>VWZP01010164.1:85528-161270 GCA_013396995.1 Dicaeum eximium
TATTTATTTGATATTTAAAACTTATTTATTTGATTATTAACAGTTCTTTTCTTGGCAATGTAAAATATTTATCAAGGCCTCTCAGATCAAAGGAAACTCAGAGTACCCAGTGAAGCGAGATGGTCCATGCAGGAATAGTTTGAGTCCAGCCAACATTTCTCAGACACTAAATGCCTGTCTACACAGACTTAAATCTGCAGAGAGCAGTGTCCTTTGCCATGCACCCTCACCTTGCTCCCAATTCCTTTGAGTGGCTGTAAGGGATTAATAAAGAGAAGAGAGAAAAAGCCCTATACAACTATAAGGCTAACACCTGGAATGAAGGATGTTGAAGGATCAGTTTGTGGTACAATGAAAAAGCTGGAGATCTTGTTTATGTAACTAGTGTGTCTGTCTGAAAACAGGTACATTAGTTTGCTAGTTTCAATTTTGGTTTTTGCATAATTGCTAAAACATTTTCTTCTAATATCTCCTGCCAATTGTCTCTCTTCCACACTGCATAAATCCAGTGGTTAANCTGGCACACATTTTCCTGGACCAAAGACCCATGATGATTATTTCTGGAACTCTGCAAAGAGAACACAAAGGCCTAGGGGGAACTCTGCTCCCTGTATCACCTCTTTTCTATCTCACAGCACGCATTATTGCGGAGCATTGAAAACGCTGAAAGATGAAGTTCAGTTCATGCTTATTCTCTTAACCTGGTACAAATTCCTACCTAATGAAAAAGAAAAAAATATTTATTTTATTATTATTATTATTATTATTATTTATTTATTTNNNNCTGTAAGGGATTAATAAAGAGAAGAGAGAAAAAGCCCTATACAACTATAAGGCTAACACCTGGAATGAAGGATGTTGAAGGATCAGTTTGTGGTACAATGAAAAAGCTGGAGATCTTGTTTATGTAACTAGTGTGTCTGTCTGAAAACAGGTACATTAGTTTGCTAGTTTCAATTTTGGTTTTTGCATAATTGCTAAAACATTTTCTTCTAATATCTCCTGCCAATTGTCTCTCTTCCACACTGCATAAATCCAGTGGTTAAAGTAGCACCCAGGGTGTAGAACAACAGATTCATCTCTTTTGTCCAGCTTGGAGGAAAATTTTGATATCTTTTTTTTTAGGCAAGCATCCTAAATTTTAAGTATGAAGTGAAAGGCCTACCCCATCTTCCCTACTGAAGGGACAGCAAAATAATAGGCTGAAGTAGCCCAGATGACATTCAGAAGAGGTATGAGAGAAGAAAATGGAAATTCCAGTCTGAAAAACTCAAATTCCCCCATTCTGTGGAAGACTTGGCTGTTAGCACTGCAAGGTGACAACTGACACCACGGTGACACTAACACTCATGCACTTAAACATGTTACTCATGAGCTGACCCAGTGGGCTTAGGGGAAAGGCATTAACATAGGGAAATAATGGTGTATAGAAGATGGCCAGTGAGGATTATCTTCATTCCTTCTGTCCAGCATCTGGATCTGGTCTTTAAGCTCTGTCTTTGCCTTTGACCTTTGAGACTCAAATCACAACTGTTTAACTGTAGGAAAAATAGAATATTTCCTCATTAAGAGGAAACATTTTTAACAGTGATCTAAGGAACACACCACCACCAATAAGGAAGGACCTATCTAAAAATAAAATAATCAAACATCCTAGTATAACTTCCAGACTGTTCTATTTTATAAATGAGGACTACTGGCAGAATGTCTGCATCTCAAGGCATACCCTTCACTAAATACAAGTAAATAAATATCAATAACCCTAGCCTGACTGTATATGAATAGGAAAGTCTATGCTGGAACACTTATTTGAGATATTGTTCTACTTTATATTTTTCTCCTGTGATAATACTGGCAGCTTTGCTTATTCTGAAAGGAAAATTTCCAAAAGTCACTCCTGCCCTGCCAGCACAATGTTTATATTCATGCTACAACTTGTTGGCGCATAATACCGAGTGCTCGGAATGATTATGCAGTACTGCATTTTTTCTTAATGAATGGGGCACATTCACAGAGGATTAATACTAAACTTTAATTCATCTCCCAGAGTTATTTTTAATTTTATTTCTGAAAAATATAGAAAATTTAGTTTTTACAGCAGGATTCCACTTACCTGACAACAGCCCTCTCAAATTAGAAAGGTAGTATGAGGCATTTGTACAGTTTCTCTTTGTAATCAGTGATCTATCCATCTGAAAAGGCATATTAGCTGAATTTTATTCCAACAGGTCCCATGCATCTCCAGTGTAGGTAGAGGAAGCAACTAGTTCTGAACTGCCAAAGTTAGGTGAGACAGATCCCAGCCAATGGCTGGGTAATCTGTACCAAGAGAAAGCTGCAACATACAAATTATATTCATTACCTCAGGAGAGTACAACTGATTTTCTTTCTTGAGTGTCATCAATCTCTGTTGAGTAAATTTCTACAGACTGTTAGAACTTTGTTGGGGAAAAACTTTTTTTGAGTTCATGGAGCAGATCCTCCTGAATTCAGCTACTTTTTCAGTTGACTGAAGAAGCAAAGGCTGGCAGAATCACTTTTCCTGAAATACAACCACGGAAGTATTAGCATTATATAGAGTGAAATTGCCTACAGAGTCTTTTTGGCAGTTCACAACAGAAACAGTGTTTCCATCACTGAGTTTAGAAAATACCAGTATATTATTTTAGAAAACACATGGCTAGTCTGGATTTTTAGCTCCATAAATTAACATGAGAGCAATGGGCAGTGCTGGTTGTCAGATTCTTTCATGGCAGTTCCACAAAAAAAGGGATACTACGTGGGAAAATATAATATTTGGGGAATAATTGATGTCTAGATACACAGAGGCAAAGCAAGTAGCCAGTGGTGTCCACCCTGCACTCTCTCCACTTTAGGTATCTGAGTTGAAATGGGCATTTGGATGCGAAAACATTAATATGTAGAACCAATTGGCCCTTTTACTGCTCATAAATAGTAGCCATCATGTATTTTTCTGATAGCCAGAGCCTGTTCCCCTGTTCCTTTACAACCCAACAGAAGCTGATGACATAAACATATCCTTTTCCTAAACACTTGGGTTGTGTGTTATTTAACCTTTAACTCCCACTTGTTGCTAAAGGTTAGATGTCAAATATTTCTTGCAAGCCTTTGGCAAGAGTTTGAATATGTTTTTGTCACTCTTCCCCTAAGTAATGTAGGCTGCAGTCGCAGAAGCATCATAGGAAGGTTTCCCTTCCCCCTATCCCTCTGGCCACTTCCTCCAAGCTCAAACAGGAAAGCAGGGACAATGCAGAGGGACCAGCCATGGGCTCACATTAAATCTGCAATTACTTGAAATGTCACTTCCTGTTTTTGAAGGCTACAGAAGAATAAATACCTTCTGGGTTGTGCTGTGAAGCCGAGGGGCCCTGGCGTGTGCACTGCCGGCGCTGCCGGGGCCGGGGCAGCAGGAACACAAGGACGTGCCGCTCGGCCAAACACTCCAACGCTTCCAGAGGTGACACTCAATCTTCCTCTAGGGACTTATAAATGCTATTTGACCTCTGTAAATAGGATTTTTTTTTCCCACTAAGACTCCTACTTTTGCCTTAAGAAAGAGTGTTTTGATATGTAAGGAGTTTTATACATATCAGAGGCCAATTTTCACTGCCAGTCTTCATGGAGTTTAATTTGTCAGAAATCTCTGCCACTTTGTCTCTCAGAAACATCTGTATAACAGTTTTCAGTAGATACTGCTGAAAAATAACCCACCACACAGCTCTCCCTCTAATGTTTGAGTTGAATTTTTCCAGCTGTATGCAGTATTTGGTCAGGTTTACCAAAATAACAGGCCAAAGTGGACTTGAACATAGGATGCAGAAAGGGCAGGAATGGGTTAAATCAACAGTAGCTTAGGAGAAAACTACTTATAGAAAAAACTGTGGTGTTAGTGTAAAGGATATTTCAACTCCGTAAGCAGTATTCAAGCTGTTGAATAAGAATTTGCAGTAAGTTTTGGCATCACATGAATGCTTTCCCAACCCTGTGTGTAGACCAACTTCTGTTCTTTTGGAAAACGCAGAAGAAAGGTTTGTCAAATACCTCACCCCTCTCAGAAACACAGCAAGGTGCACTCCTTGCTAGCTGATCATGCTTTGCCAGACTGAAACATACCTAATTCACAAAGAAAAACATTTGAATGTTTAATTGTACCTCATGACCTAACAACAGCAGATCAGGCATAAAAGAGAAGCCAGTGCTGCTGGTTTTGAAAGGCTGACAATGGAAAACGCATTGCCAAAGTGAGCAGATGTTGCGGAAAGTCAGAAACTGTTCTGTGAAGTAAGTACTGCCTAAACTGCTTTCAGAGAAACACTACTTCTAGAAAATTGCATAAAGTTCTTCAGACCTATTTAAAAATGCTTTCTTCATGTTTTTTCCTGGAGAACCCAATTGAACACAGAAATTTACTGTAGTTTTTAATTTCTTGCTTTTTTCTACATTAATATTTACCACATTTTCTTGCTACTTTTTTCTAAATAGTCAATAAAGAAGGAGAACAAACACAGGGATCAGATGAAAAATCTCAATTATTTTGTTTTGTTTGGAGTTTGCTGGTGGTGGTGGTGTTACAATGTGATTGTTTTTCTGATATCAAAATTGCGCAAGGAAGAGGGGCTGGAAAGCTGTCTCATGGAAATGGGCTGTGAGAGACTGAAAAGTTAATGGTTAATGACACAAAAGCTTTGCCTATTTGTGGACGTGGCAGGGTGCTTTGCTGAGGCCAATTTTGCAGTCCCTGAGGAGGAGAAGGTGAGATTTTGGGCATGTAGAGGCAAGCCTCTGGTCCACACAAGAGAGAGAGAAGGCTCCAAGCCAGGTAAGAGGCAGACCCTGCAGAGAAGAGCTGGTGCCTCACACAAACACAGGCGTAGTTGTAAAACTTCCACCCCATTCCCAGGGAAGGCCACATTCACAGGAGATACTCACCATCACAGTTCTGCCGGAGAACATTCATCCTTCTGATGGGGCACAGCTGGCTTAACTACATCAAATTGAGAGGCAGCCTTCATGTCCTAGAAGGAGTCCTAAGCCACCAAAAGCCCCCAAAATACTCCCATATTCATCCTTTAGGACTTCCACCAGAGAAATGAAAGGTCCCTCCATTAGGGGAAGTAGATGGGCATTCCCACCTGAACCTGAGCATAGTATTAACCCATTGGAATTTGTGATTCAGGGGGTTCCCCCACCTCTGATGGATTAAGACAGTGACCATCACTTTGGCCAGTGAAATTGCTACAACCAAGTTTTTTTACTGGACCCATGGGTGGTGGCGGTATTCCTTTCTACTCTTATCCTTCCTTCCTTCCTTTCTTCCTTTCTTCCTTTCGTTTTCTTTCTTTCTTTCTTTCTTTCTTTCTTTCCTTCTTTCTTTCTTTTTCTTTCTCTTTCTTTCTTTCTTCCTTTCTTTCTTTCTTTCTTTCTCTTTCTTTCTTTCTTTCTTTCTTTCTTTCTTTCTTTCCTTTTCTTTTCTTTTCTTTTCTTTTCTTTTCTTTTCTTTTCTTTTCTTTTCTTTTCTTTTCTTTTCTTTTCTTTTCTTTTCTTTTCTTTTCTTTTCTTTTCTTCAATATATTTCCTAAGTGCTATCTTTATGCTTTTGTATTACTACAGATATAGATATACTTTGTATCACTATAGACCACAACCAAAAAGGCTACATACTTGCTTTTCATTGCAACCAAATTGTTCCAAAATAAACCCTACATATATATGTGTGTGTATATATATATACACATATATTTGTAAACATCAATCATTCAGTGTCATTTCACACTAATACAGCTCAAGGGATTTATTAACAAGAACCTGGGTTACTTTTGCGTTCTGGGGCACTTTGGAGGTGCTGATCAACAGCAGCTGAAGATGAGCCAGGGTGTGCCCAGGTGGCCAAGAAGGCCAATGGCAGCCTGGCCTGGATCAGCAATGGTGTGGCCAGCAGGGCCAGGGCAGGGATTGTCCCCCTGTGCTGGGCACTGCTAAGGTTGCACTTTCAATACTGTGTTCATTTCTGGGCCCCTCAATTCAATAAATACATCGAGGTGCTGGGGCAAGTCCAGAGAAGGGCAATGGAGCTGATGAAGGGTCTGGAGCACAGGTTTGATAAGGAACAGCTGAGGGAGATGTTTAGCCTGGAGAAGAGGAGGCTCTCTACAACCACCTGAAAGGAGGGTGTAGCCAGGAGGGAATCAGCCTCTTCTCCCAGGCAACAAGTGACAGGATTAGAGAACACAGTTTCAAGTGGAGCAAAGGGAGGTTCAGATTGGACATCAGGAAAAAATTCTAACCTGAAGATTGTTAAGCATTAAAACTGCTTAAAAGTTGCTGCCCAGGGAGGTGGTGGAGTCACCATCCCTGGAGATATTCAAGAAACGACTGCACGTAGCNGGTTTTGCAGGTGACCAAGGTAAAAAAGTGAGACTTCCATCTGCTCACAACTGTATCAGTCACGTAGGACTGGCACTGCAAGTCCTGGGCACTTTCTCAACACCGATAGTGTTGGCATTTAGGGGTTTCATCCCATGCTTAAATCAAATTTCAAAATACTAGGTCCTCCACACCACAAATGTTCTTACAGAAAACAAAATTATATAGAACTGCAGAAACAAAGCTCATGCTGCTTTGGAAATGCACCCCACACCATGTTAGGCATTCATATTTTCATTTAATATTTTCTACCCTAATACCATATTTTATTCCCCATTTTGAGATATACAATTAATTCATTCTGCAGTACTCCTCTGATACTGTTAAGAATGAGGCTTTTTCCTGTGGAATAGATCTCCATGTCTTGAACATATCCATGCTGGGAATTCAGAGTGAATAAAGCCCTACTTAAATGCCTGTTTAGCTTGTAACCATAAGCATAATAATGAGAGCAGAGGTGAATCTATCAGAAAATCCTCAATATTGTATGCTTTTGCAATTAAAACCAGTCATTTAAAAATATACAAACAGAAGTCTTGAAAATGTAGCAACGGTGCATCTTTTTTTTTACTTTTTTTTTATGGCATAATTTTCGTGAGCAAGTATTCCTGCCAAATACATTGGAAAGGCTTTTTTTAAAGTGTGCATTTCCTGCCAGCTCATCTGCTGGCTTTGGAGGCTCTGTGTTCTTAAACAAACTTATAACCAAGATCATGTCAAAGTTAGGGATGCCAAGATTTTGATATTATTAGGGAGCTGGAGCCATGTGCTACTGAGGGCTCTCAGGGTCCACACCAAGCTGCAGAACCCCTGTGGCAGAGTTAGACCAGGCACCCTGGGGTCTGCACACTTCCTACACATTAGCTGGAAACTGGAAAACTACAAGATCCATAAATTAAATTTGAACTCTCGTCATGCTAGAAACTTCTGTTCCCATTACAAGATCCTTCACCTGTGGCCTTTCAGTTTTAAGGTCGCTTATTTAGCCAGGATTCCAAAGCAGTGGGAGATCTGAGGGACACCAATTCTTCCTAGTTTCTTTTGGAAAAAAAGATTTAAATAACAAAAATATTTTACATTTTTATATAAACTGAGACATTCCCTTTCTGAAGAGACTATAACAATTTCAAGAAAATTATATGTATATATTTCTAATTACAGTAACTTCCTAGGGTCAAGAAATGCTAATTGACTTCTTCATAGTTTATATGTTTTTAGACCTCAGGGAAGTCTTTAGATTTTTGGGGTTTTGTTTGCTTGGTTGGTTGTGGGTTTGTTTGTGTTTATTTAGAGGGTTTTTTGTTTGGTTTGGTCTGGTTTAATTTTTTTGTGTGTGGTTTGGTGTTTTTTTTGGTGGGGTTTTTTTTTTTTGGTGGTTTTTTGGGTTTTGTTTGTTTGTTTGTTTGTTTGTTTCTTTTTTTTCATTGTGTTTAGTTTCTTTTTTTTTGGTTACTGAGTAAAAATTTAAAATTAGCCTAGCCTACAAAAGCAGATGTATTGATACCCTTAGATACCCAATATGGATGTGGTGAGTCCCAGTGGGTTACATAATTCTAGGCTGGAATCTTTCATGTGGTTCCACAACAAAAACAGGTACTTAGAGCAGTTAAAAATCAGACACACAACTAAAACTAATGACTGGGAAACTCACAGGAGATATCTTTTGACTAAACACAAAGTATTTCCACTAGAAATAGACATGGATTTTTAAGAAATGACGATTAGCAAAAAAGTGTAAATAGTAGGTGAAAGAGCAAAGGTTTCACTCTAATTCTCACTACTTTTATTAAAGTCTACCTGTCTACAGATTACACTCATTTGCATAAGTGTCCTTGAAGGACTTTTTAGATCTTATTTCATTGATCATGTTTGGCTTTTTCAGACTCAGTAAGCCAACCTACACATATTTATAACTGGGAGTAAATGCAGAGTTTTATATTTAGCCAGCCATCCACTTCTGGGAATTTGGTCAAACCAGAGTTCATACTTTCAGGCATTCCCTTAAGACTATAATATGATCACCCTTCAAAACCAAAGAATTTAGGAGACTTGGTGATTTAAGAGGTTTACTGCTAGTTTATAGGAATACAGTTAACATCTGTGAGGAATGTTAATTTTCCTGAGTGCTTCCATACTAGGAATCTGTAAGACCAAATTCACTGTAGCAAGCACTGTATTTTCACATTGGTTCTAACTAATGGATTTTAAACTGTTCCTTTCTAATACACTGCCCCAAGTGCTGTCTAAATGAATAGCAAGTTTCAGTATAAGCTCACAGTAATGTTCAGTTATCCTTTGATTGAGGCAAAATCAGCATTCAGGAAGTCATTGACATAATTAACTTTATTTGTGAGTACTCACCAAGACAGAGGTCTCAGCTCCTGCTGTGAGCTGATCTATTTAAAAAAAAAAATTCATTAATTCAGCATTTAATCTTGAGATTTTATTGAAAAACTCAGCCTGGAAAATCTGTACAAATAATCAGGTGGAAATAAATTCCTTTTTCCTCACATGTCTGACTACATTAGATTTTCCTATTATTATTATAATATCATGCCATATTTTTTAAGCAGTATCTCCAGTTTAAATGTATCACTACCTTGATATTAAGGATATTTAATTTCCTTGTGGACGCACAAAGATTAGTAATATTTTTGTACTGTTTTGTATTGTTTTCAAGTGGATAGGAGTGGCTTCTCAGATTTCAACATATTCTGGAGAATATCCAAGGCCAGTCATAAACTAGAAGATTATATGAATTCCATAAATTATTAAGGGTCATCATTGGCCAACCTTTCTTCTCATTTCCTTTTGAGAGGAATAATGACTTAGTTATGAAAAACCTTCAAAAGTATAGGAATGTGAAGAATAGGCAGCCAGAATCTGTTTAATAAAGACAGATTAAAGTCCAGCTGCACTGTACTTTATGGGACAGACTGAATTGTATTGCATAAGCATTTATATAAACAACAGTCAAGCATAGGAAATAACACAATTTCTGGAAATTTCAATTTGTTTGCCATTAGTTCATACTTATGTTAAACACGAAGTATCTTAAAAAATATAAAGGCGATATGAAGCTTCTGCCAGTCAAAGTTGGCCTTCTAGGAATACGACTTGTCTATTTTGCAATATCTGTCACACAAAGAAATTAAAAAGCAAACTCCAACCAAAACTCTCTTTAGAAAGTAACAGACCTTTCTACTTTATTTGGCTGCTAGCTAGGTGATCCAGCAGTCCTTAATTCACTTGATAACTTACTGAAGAAAAAGCAGACAGCAAAACAGGAGTTATCAGTTTAGACAAATTTTGAAAAGTTCCTGGCAAGACCAAGTAGGAGGAAGCCCTCGTGTGATGTAACTCAACATGGCTCAGTTGAAACTACCAGCAGAGAAACTTTATAGCTTGGCAAAGATTTAAAATAAATGTCTCAGAACACATGCAGTCTTTATGAAGACTCCAATAACGTAAACTTTCCATTTAAAACCGAACATCACAGAATCACAGAATATACGGAGTTGAAAGGAACCCTCAAGGATTATGGAGTCCAACCCCTGCCCTGCACCAAGAGTCACACCCTGTGCCTGAGAGCATTGTCCAAACAGTCCTTGAGCCCTGCCAGGCTGGTGCTGTGACCACTGCCCTGGGGAGCTGCTCCAGCGCCCAAACACCCTCTGGGAGGAAAACCCTTTTCTGATACCCAACCTAAACATCCCCTAACACAATTCATGCCAGTCCCTCAGGTCCTGTCATATGGCTCATACCTGCATAAAATGTTCAGCTTCCTTTTTTCCCAGGCATGACAAACAGCTGCTGCACTTTTGTGCTCACTTGAAAGTTCTGAATCTTCACACCGTCTAATTATGAAATTGCTGCTGTTATTTTATGCCTATATCTTTACATGAAGGCACATTGCAGGCTTTGTCATTGTATCAGTTCATTCCTGTCTTGCCAGATTTAATTTCATCAATGTAACATGTAAATTACAGTGGCTTGCAGCCTGCTCCTAGCAGTGTGTGTGAAAGTCTGTGTGAAATGAGTGGGGTTTGCTGGACTTTGAAGGGATGAGCAGAAGTATGGAGAGTTGTCCTACTGCAAAATGGAAAAAAATATTCTAAAATACTAAATATTCTATTTATTGTAGATTTAAATAATCTATTTATTGTAGATTTTATTTCCTCAGTTCTGGCATTGGTAATATTCTTCAGGAAGCTAAGTGATGTCATTTCCTTTCTACAGGCAAGTTACATAAATGCTGGAATATAGCCACTTCAAACAGTGTTCAAACAGATGGCTGTGTGTATAAGTGCCAGAAAAGTGAGAGCAGCCACTTGCAGTAGAAAATGTTACCCCACACATTGTATAATGTTTATTTTATAACCTCTCTCATGGACTTACATGGCTCATTTTTCTAATTTTTCCAGGCACAAATCCCTTTGGAAGTAGCTGCAGAATACCAATATAAAATAAATTACAATTATATAAATAAAATAACTTGGGCAGAACAAAGCTCAGTGTCTCAATAGATACCAGTCACAACAGAGAAGAGAACACAGGCAGATCTCAATATCAAACATTTCATTTGTTTTAGTTACTCCAGGACTGAATTTTGAGTACTAAACCAGTGAGACTCAGGACTATCCTATTTGGTTCAAAGTATTCATAAAGATTGGTAATTTAAGTAGAGGTGTGACAGCCAAACCCCTTGAACATGAACCCATATTTACTGTAAAAAAAGAAAACCTGTCCATAAGGCAGTGACCTAAATCCAGGTGCTGTACTCAGCACACACAGTGAGGAGGAGCAAGCAGCAGTTTTGTTCTTGGAAACACAGCCATGAGAACAAAACCCAGGACTGCACAGCTAACCTTCCCAGAAAAGCTCTCACAGCACTGTGAGCACAGTGTTTTGTGTCAGAAGGAGAAGGGAGACAGCACAAAGGAAGGGACCATCCTCCATGACACACTGAGAGCCACCCCAGGAGATCTGCAGGCAGTGCAGCTGCTGGAGGTAGTTCTCCTTTTGCCTTTCTGTCACATGTCCCTCCTTACATTTTACCACTGTGGGATTCAGAATAAGGAAATACCAATGGGTCAGCTGGAGCATCTTTCTGTGTCAGGAAGAGAATCAAGGGCACCCTAAAAGTAGAACTAACATGAAGAAATCAGAAAGGCCACCTCCTGGATTTATAAAATGCTACAACTCTTTCTAGTACCAGAATGTTCTGACTCAATAAAGCCATGCATTGAAAATAGTAAGTAAGATGTTTTTAAAGGGGTTGAAATTGTTCTGACTCTGAAATTGTCTGGATTCTGAATTGCTCCAAATCCAGCACAATGAGAGAAGTCCCTGACATCAAAAGTAATGGCAGAAGGCCAAAGCACAACACTTCTGAAGTTTCTATCCAGGCAGCTTTGGGGCTACTTTCTTTTGTTCCTGCATTATGGGAGAAAGTTTTGTCCTGGCTCCAAAACTGTTCCTCCAGTGCCATGCTCCTGCCATGTAAAGATTCAGTTCTTGAATGTGGCAGACTGATTTTTCTCAGGTGGGAAAATCATTGGCAGAGAGATCTTGAAGTATATTTGCAGTTTAGCTTGATTTATTCATTCACTGCAGCCTGGTAATAGAGGCAACTACAACCCCATTACAGGCAATTTCCTTTTTCAGTGGTTTCCACCCACAGCAATGTCCAGTTCCCAGGAAACTTTTCTATCTCAGCAGCCTTTTCCAAATGCAAGAATAAAAATAAAAATTTTAAAAAAAATTAAAAAAAATTCTTGTAGATGCCACAGCTTATTTCAAGGACCTTTGCATAGCAAAACAATACAGCTTATCTTCAGAGCAGATAGGGGCACTGCCTTTTGAATTCCTCATAGCAAAGATAACAAGTTCAGTCTCATAATATTGTCTAGTATCATATTAAGCTTGCTGGACAAGGGTTACTGAAGTTTCCAGGGAGCTGGGCTGGAAGGCAAAGATGTTTCATTCTCTCTCCTTGATCTCTGTTCCCCATCCACTACGATGTCTCATGTCTGAGACCATTTTCTGGAGTGATTTACTCTATTGCAGAAATTATTAAAAGAACAGTATTTACAGTGTTAAAATCCTTCCCCACACATCCAGCACGACTTGCTACCACAGTAAGGCATGAAGTTATAGTCCATCACTCCTGAAAAGGTCACAAACTTGTTAGTCTGCTAGGAACATAAGTGTGAGATTCTGTATCATGGCACCACAACTGTCACAACCTGCTATGCACCTCGGTTCTTAATTCAAACACTACCATAACAAAGGCCACTCTATACCACATAGCAGCAAAGGTCACCACTTTACCTTAATTTGAATGGTAACAATCAATTTTTAATACTTCAGTATGACTTTTTGTCTCCTTGCATTACATTACAGTCATGTAGAAAGAGAAATATGTATCTACACTCCTTGAGTACAGATATATCAAGAAAACAAAGTCTAGGGCTTTAGCAGTTCATTTTCTTATGGGACAGAAAAAGATGATCAGAGGTTCTAAACTGTCCTATAACACTCAATTGTATGAAAGAAGCTACACAAGTTCAGGATGTCCCTTTAATTACTTGCAGGAGAGAGCAAAGCCAGCAGCAGGGTGTAAATATCCTGCACAGGCCACAGTTTCATGCTCAGAGGACTGTAAAAGCAGACGAGAGAAAGAGAGAGAGCATAGGGGTTGCACAGGGCCCTCCATCCTCTAATTCTGTCCCCAGAGAAGGACACCCTGTAACAGTCTGCTCTAGGAACACCCATGGAACGGCAAAATCCAGTGTTATCTCTTGCTATGGCTGCCAAAGCCAAAATTTAATCTGAGTCATTTGTTTAGTTTGTCTTATCATTCAACGCTGTGAAGGAAGATCTGCTCACTCTGGGGTCACCCTGGTCTCACTGTGCAGCAGGGACAAGGAATCACTTGGAAGAAGGTACAAACAGGTGCTGGCTAATGGCAGCCCGTTTGTGTTTCCCATCTGCAGCACTGTCTTTTTTTCATCTCCAAGGAGACTGATTGACCCTCTCTGCCAGCACACCAGAGGCACAGAAATCGCTGCAGGGAAACCTCGACTCAGAGCTCCCCGACACGACTTGGGCTGTTAAAGAATCAAGGATCAATGTGCTCTGCTGAGGAAACGCAACCAAACACACCAACTATTGCTGCAATCAACCACTGCTTTTTAACTACTATTACCAGCTCTTTGCTTAAGGTCTTGTGACTGTTTGGAATGTAAAACGGTCTCCATTCAGGATGTTTCACCCCTGTATTCTGTATGTATTTGATTGCAAAAAACAGTTTAGAGATCCTATTACCTTAAGGTAGAATTGTGTCCTCAGATATTTTTATGCTTCTCTTGGGCTCTGCTGCCTGAACTCCACCAAATAGTCTAATAAGTTCCATATGCCCATTTTTTTGAAGAGCACATTTTCAAAGCAGCAAATGTTTTGACGGATTGGCTCACAGAGAGCCTGAATGCTGTTATACACATCGTTTAGCATTCCACAAGGCCCCCACTGTTAAATTCTGGGAATGTGGCCAGAGTGACCTACCTAATACTGCACTAACTAGCTTTAAAAGAAAAAAAAAAAAAAAAAAAAAAAAAAAAAAAAAGAAGAAAAAGGAAAAAAAGGAAAGGAAAGGAAAAAAAAAAGAAAATAAGACATTCTTAACCATTGTGCTTTACTAAAGCATATTTGTAATTTGAATGTGTATTTGCTGCCCTGGTAATTTGTGTCTGAGGTGTGTGGGAATGAAGCTGACACATATCTGGACTCACAGAAAGAATGTTTTGCATAAAAATAAAAATATTTTTTGAAGTAGCTCACACATATAATCTCAAGGAGAAGCTGGGGCCCCTGTCTTGCAAGAAGTTAAACACCACCTGAGTGGCTGAGCCTCCCACACACAGTGAGTCCAGGCAAACACAGACCTGTCCAACACTATCTAGAGAACAAAACCAATTTGTTAGAGTGCTCGATACTTCATTCAGAGCAAAAACAAAAATATTTATGAGCACATATCAAACACATATTTCCTGTAATTAAACTATATATTATGAGTGCATAAAGGATTGGAAAACAAACGTTAACATTTATTTTGATTAAAGAAATGTTCAAATATTTTTTCAAAGACAACAACCCCAGTTTTGATTTTTCCATCTCCTTTTACTATTGGAAACTTTGTATTTCTCTCTTCACTCTCAGGCCAAAACATTCTGGAAACCCAGTGTGGTTCTGCTGATTTTTTTTACATGTTAAAGACAAGTCACTTGAACAGACTGAGAAACAAATTACCAGTTTATTACTGCAGCCTCTTATCTCCCATGGTGAAGCCAAATGATGCTTACTTCTTCAGGTAGAAATAAATAAAGAAAGGAATTACAATGCATTTATTCATTTGAAAGGAGAAACTTCCTGACCTAGCATGCTTATTCTGTGTATATAACCCCGACAAAAGTCAGTATCCAACATTAGGCCAAAGAGAGAGGAGAGAAAAGAGTGAGGAGGACAGATATGTGGATGAAATATATTCTCTGTCTCTGCACATATGATAAAAGGCAAGGCAGGGTTCATGGCTCAGGAGGGTTCATCAAGATCTAAATCTGGGAGCAGCAGTTATTAGACATATTCAGTAGCTGGTGTGGAAATCAGGTATGTAATCATCACAGGCTCTATATGACATGATTTCTTTTATCCAAGCCACTTGGATTGCAAATACAGTAAGAGTGAAGTGTATTGGGTATGTTTGTGTGCAGTCTGGGTACATAAAAGCTACAATTTAATGCAGGAATATATGAAGCTCCAGTAGTAAATCAGATTTCAAATCTAAGCCACTGTTGCACCACTATATAAGTGTCACACCTCTAGGCTTACTTGTAGGAGACAGCTTTCATTAATGTAATGCTTGGTCCAACAAGAGGTGCTATGGGAAGGAAATAATAGATTGTGTGGCCACAGTAGGCTGAATGGCTCACACAAAATCTGGTAATATTTTATGGGCTGATCCTCATATCTGCTCCGTTTCAGATACAGATTTCTGTTGTCACCAGCAGCTATGCTGACCTGTTACCCCAGAGTGTGGAATGCTGATAACTCTGCCTGTCATCATGATGCAGAAGGACTGGAAAAAATATGAGACCTTTGCAAGCTCCTAGCAGTCTATAATGACAAATAGAACTTGTCTGGGACATGGTGTCAAAAATAAGACACCAGCTCTGGGCAAAGATCAGTGGGGGATGTAAGTATTTCTGCTGAAGTACAAAGGTATAAATGATGTTGAAACAATATATTTAAATACACACAACAGCTACAAACTGGAAGAGGGAAAATGAGCAAAACCAATTAACTGGCAGTCCAACAACTTTTTTGTTTGTAAGATCTTCTCTACATTCTGCATACTACCTTGCAGTGCCCCATACCATTTACTGTGTGGTTAGAAAGGACAAAGTCAAACTTTTATCTTCTAAAAGACGAAGCCTTTGTCATCCCTGCCAATGTAAGATACTCATATCCTTCCCATACATTTCTCATTCCCACCCTTAGCCACTCTCCTCAGTGATGCTGGCACAGCTGTTTGTGCAGCAATGTCATAAGGCACTGTGAAACAGCTTGTAAACAGAGCTCAGTTTTAGAAACAGTCCCAAAAACCTGTGTTTTCTGAAGCTGATGATGTCCTCAGTCTGATTCATCAACAGCTGCACAAACTACTCTGTTGGAATATCTGAAGGAGTGATGCATTAACTGGTATAATTAAATGAGGATAATTGCCAAAGGCTTCATCTCCTGAAGTCAAAAACCTGCTTTCCCTGTGTATTATAAGATTTTTTTGTCCTAAGAAACTTATTGGTATTTCCCCTTTGAGAACTGTCTGGAAATTACCAAACCAAAATATAGAGCATTCTATATATATGCAGCAACTATTTTACTGCCATGCATTTTACTGTACTGTCATTGCTTTCTCTAAAGTCCTGAAAGACACAACTCCTGCTGCAGCAGAAACACAGAGTTTAGAAAGGGCACCTCCTCTGAATCCCTGATCACCAAAAAATGCAGTGTACAGAAAATTTTGCAGTGTCAAGAAACATAAATATAGGGATTATTATAGAATTGAATTTAGGACTAAACAATGGTACTGGGTTGCTCTGATCTCGTTAAGCCAAATGAGTAGCAAGTGCTGATTTTCTGCTGGTTCTGTTGGTTTTCTGTTGATTTTCTGTTCGTTCTGCTCCTGGTGCTGTCACCCTTTCAGAATTATTCTGCTTAGAAAAGTTTAAGGAATAACTTTGAGATTATTGTTGAATCTGTTCTGCATTTTGCCAGAACACTGTTTTTAGAAGAAAAAGAAAATCTCAACAGTGTATTTGAACAATCCACTTTTGAAAAGCTAGGATTGCTACAAGAAAGTTTTTACTTATCCAAATGATGATGTGATCCCAAATTGTTTGGATTTATGATGTTCTAGAGTTAGGCACAGTGGAAAGAAGCTTACTCACATGTTTTTTCTGTTCAGCCATCTACTCACTCATGTACAGCAATGACCATTTTTTAGATCTCCCCTTAAAAGGCAGTTTTCTGTACAGAGAAGATCAAAACAGAGTTATTCTTATGTAATTACAGAAAAGACTTATAATGCTTTTTTCATGCATACAGACTGCACACACAAATCTCTGTATTTTAGATTTCTGGCTGTGGTTTTAGCTGACCTCTCACTTTAAAATACTTGTTTATTTAAAGTCCTGCATGCCCACTGTTTGACTTTTTTTCATTATATTCTCGATTCAGCAACCAGAGGTCTCCTTAATCACTGAGAAACCTTGAAAAGTCACAGATAATCCTGGGATTCATGGACTGCCTCAAGATGAAAGCCCCAGGACCCCATAATGTCACAACTCTCACTGAGGCTTGGGATTTTCCTTGTTACCTCACCTTTGGCCAAAGCCAAAGTCTTTCCCAGCACTAAGAGAGTGCAAGAAGAAAAAAGATAATTCTCCACTGAATATGGACAATGTCCATAGGTCACACAACATATTTTAAGGGGCAGTTTATCACAGTCTGCTGTGGGGTCCTACATCTTGTGACAAAACCTTCATCGTGGAAGATACTTTGGCAAGGTCCAGTTCTGATTTTTTCAGCCTGGTCATCAAGTTAGTCCTCTACAACAGGCCTAAGAGATGGAAGAGAAGGCAGGGATGCTATTTGCATACACACTGCTGTCCATCAAGGTTCTATCAGGAAAAGGTCAGCTGAGACCCTCAGCTCAGCTGTGCTCTAGATTGCTACTGATGTTGGACTTCAAGCAGGTCCATAGTTGTGCAGCTGGTACCAGCCAGGACTTTTCTAATACCAGCCCTTCTATGGTCCTTGCTCTTAGTTTTGCTCAACAGAGATGAAAATGTGGTACAAGTTTAGTAACCGTGCATGAAAGAGTGCAAGATTAAATACTTCTTTTTTTTTTTAATAAATTAATTCAGGATGCAAAAATGTAATTAGGATACATTTGAGTATTAGTACAGGACATGTATGGAGCAATTATCTGTTTAAAGAAAAGAACTTCACAAGGTATATAATTGCAAAATCCACAGGACTTAATTTTGCTACAACAAGGCCCACTGTTCCTTCAGCAAATACTGATGCCATTCTAGGAAGCCCTCATCCCCTTTGCTGTTGTTTCTTGCAGTTATTTGGAATAAGCCATAACATTATTAACAGCCAATGGGCTAATAAGAAGTAACACTTAAATCTTCACTATCTCCTCTCTCTGGTACCAAATATTTCCTCTTAAAATAATTTGACATTAATTTGAACTTGTCTCAGTGTTTGAAGTGTCGTTTGCATGTAGAAAGAATGGCATCTTTCTAAATATCCTGTACAACAAACAAGAAACCTGCAACCAAAAAGCAAGGAGGCTTTGTGTCCTCTGTGACCTGGTTTATCAGGGTGTTCACTTGGTCAAAATTTAATGTAAATAATGGTGGCTTCCTCTTGCTGACAGCCTGAGTTGTTTTGCATGATCAGCATTAATATGGAAAAGGGTAAGAGAATGATTAAATGACCAGGCCACAAAGGAAAATTATGTGCAATACTGCAGTGAGGCAGGGACCTACCAATCAGGGGTTTTATTTGCTTATTTCTTGAGTCCATTTAGCACTGATGTGATCTTGGAAACAAAAGCACATGGAATTAGATGCACTACTCAGCTGCCAGTCCATTACATTGCCACACAATGATTCCAACTGGGGGATAATTTTGAAGTGCAGGGAATGGGAACAGATGAGGACCACACTACCCAAGCCTTTCTGGAGGGCCTTCAAGCAGGGGAATGTATTGGCTGAAGGGGCTGAGATCCCAGGATAAGCTGGTGGACCCTGGGGCAGAGGGTGATGGCCTGTTGTACTTCTGCCCAGAAAACCAGAACTTCAGAGGGCAACAGCAAAGAAAGCTGTGCTCCTGTGTGCACCAGGATGGAATTGTTCCTGGAAGGAGCCAGGTTAGCAAGGTTGACCCACATGCAATCATTTGCAGTCATCCAATCTTCATCCTGGGGACTTTGATTTTTATAAGATGCAAACTTATAAATAAGATAAAATTGGTTTTAAGCCAGTTTCAAGTTCAGCATAATATTTCATTGCCCACTGCAGGGTAACAATAAGTCACAGTACCTAAATTTGTGTAAGCCTGAAATACCCACAATTTGTCTCTACACCAGAGGTGACAGTGTTTAATTTTGCTGTAGCAGCAAGACATATCCAAGGCAAGGGAGCTTTGGCAAGGAGGGACAACTGGTATGAGGTGAGTTCTGATGGGAAAAATGGTCTAGAAGGCATCAATACTATTGCAGAGGCTGTCACAACCTGAAGTCCCCTCCCCTGCCATGACATGCCTTCTGCCTGCATGCTAGTGCTTCTGCTTTTAAATTATAAAGTAAACCAAGGATAATTAAAGGAAGCTAGGATATGGAGGAAAATATTTTTCTAGACATAGGAAAAGTACTACACTTATGCAAAAAATCTGCTTAGATCTCCATAAACAAATATGAACATGTTATTTTTCATGTGTTAAATGCATATCTATCAGAACTTTGAAAACCAAGGTAAGACATGCCAAGGCACCAGGGTCAAAGCATAATGGTCTTGTGACAGGGGCTGAGAGAAGCCTATGCACTAGAAACTATCCCCAGAGCCCAGGTGGGCTGAGAGCACTGACCATACACAGGTATATCCAGCCATGAACAGCTTTGCACACAGGAGATCAGGACAGAGAAAAAATAGGCTACTCCTGCTTATGTAGGGAATGTGGCACCTATTTCTTCAAGCCACTATCCCCAAGGCCTGCCAAGCCCTCACCTTGGATGATAGCAATGGAAATAGACAACTCAGATAGATTTTCTGATACTCATCACCTCCCTCCCTTGGTGAATGTGGCTATTTTTGCTGAACCCAAATGCTGAGTACTCGATGATTGGCCACCACTTTCCCCTTATCTTCTGCTTCCTTTTCTTTCTCTTACTGAGGACATCACAGCCTGCTCTGATTCCAGTCCACAATACAAGCCATACCCGTCAGAGAAGCCCATGGTGAGAAAAAGTACTAAATGATATATTTTTAGTATTTCATTTGCATTTCCCAGCTGGTCATCCAACAACCATATGCCCTTTGTGCTAATAATTAAACCTCTGTATTCTTACAGCCCACCAGCAAATGCCATGGGACCTGAATAACAGAGCCAGTCACACAGCTCCAGCAAAATTTGGCAGGAATATTCAGCTGGCTCTCTTGCTTGTCTTTTCCTCCTCCGCTTCCCTGCCCTGACTCCTCTTCTGTTAGTTTTGGAGACACTCATTGACATATGTGAACATGCCACAGAAATCAATACTGAAATTCCTCAGGGTTCTGGAGGACCTGGAAAGAGCTTGTAATTGTGCTAAGATGGGCAGCATTACCCAATCCCATCCCCTTAGGTTTAATTGCAGCAAAATTTAAAGTCAGCTCCATCCCAAGGATGGGGCTTGAGCCAGAGCCATCACTCTCACTCCTCACCAGTCCTACTGTCCAATCCACCCCCAACACTGAGTCACCAAACTCGCCTTTAGCCTTCTTCACTGCTGGCAAACAAGCCAGATGTAACCAGGATGTTGCAACACTTCCAGGACTTCATACGGCAGTCATCCAATCAGTGGAAAATGACAGGAACGAAGAGGCAATCATGCTTCCTTTTTGCTAAATAACACTCTCATTGAAAGTGACAGATACAGAAAGCTGGTATTGGTACCACCTAGTGCTTAAAAAGATTGTGAAGTTACTACAGTGGTCTGGAACATTTTCAACAGGAGGAAAAGTAATTGGCCAAATAACAAAACAGAAGTGCAGGAGGAAAGTCACTGGTCCAAGCCTCCTCTTAGTTATGTTGACAGAAAAGTTTCCACTGTTTTCTGCAAGGGAAGTGTTATTACAACAGGCATGCAAAGTCTAAAACACCTTTATATCTCCTAAAACAAAGGAGACTTCATCATTTTTGATGAGCCAAAGTAAATCCTGAGTCATGAAACACAGAGAGCAGAAAGGGTAAGGAATTCCCATTTTACGCTTGCAAAGTGAAGTGTGAGACCAGCCCAGGAGCTAACAGATCTCCCTGCCATGGTGGAGACAGGATGAAGGAATGTTGTTCAGCTTGGCAGCACGTGGTCACCCTTGCAGTACACAGCACTCTCCCAGCCCCCTGCAAGGCACACAAGGAAGCAAGAGCTTTGCTCCTCTTCCTTCCTGACAAGAGCAGGACGCAGACATTACCTCAGGAGACGTCTCTCACAGCAGGGTGAAATCCCAGGTTAGCATGGTATGGAGGAAACAGAGGCAATCAAGAGGTTAAAGTTGGAATGCTAGCTGGAGGCTCTAAAATGAGGAATAAATCCATATATCTCCCCAGGGACACCATCATTTGATCATGCATTGGTGTTAAAATACCCAGCATTCAGAAGTTCACAGGACCTTTTTTGTCCACCTGTAGTAGTGCAACTTAACAAAAGAGAAGTACAGCTACTGAAAGACTTAAGTAGACATTTTATTAAGGGACGTACCACTAGTATTTTCTGTAACACTGAAAAAAATTTGCATTGATTCCTGCAGTCATTTCCTCCTAAAAATAGCAGTTTGCACCTTGTTATTTTGCTGCTTTTTCTGTTTGCTGATTCTGCAAGGAACTTTCAACTTTATCTACAAAATCCTTAAGAATTAATAAGTGGTTAATATTATAAAAACCTATCAGAAAGTACAGATATTCACCTGCTGTACGCATTATTTTAAATGAATAAAAGTATTTTTATAAAATGCTTTTGCTGCCATGAAAAGGATCCTGTGACTCAGCCAAAGGCGTGCGAGACAGGGATATTTCTTACTTCATTTGATGTTATTCAGCCACATCGTTATGCTGGCTGCTGAAAAATAACAAGGAATGTCTTAGGAGAGCTGGCACAATATGCCCTGTAGGCAGTGTTCTTCCTCCTGTCTACTGGAAAGAATCCCTGTTTAAATATTTAGAAGAACAAATCTTGTATTATTAACAGCTGTAGTTAAGCTAGCCTCAAGAGAGGAGAGAGCAAAAAGTGGAAACAGATAAAGATGGATAGAAAAAAGGATAAAAATTAAAAATAAAACTAAGGAAATAGAAAAAAGAGGAAAAAAATTGAAAGAAGATCAAGATAGCTTCAGATTACCCAAATAATGTGGGTTTTTTCACATTTTACAATGCTTCTCAGTAATGTGATGGTGAAACAGCCACCTTGGATACAGATATCTTTAGGGCACAAATCATTCATATCTCAGTAGAAATTATTTAAAAACAGGAGAGAAATGGTTCAAGACCCGAGGAAAAACAAGGCTTGTGCTTCAAACAGCAATGTGATTACAGTAATGTTCTGTGCCTATGCCAGGCTTTGGCATAGGCCTGGCATACCTGGAAGGCAGGAAATGCTCTCAGTGGTGTGCTCACATAAGTATTTGGGTAATTTAATTGATCTTCCTCCATTTTCCTGTTTTTGAAATGGAAATAATTATATTTGTCTCCTTTCAAATATAATTTTGGATTTTAGAGATGAATACTGTATACCTGATTTCAGCAGGATTCCTCTCTGCAGCCTGAATAAAAATACAGTTTTCACACGGGCAGAAATTGCAGCAGATTTTATGGAAATACATGGCTGAATGAAACTGATTCACACTGCAAGTATGGCCCCATATGTTTCCATTAGTACTGTCACAAAATAAACCCTTTCCAGAGTTATCTGTGGTTGAACAAATATTTGTTATATCTATGGGTGCAATATGTTTCATTAAAATATGCTTTATGTTGACAGATTTTTGTTCCCAAACATACAATGGTGGGGCACTGCATAAAATGTTAAATGATTGCGTTAGCTTTTTTGTTCTGTACTTAAGAGAGTGATACACAGATCACAAAGGAGATAAAGCAGAATGGACTCTAAAGGCTAATGCATTTTTACGTTTCTGTGCAAGTCTCCAACCAGTTTTCTTTCATATTTACATTCCTATAAATGCCTTAATTCCTGTTGTATCTATCCATTGTGTCCTGCTGTTCACCCAAACTGTGACTGCCTTCGTAGTTCCTTTCTTTCATAAACTCTTTTTTTAATTGCACATAATTAAGGGCAGCAGGGCTGATGGCTGAGTACAGCTGCTTACACACAAACATCAGTCTTTAGCAGGCTTGGGTCCTTCTTTAGCTGCCAGTGGTTTTAGAATGGGTATTCCCATTGACACCATGATGGTGTCTCCAGGGCGGGAGTGTTTCCAAGACTAGGGATAGCCTGAGATGTTCAGCTCACACTGCACCCTCCATACCCACGAGTGAGAGCAAAGCTGCTGTGGTCCCATCTGAGTTCCATGGTCAGGGTCCTGCTCTCCATTTCAAGGAGTGTCTGCATCCACAGACTGCAGAAATTCATAGAGGCATAGACACTAAAGTGGGGTTGGCCTTAGAAAATGCCTCTCAGACAGGCACTTGAAGCTGTAAAACCCTACAGCACAGCAAGAATCCTCTCTACGTACCTTTACATCCTGTTCCATCACTTGTTTGAAAAATAAAGCTGGCAGAACAATAATCATATTACTAATGAAGCCTCCTCATTATAAACCTGTAGCATGCACCTGGATAGCAATTGTAAATAAGGTCTCCAAATATTTCTTAACTTCACAGAAAAACACCTCACTGCAGCATTTCAATGAAGAGAAGATTTTAAATTTACTCTCATCAGTAATGTTATGTTGTATGAGATACTAAACAGACACTGGCTTAACAGGAGTGAATAAACATCAAGGTTTATAGATATAAAAGGTAAATATTGGTTCAGGATAAAGGCAAAGTTAATTTTTGCCCCAAGGGACAATGAATTTTGGTGACTGACAAAATTTCAACTTAAGCAAGGCATCTAACACCTCCAGGTTAGTGGTATTAATACATTACCAGTCTGTGAAGTAAACAAAGTTGTACCAGTTTGAAAAGAAACTCATATTAGCCTTAATGTATCTTCTCTTTTTCCTCAAAACAATTGCCTGATATCATGGGTATAATTTTTGAAGACTCTTAAAATCTTTAGTCTTATAGTAGGTATCATTAACAGAATAGAAAGGAAAAATATAGAAATGGATCTACTATAGTGTGATATGACTGAAGAATAAATGCAATGAAATTTCTTTTTCAATTCAGAGATGGCAGCCAAAATGAAACATATTAATTTGCAGCCCAAATGAAATAAACAACTTAATAGTTTGAATAAACAAAATTTGCATGGAATCTTGATATGATTCTGCCTTGAGAATAATCCTGGCAAACTCACGTAAAACAATGTAGAATTGTAATTTTAAGTTTTCCATCTGGCTTTTTCCATCTCATAACTAGTGATAATTTTACTTGCATATAGTATAAATCTAGGTCTGTTATGATTTCCCAGTCTGATTAGCTATTTTGTTACTGCAATGCCATATGGATGATTTCAACAGCATTAAACCAGAAAAACAATGGAAAAAATGCCATTGCATATGAAGCAAGCTCAACTCTTTTCTGAAGTTTGCTTTTTCTGCCAGAAACATTCTCCAGGTCATGTGATCTGAACTCTGATTTCCCAAACAAAACAAAACAGAAAAAAAACCCCAACCCAAACACTTTAAATGTCCTTTCAAGACTTTCTCAGAAGCGAGGATTTCCCATCATCAATACATCAGGTTCTTGTGCAAAGGGCAGCCACGGAGGATTCTTGCAACATCAAAAACAAATCCATCCTTGAGAGATCTTTAAAGCATTTCAAAATATGTTCTCATCAAAACAAGCAGCACACACATGGTAGAACCATTTTATTGTCACTTCTCAGCCATTAGGCATTTCTGTGTGTAAATGATTTCTTACACTGTTATTCTACTACCTGAATGTTATGGTGCTCTCCTCAGTTCCTGAAAAGATGTAAAAGAGGGTTTATTATGTCTCTTTCTTTACATGTGATACTGATAACTTGATAAAGGTTTTGCAATTGCTTTTCCAAGGACAAACAAGGAAGAAAAAACATCCAAATTCACATCACCAACGTGTATGGAGGACTTTGACACCAAACGAGCTTGCCCGATGTAACCTCAAAAGGCACAGCATAAGAATGAGAAAAACATAGTTCTGAAAGTATATGATGTTGGTGTTGGCAATGAGTATTGCTGAACTGCTGAGAAACACAGGATGCTTCTGCTGTTTCCTTTTTGCAGAATACATTTGTTTTTGGAAGGGTTCTTTAAGGTGTTTTCTGCAAATATAAACTACCTGATGTGAATGGGTTCTTTTACTAGTTTGATTACTTCTTACAAATAATTTATTTTTGTTGAATCAGGAATAATTTTGTTTGACAAGGGCACATTTAATATTCCAAGCAATCATGAAAGATTTTGTTGGGTTTTTTTTAAATCACAAAAGTTGAAGTGGTTTGTTTTCGTGTATAGAAATTCAGGCAGCTTGGGCACATATCCACATAACTGTTAACTAATGTTTATTTATCCTAACAGAAAATAAAGTGGAAATATTCTGAGCTGAATTCAGAATTCATGCTTTTATTTTTGGGAGGAATTTGCTCAGTCCAAACCTACAGAATTGATCCAGAAGTCATTGATTATATTTTGCTAATGACAATGCTAATTGGAAAAAATTAGTAGATCATACTATGATCTAATTATTGGATGGTTTGAGTAGTTTGAGTCTAGCAGCCAGTCTTAAAATAGCCCAACAGTGTATTTCTCTATGGAATAAGTTGAATGGAAAAATGTCATGGAACTGTGTACTGAAGTGAACTTAAGCCTCACCAGAGACAAGACTGTTCATGACAGCTGCAAACATTTGTAGCTTTGTAGCACCTTTGTTCCAAAGCGAACTTCAAATGCCTGAATTACCTCTGCAGCTGGCAGACTGATTGACAGAATCTGCAGATTTTTGGTATTTGCCTCAGCTGCCTGGCGTGTAAGCTGTGGGTGCACACACACAGCTTGTGCAGCTCAACCAGGCTGCAAGCAACAGGCACAGCTGACACCTGAGTTCTCTCACACACCAAGGATAGCCCTGCAGATGGACCTGTCTTCCAGGAGGTCCCAGACCACCTCTGTACTTCCCACACAACTGGCATGAGCCTGGTGCCCCAAGACAAGGGCAGCAATAAGAGAAGTTTGACAGGAAACAGTCACACTTGCCAACAAAACTAAAAAAGTGCCACTTCCCCTTCCTGTTTCTTCGTGTGGCTTTGCAAGGTCTTCACAAAATGTGGGACTCACTGTGCACATTCTACTGTGCCCATAAACAACAACCAATTTGGAAACTCCCAGAGAGAGTGTGGCAGCCCTGTAAAAAAAGCTTTGAGTCAGCTTCCAATGTGCCAGCTGCATCTATCTGAGAAGTCAGAGTTGAGCCACTAGCTGATGTGCAGGAAGTCTGCTTTGCACTATCTTCTCTGCAGAGAGGACCTCCAATGCCAAAAGTGGTTTCCTCAAAATCCACACTTAGTTGCTGCCAGAAGAAGAACCATTAAAAATCTGTAGTTAATCTAGTTTCTCACACTGATGCACTCCAGGCAATTAGAGTTCTGCTTTTCAACATGTCTAAAAACACTTATCTCAACCAGTCTGAGTAATTCAGTGCTCTACCTTCCCCATGAGCATACATTTCTTCCATGCACAGACACTGAGCTAGTCATCTCTGAACACAGCAGAAAATCAGAGTCTGCATAAAACATGGTCAGAAAGAGATGGGACAGAGGTTCACTTTCAGCCAGAGGATCCAAGGTAGAGTGACCTGGCAGGAGCCTGTCACCAGATTCCTCCTCTAGACTGGGAAATCAAAATATTAAACCTGTATTTTCCACAGCAGACAGAAACCCTTTCTGCCAGCCCAGAGATTCAAGTGCCCTCACTTCTCCTGGAAATTTCATGTTTCCACAGTGAGTGGAAGAATTTCATTAGAAGGCGTTAGAACCCACTATCTTCCTTTTTCTCCGCTGAACAGTCCCTTGTTCTCTACTGAAAACATATTCCTGTGATAAGAGAGGTGACTGATGCCTGAAAACCAGAGGATCTTGTACCTGCATGTCTAGCACCTGAGTGAAAACCCTGCCTAATACCAGGGAGAATGGCTGATGCTATCTCCTCTCCAGGGGCATTTTTATAAGAAGCAATGAAAGCAACACAACCCGCCAATCCAACAGAAAGCAGAAGAGCTGTGTATCTTTTCTGAAGAAAGACTGTAGGCACCTAATTTGTGGGATGGGAATCCCAAGGCAATTCCAAGTGAAGGGAGAATCTTTGTTTGTTTGTTAACTTATGCAATCCAGCATAAGTTAACTAACTATGCCCTAAAGAAAAGTGGCATTCAGTGGCATTCAGTTCTTGAAGATTTTAGCCTCAAGCCATTAACTGAAAAATCACTTCACATGTTTTAACTTTATTAGATATATTAAGTCCACTTCCAGGAGAAAAAGCAAGTTAACACAAAAGAGGAGACAAATTCATGAGGAACTCTGAAGGAGCCCAGAAACAGAGGGCTTTCAGCCCTGTTCACCTTGTCTAAGTGTCACTCTGGGAACTATTCTGTCACTGTTTAAGAATAGCTGTCTCTCAGGAACCTCTGCACTGCCCCTAATTCAGATAATGGATCTTTGACAAAATATGAATTGCAACCCCCAAAAAATTGACTTTTATCTACCTACTACACCTGTCAATGACACTAATTTCAATTTGTCTTTTACTTTCTAAGTCGGAATCCTCTCTCAGAGGAATAGGCTACCCATGGAAACCTAAAGTTTCAGATCGTTTCAGTTTTTCAAAAGAGAGCTGAGCCATTTAAAGAAAACAAATATTGAGACAAAGATGAAAATTTCATTTCTAGAACTGAAGTTGCTTTCATTTTCTATAAATTGTTATTTGTTATATTACACATGTGATATACCTCTTTATTATTTTATATTATCAAATTTGGCCCTGTGGAATAATACTTAGTATTTCCTTAAAAATCCTTAAAGCCTTTAATAAGTCAGTCTTGTATGCATAAGCACTTCTATTACAAATAATAAAAAGATTTCTCCAAATACAAACTAGCCCAGGGCGTACCAGTGTAACACCAAGCTCTCCAGGGCAGATTGTGCTATTAAGGCACAGTTTTGCATTGCTGCAATATGGACATGCTTGATCCATTCCAGAGATATCTGAAAGAGATTGTGTGTCAGAAACCACAAACATACCTAGACAGGCTGATTTATGCCACATACTCTGACTAAAGGAAACTGCTGTGTCACAATCAATCTGGGACAATGGTGTCTATAAATAAACAATTATCTTAAGTGCACTTTTTGGCTTTTATAATTTATATTCTCTTCTATGTGCACACTCTTTAATTGTAGTTGGATACTGGAATTCAAAGCAGAGGCATAGGTTTTCAGAGAAATAAGAACTTGGGTCTACAGTTACCCCACACAAGCTGGTCATTTACAATGAAAACAGACAATTAACTAACAACAGGAGGGCACAAACTGATGGAGAGATACTTGTATCTTCTTTAATCTTAACTAGAGTGGAGCTTTTCTGTATCTCAAAAGCTCTGATGGGATGGTCATTATTTACTACCATCTGAAAATAAGGAGACTATATCTTAAGGCAGATATAGAAAGGTGATGTTATATGAAAATAATCATATATAACGTGTCTATGACCTGTCTCATAACAAAAAAGGGCATGTGATGAAGCCCTGAAACACACCCTTATTGTCTTATTATCCTTGTGTACTTTTACTTATCATTACATTAACTTTTCTAAAAGGATACAAAGGCCTTCAGTGTATAATTAACCATTTAATGGTTAATCCACACTATCTGAAAGACAGAATCCCACCTGTCTAAGAATTTCTGGTGCTTTAGCTGATAGTGTGTTTGGTGGCTTTTATTCATGTGGTATACTGGCCACAATCATTTTGTGTTGCATGATTAGCCATAATGTAAAGATCTCAATTTCATGGAAAATATGAGGTTTTGATAGATGTTTGAAGGGTTTTGTTTCTGTAGTGAAATAAAGCCTAGAGGTTTTGGAAAATGTCTATGGGAGAGCTAGGAAAGAAAAATTCTACAGGGGATTGACACACAGAAATTGGTAAATTTCACAGCTCAGCTGTAGAGGGAGATTTAGAAGGAGAAAGAGGCTGCCTAATGTTTTCTATTTCCCAGTCCCTCCTCTGTCTGCATTTTGCAATCTGCTGTCCCTGGTGGTGTGGTTGTTTCTGGTCTATCAGACCCCTGTGCATAACATGGTTTAATCAGTAGTCTGAGTTACTCTTTTACTGTAGCAATGAAAGAAAAGCAAACAGTTAACAAGTGACTAGGAGTCTTTATAATTGCTGACCTTCAATAGTCTATATAATGTGACTTTAGGCCACTGAGTAATAAATAGACTAGTGTAATATTTACAGACATGTCTGGAATGCAGTAAGTTCCTCTCTTCTCTTTCACAAAGTCATTAATGGCTCTGTGAGGAATCAGACTACTGCTGTTAGTGTTCCCCCAGAAACACTCTTTATCTCTTGACAGTTTATGCTGACCTTTCTACCTTGTTTTGATTTGTTGTTCACGGATCCATTTCCCAAGTCCCGGAGCTTACAAACCTTTGCAAGGGGTTAAATATTTTCAGGAAATCACTCTGTCAGCTCAGTTCTAACCAAGGATTCCCCAGCCCAGTGATCAGAAGACCACTTAGAGACAGTGTTTCTCAATCAGTTCCTTTCAGCTGGAAAGAACTACATTGTTTGTACGAATAGAATTTTTCCTGATGAAAGTACACAACTCTCCCTCTTTCTCCATCCAGCAGCCAGTTTCCACTGCTTGGAAATTCTGAGCACTGAGGTAAACCTAGAAAAATAGGAAATGTGTATGGAGTGAAGAAATGAAAACATATTGGAGAGCCGTTTCTTGCTTCCCTTCCTTCCTTGCCTCTAAGACAAAGTCTGAACATAACGGTGTCCTCCAACAAGTCCAGCCTTGCAGAAAGAGACTGAGGTCTCTGGTGTCTGAGAAAATTGGGTACATAGGATTTACTTACAAGAAGAGGGAAGGGATTATTTCCAAATAATAAAAACCTTTGGTGATTTTGAAGAAGTAGAGCAGAATCATAACATTGTAGACTTCCATTAAAAAGTTTAGTAATTGTTTGCAGCTGCCCATTAAATCTATTTCCTTTAAATCCCATGGCACTGAAGGCAGAAAAAGTATGCCAATTTTTATACATGCTAGTGTTGGATATAAACCCCTCCACTGTGGTCCCCAAACCATTTTTGGTTTGTTTCTGTTTTATTCCAAATACAGACAATACACATAGCCACTTCATGTTCCAAACCAAAAATAAAATAATGAGGATATAAAGAAATGTACAGAAAATATATCCAAGTCTTTACAAAACAAAGAGAAGTAGTTGGAAGTCCTGAGTTTTGGACAGTTCACTAAATACACATTCTGTATCTGCATTAGGTCATGCCTACATTACAAAGCTAGAACTTAGCTAGAACTAAGCTTGGGTGGACTCCTTGATATAAAATACCAAGTCTGAGTCAAATCTGGTGTTTAATGTTTACAGAGATTTGAATTCCAGCTTGTGATTTACTTGGATTTTAAGTGTGCATTTTGTTGCACTATGACTCAGCAATTAATTTTTCCCATCAGTGTCTTAAAGAAGTGTTGCCTTCAGCTAAACACATTCACCTTGTAATATTTACATTGTGAAGCTAAGTCTGGCTTTCAATACAATGCTTTTACCTTTCACACAACTCTTCCACGGCTTAATTACACATCTGAACCTTACTCATTTGGAAAACAACAGCATTAGTTAAGTAAAAGCCTAAGGCATTTTTAACACCACTCAGAGATGATGGACCCGAACAACATCTATTTTCCAAGCACTATGTGGAATGAAGAACGAATGGAAATCTTTTTGAAAGAATTTCTCTGTGAGGTCAGTACAAAAACAATTATCAACATTTGGTTGTTTTTGCACAATAGCAAATAAGGAAATATGAGAAATCTGTCTCACATTATCATCTTCCTCTGATACTGGACAAGCTATTCTTGGATTTGTTCAGCAATTTCTTTTCCTTCCATTCCCACCCCCTCAATTTCTGCACACATGCAAAAACTATCTGTGTTAAAGCAATGACACATTTCTCACTTTGGACCCATTCCTTTCTCTTTTTAGGGAGAGCTGCTAGAGTTCTCTCTAGAGGACTCAACAAGTGGCAGCATGTTAGTATTTATTTTCACTTATTACAGAAAATACAATTTTTCAGCACTAAAACATCACTGTTTGGACAAGAGTATGAGATACAGGGAGGACTCAGACTACAATAAAGGTAATTTGCATTCTGCCTAAATTCAATTCACTTTGCCAAATATTTTTATCTGACAGAACCACTACAGATGATTCACGTAAGGAAGAAAAGAGCAAGTAAATATATCTAATGCAAAGATATCTTCAGCAAAGGAAGGGAATGAGCTGGAGTCTTCTCAAAAGTACTGTGCTATTTGTTGGGCCAGTCAATGAACTTGGAGTAGATTTCCCTGATGCAGTGATTGGGATGACACCAAGAGTAGAGACTCATTTAAATAAATTTTTCACACAAATAATTTATTATTGTGTCCCACACAGTCTGTTCAATTTTGTTTGATAACTGCTCCTGTTATGCCCAGAAAGAAGCAACCTTTTCATTTCAGGTTATCCTACAGTGGTCTAATTTCCCTGTTACTTTTTATAGCAATATCCCAATTAAAAAAATACCAACAGAGGCATTTGTAAATGAGAAGCACATACAATCCAGCTTCTGTCTCCCATAGACAAAGAGGTTACTTTTGCTACACAGCTTAGTGTTTCCCCATGAAATATTTTTACTTCCTTTACTCCAAATACTACTATAAAAATAAAAAATTGCTGTTTTCTAATATACCAGCAAGGAAATGAGTAGTTCACAATGCAAGTGCTTGCACAACCCAAACAGACATAGTGCATGAGACAGAAAAACCATGGAAACAATAAAAGTAGAGAAGCAAGAGAATAATTATGGGAAACTGTCAAAAGGAGAAGCAAAATGTAAGCCAAGGCTTACATGGCTTCCAGTGTGTTTCTGCTTGGTAAAATGCATTTGCTTTTCCCTTTGACTATTTGATTTCTTTCTAGGCTTTCCTTTGCTACTCTCATCCTCTTTATCAGGAAAGATGAAGGGCTTTTTCTGCAGCCTGTGTCTTTTCCTTGTGGTGCACATCTGCCCATGGGCTGAAAGCATCATTGTCATGGGTACAGATGGTTGGAGCTGCACCTCCATTTCCCTGCCATAGTCCTAAAACAAGCTGATTTTTCTGCTGCAACCCCTAGGGCTTTTTGTTCATTTGCTTTGTTTTTGGATATTCTCTTTTTACCTGTATCATCTGCAGCAGTGCAAGGGCTTCCTTTTGGAGCTGAGACACTGGAACATCATTCTGTTCACCTTCAAATCCCATTGTTGCTTTTGCATGGTGACATGGCTTTGTATATCTTTATTGATTAACCCCTGGCTGTCTGGTATTCTTTCTCCTCAAACCACAGAAAATTAATACTTAATGCAGAAGTACACCCAAAATCAACAGATGACTGCCTTTAATCTAGTCCAGAACTTTAATATGCTGTCAGTTGACAGGATATAAAATGGAAATTGGGATAATTTTAGATCAATTTAAGAAATCTGGCTTGAAAATTTGTACTATTTCACTTTCCAGAGTGATTGGTGAAAAATATCTCTATTTTTTAGTTTGCTTTCCATATTTCTTGCCTTTTTTTTAAATACTTGTAGTCAGAAGTTGAGTCTTCAGTTGGTTCTCCTAAATGTTTTGCCAACTCTATCTTTTTGAAAAGGATTTTTGAACACTCTCACAAAATGCCTTCCTCTTTCACTAGTTTGACTTAGGAAACACTGAAGCTGCACCAGTCTGATCTGCAGTCTGCTAGACCAAGACACTTCTAGAGATACCACTCTTTCATATGCAAGAATCAAATAGCTTTCACAACAAAACAAACACTCCAAAGTTTCAGATAATCTCTGTAAATCATGCAAAGATGCATTCTTCAACTGTCTCCTCAAAAAAAGAAAGAAAAAAGGAAAGGAAGAAAGGCAAGGGAAGGCAAGGAGAAAGGAAAAGAGTAAGTCAATGATTTATCAGGCTCACAGGATTCTTTTTTACCACTATACTGGCCACTCCATAAACCATTTATCCCACCATCATCACAAGAAGAATCTCAGTTCTGAATGACTCTGAAGGTCTTGCTGACGTGTCCTCAGCAGTAGCATTAGGCAGATGGCTGAGAAAGTGCACAAAAGAACAAGAGTACAATATTATCTATATGCTCTCTGAGCTCCCCATATTTTCACCTCAGGATCTTCCTAAACTGGATGTAGCTTCCACACACTTGGTTCTGCTTACTGTATCCTTCCACCCTGAATTTTCAGTCATGCCTTGAGTCCAGGTGAGCTCCTACCTACCATACCATTGTCCATTCCATACCATGACTTTTGTCCTTTTGTAGACCACTTGTACATTGTCCCCAGGCATCTCTTTTCTACACAAAAGAATGCTGGATTGCTAAGAAATTCTCATACTTTCAGACAAGAGATGCACACTTTTTAATTTTGAGTAGCCTACATGTCTGGGAATGGTGTTTGTCCATGTAAAGGCTCTGCACCTACTTGTGGAAGTTCACCACTTTTGCCCTCTGACTCCAGAGTGTTTATATTCCATTTCCTTCACCCAGTGTGCATACTCAGAATTGGTCTATAAGTACCTGTGCTTGCTCCTAATGCCTTACTGAATAACAAACACACCTACAGTTTCCTAGCAGGCAAATAAAAAACCCTCTATTCTGTGGTTTTGGTGTAAATTAACTTTATTTACAATTAAGAATTTAATGCTTGAAAATAAACAATCTCACCAACGATTTCCCAGATAACAGAGTACAGTGTATTTCATGAGCCACATTAGATCACAATCAGCAGTTTCTCATATGCACAGGCAGATTGATTTAACACTCTATAGAAAGCAAATACCCCTGAAATTACATCATTACAACCTCACAAAATAACTTTCCGGCTGAGGACAAAATTTCTGCTGTGTTCAAATGGTGAATCTTGTGGTTGAAGGAGAGCTACCCAAATGTAGAAGGGCTGAATTAGGCACTTCTTGCCTGCAGGCAGAAAACTGGAATCCACACTAGTCCTGCAGCTGTGCTTGCCAACGCCTCCCCAGGCAAACAGCTTTTTTTAGCATCAGGAAGTACGGAGTTGCAAAATTCTTTACTTACCATATTTTCTTTTGGTAAGCTCAGTAATTGTATGTAGTAGTCTAATTAACCCAGATTCTCACCAAGCAGAGAATTATCTGTTCCTTTTATACAATACACTCCAGATGACACATTTTTATCTCACTATAGAAACAGCTGAAACTTTGGAATCATTCCAAGTATTATCTGATTCACCCAGGTGTGTTCATCAGGATTTATTTCTACACTTAAGTCACAAAGGCTATCTCTCATCTACTTTTGAAAACTGCTCAGATGGTGGCTGGCACTGTCGCCATCCAGGCTGCATGGCACTTGCAGATAAATCTTTGTTAGTGCCTGAGACACCTCCAGGAGATAATGTGCCATATGATACCTGCCTCTTTATACACTAAAAACAATGATGGCCTTAAAAATAGGCATTACTGTCTTTTCCAACATATCCTTGACATCAAGAGAGCCATGTAGGTTGGGGTGCAGCTGCAGGTACCCCCATGCTGCTGTTACAGGAGGCATTTTCCTACCTGCCACTGCTCACAGAGGGCTGTTGCATGGGCTCTGACACCTGCACCTGCAAACCATCAGCTAAGGGTGGGAGATTCAGCCTTAGCTTTGCAACTGTGGACCATGAAATACAGTACCCCTACAGCTCTGCCACTCAAGACAGAAGCCTTCTGCAAAAGCAGGTGGATTTGCAGCAATATTTGTCCAAGGAGCTGGATTTATCATCCTACTGAGAAAAAAAATTTTAAGATATCCCAACATGCCAAAAAAACCTGAATATTTGCAGCCTTTCTGTCATAGTGTTGCAAATCCCAGCTATCTGTGAAGAAGATTCCAGGAGCTTCCACAGGCAAGCAAAGCCCAGAACAAGCCACAGGTAAGCAGGTATCATGCTCCACTGCTTTACTGTGGTTGTGATGGGTAAATGGCCCTGCTTTTGGGAGCACAGCTCACTCAGGCACACCCTCCAGCTGAGTCAGACCCTTCACAGACTGCAGTAGGTTCCCCTATTCTTCCCAGGCTACAGATGGCTTTAACCCTTCCTTTAGCAAGAATGTACCAATTTGTGTTTGGTCTTTAATTGCAAAGATTTTATAGGGAGACACTGAAACAGTTAAACAAACCCTGACTCTAAAAAAAACCAAAAACCAAGACATAAAGATGGCACTCTTCAAGTCTAACTTGTGCTTAAGCATTGAGAATCATCACTGTGCTGGCAGACAAGTGCAAAAGACATAAATGGATAACCACACCTGTCCAAACCCCATCCACTTTTGATCAGTAGGGTTTTCCTTCCTCTGTTGTCACAGTACAAACCAATTAATTTTTATGATGTCTATTTATGCAACTTCTGCATAATTTTCCAACTATATCAGATTATAGCTGGATTTCCTTGAAAATCCTGCCAAGTACTCCTATGCTTGTATGATTACCTGAATGCAGATTAGATCTTAATTGTCATCCAAATGAAAGATCATCCTAACAGACAATGTTCAGAATGAATAATACAATTAACAAATTAGAATAAAATATCAAATTAAAAGACATAACTGTGGCTACTGATGCAACTAAATAAAAAACGAATTAGAATGTATCTTGGTTGTCACAAAATTTCACTTCATTCACTTTGAATTTCAGTCAGTAATTAAATACATTAGAAAAATTGCTTTCCCATTATGCAGGTAGAAGTTTCCAATTGAGAACACTATTTCTTATTAAAATATACTATCAAATATATCTTCCTAATATATCCATACTAACTTGTCTTTTTTATCTCTGTAGGGGCACTATAGTTCTCTGCATACATAGGAATCCATGTATACTTGTACTTAATCAAATCACTTTTAGTAGTATGAGCTTGCAAGCATATAGTTACTTTCTTTGGGCCCTTTTTTGATGTTAAGAATGCAATTTTACACAAACAGAAAAGCAGCAGAAATGGGACTTGCAACATACTGGAAACAGCAACTCTAAAATTCATATAGTCTATTTGCCTTTAAAGAAAAGGAGAATTTAATATATAATTTAATGAATTAGATGGTTCACAAATTGAAAACATTCAGTTCCTCATATTGCCACAGCTGTAATGTCAACATTAGCTGTTAATGAACAAATATCCTTGTGTCATCATTATCTTGCCCAGTTTTCACTTCTCCATGAGCCAGCTTTAGGCTCAGTCCTGGAAGTGGTGCATGAGTCACTCTGCACTTTCCAGGGCTAGTTGCATTCATAAAACTGCAAATCTAAGTGTGGGATCTGAGTAGCCTGAACCAAAATATGAGGTCTGTCCTCACTGGTGCAGGGAAAAAATTCAAGGAGGTCTTTGAATGTAGCTCCTGCCCTGCAGCAGTGTGGCAGCAAAAGTCCAACAGGAGGTATCCCATGTCCATTATCTTATCTGGCAGGGTCTGTGCTTCTCCAGCTCCCCAGCAGAGAGATTCTGACATGCACATACCATCCACAAAGCCCAGAAAAAGGGACAGGCCAAGGAGGAAGGTATGCTGAGAAGGTCTGGATGGGGACCCCAGAAACCAGAGAAACAGCAAAATTCTGAGCAAATTCTGGTCCCTCAAAAAAATTGGACAGCTTGAGAACAGGGAAACAATGTGCAACAAGTGAAAAAATAGAAAAAGTCCTCCTTGCCCCTACCCACTGCCTCCCCTCACCCCAATTATAGCCAGTTTAATGATTTCACAATACTTTGTGGTATTGCAATATTTTCTTGGTGTTGCTTTTGAAAAGAATTCAAGTATATCACTCATCACAACTATGTACTGATTTAGCAGAGAATCAACTCAGGGTCTCACTGAACTTCAATTTCCCCATACAGACAAGCCATGGGATCCCAGAATTTGTACCCTTTGTGGAATTAATTATTTGAGAATTTAATGAAAATTTAAGGTTTAAAAGTTAAGACTTTTAAAGAGTTGAACAGCAGTAGAGAAGTGCAAATGTTTCTCTCAAAACTGTAGACTGGGAAGAAATAAGTAGAGGTAGTAAATGGAAGCACACACTACTCCTCATTCCCTTTTTCTCTTTAATTCTGACACGGGCTGGGGTAGCTGCAAAATTGCCATTTAATGAAGGACCTTGCTCTTCTAACCTGACACCCAAGGAAGAAGCAGGCAGAGGTGGAAGAGATGGGCAGCTCCTGAGTCAGTTCCACTGTGTGAATTTGAAATCTAGTTGGATAACACACTTCCATCTCTTACCCTTTATTATACTTCTGGACTTTTTGCTGTATATATAGAGTAGGAATCCTGTCAATTTCTGTTCCAAGGTCTCCATTTCAGATACATGCTCCTGTTTTCAGAGGCTGATGATTGGGTTCCAGGATGTTTTTGCTGTGCTGCACTGCACTTGGGTGTGCTTTTTTTCACCTCATGCAAGAAGGCAAGAAATGAACTGAAATATTTCAATACACTTTGAAACATGTTTTTGTGTTATCTTGCATATTCATGCTGTAAGTGTCAACCAAAATGTGCATTATTTACAGAGCAGATACACTGAGATCCTTTAGCACAAACTGCAAGTGTACATCACCCTCACTAGGAAAAGTGATGCTGCCATCATGGTCCTCCTGTGGTGCCAACTAAGCTGACTAGTGCTAATTCTGGTAGAAATTTGGGGTGTACCTATTAGGAATGAGACTGAGACCAGTCACAGTGCTTGCCATACAGACCACACAGCTGACAGCAGCAGTGACAGGCAGCTTTCAAGAAGGATCTTTGGCCAGTCTGAGTCTGTGCTGGCCCGGCACATCTGCAGTGTATCTCCAGCGAGCACCAAGAGCAGGTGTCTGATCCTGAACACGGTTCCCAGGCTGAGAGCTGCCCTAGACCAGACATCTATCAGCTGTTTTCACAGCAGCTGAATCCAAGTTTACGCAGCTGTGCTCTATCAAAGCTGACCTTGAATGAATCTTCCTAGGGTGAAAAAAATCACTATTTTTCTATAAAGGCTACATTCATTTTCCCAGACAACAGGAAAAGGGTTCTCAAACAACAGAAAATAAAAAATCAAAAACATGGTCACGTAAAAAAATTGTTTCAAAACCTTTCTTTCTCCTGGTGATCTTTGTTAGGAATAATACAGATAGCCTGTGACACGTGAGCAGCATGGAAACCGACATGGAAGATGTTTTCTAAGCACCACATAGACACTCTGAACAGTTTATCCTCTCAGGATTCAAGTAGCAAGTAGCTGAATAACTTCTAAGAGCTAGTGCTGTCTTGTATTCAGATTTTGAATGTATTGTGAAACTTTGGGGCATAGAGAGGGTTGGAAAGAGGAGGTAAAAACATGGGATAGATGAAGACAGGGTATTATGGCACACAGATGCAAAGCTCTTTCAGAGCAGTACACAGTGAGGTGTGCATGGGCATTGGGGGAAGAGGCAGCACAGGATTAACAGGCTCAAAATGGGCGCTAATAAGGTCTGCTGTAGATGAAGTTTGTATCAGCAAAGTAACAGAGCCATTCCTAAAATGGGCTTCTAACAACCACTGGGAATATTAGTGTGCACTATCATTCCTTGTCAGCCCACATAATTAAAAGATGTTCCTTATGGCAGCTTTATCAATATTTATCAGACTCTAAGCTACCTTGCTATGAATTTTCAAATTCTGCTTATCAAATTTCTCCAAATTATGGAGAAATTCTATCCTTGTAGAAGATGGACATGCTTAAAAAACATTTGTCCTGTCACTAAAACAACATGTGCTCTGTGTGGGATACCTTTGCAGCAAACTCTTTGTGCCCTTCATCATTTCCTGTGCTCTGATTGACATGCCTGTTGGTTTTGTGAGATCTGGAGAACAGGGACTTCTTTTATTGATACTTGGTACTTGGCTAAGATGACCTGATCTAAGATGATGGCTTAGTGTAAATCAGTGGAAGTCAAATTCTTATATACAAAATTTTTATATTTATTTAAATGTGGAATTTGAATTTTAAATATTATGGGTCCCATTTGAAAAGGGATTTTAAAAACCCAAAAAGTTATATAAAATCTGAATTTGCACATTTTCTAGCCCATAACCAAGACTAACCAGTTTGTACTGTCTAGATTTGGGGAATCTCAAAGCTGAAGTGGCACAGCCCTCCATTAATCTTGTGAAAGGGCAGCGCAACACAAGAAAAATTAATGTCTGCTGTATTTAAAAGAGTCCACACATAGCAAGCTCAGCAGGGGAGCACATTTCACCCTTGAGATCAACTCTGTCATGAAAGAAAGCACTTCCCAGAAACACAGTGCTGGAGAGGACCATAAGTCCAGGCCCATACAGTCACAGACAACAATGTAAAAGACTTCTTTAGTCCAGAAGGGCCCCCACAAACCACAAAATACTTCCCAACACCCTGTAACAAGCCTACAACCTATGGTGCAAAACACCAAAAGCCACAAAAACTCCAGTGTGGCACAGGAAGAGGGAAGGAAAGCTCCAGCTCACCACCACCACCTTTGGCCTTGAGAAAAGCAAAGCCCTAGGGAGAGGAATATCTTTTGAATTTGTCTTTGGTAGTGCCTTTTTGATCTGACAACTGTTAGTCAAAAAAATTTCCAATTGTGCTGTAAAGTACACCCAAATAGTATATTGAATTCAGGAGAGACAACTACATAGTGATGAGTCCCTAAAACTATTTGCTTTCTCACTCAGTTTTGTTAACTGCTGCTCTGTTTGTTCCCAGAGAGGCTGTGTGTTAGTGAACATTAAATACCCAACAGTTTATACTGAAGTGTCCCTCCCTGTAAGCAGAAACTGAAAACAGTATTCCTCAGCCTTCTTTGCCAGCTGCATTTGTGAAAAACAATCAGAAAAATGCATTCAAGACACAAACCTGTGATTTTCCTTTTTCTATTTTAAATCTCTCAGATTTGGAGTGAAGCCCAAATTTGGATTTTGCCCTCTCAAAATATCCTGTGAGCATCTACTTGGGTTGGTGGTTGGTTTGTTTTTGTGCTTTCTACAGGATAAGTTATATTCATGGTTACATGTAACCTAACACATATTTTTACTGCATTTTCAAAAGAAAGGCCACAACAGCAACAAAAGTTTCATTCCAGAGAGATGTAGAGCCAGCTTGGACTTGGCAGGCAAATGTTGCTTTAAACATCCCTTGACAGACCTCCCAAAACATAATTAATATGGCATCAGAATATGCTGAAATGGGAATTTTGGTTTGTTACAAAATTAGAGTGTATTATTTTCCCTTCATTGCAGTTTTGCTGTCTAGTGTATAGACTATTTTCTTCAAAAACTCAGAATCCTGCTGTTCTCAGTAGGAGTTGCATATTATGGCAGTGCTGTTGGAAGTCTTGCTTAGAATGACTGAAATGTTTTTGTAGGGTGTCAACTTCCAAGTCATCATTAATGTTTACAGTCTCAATAAAGTCTGCATTGCTATAGTAACTCTTAAAGGAATATTCCTAAAATAAAACTAAAATAAAAGGAAGCCACATTTTTACCAAACACTTGTAACATAGATATTGTTCTAGAAATATTTCAGTAATTTATATTTTAAACAAATGAGACCTAAGGAGAAAAAGGGCCTGTGGTATTAGCAAATCATTTTTATATACTGCCAAGTGATGGGATGTGACAGAACTTGGATAGATGCTCTCTCAAAAAATATTCCTTCTGTCTGCTCTGATTGAAGCAAGCATGAGAAAGAGTTTCAGGAAAGTGAGGATTTTCTTCTCAGCAATTTTTTTGTATGTGGAATTCTCTGGCTATTATTACAGAAAAATAAGGCTACCATGATTTCTCTATTTACCTCCAGGCCAATTTATAGAAAACAAAGCTGTATTTTGAGTAATTAGTGCCATGCACTGTAGAGAGATCATTGACATGGTAGTTTATGCCCTATATTGTCGATCCCTCAGCATGAGCTAGAGTATATGCAGCAATCATTTTCCCAAAAAGAAGCAAATAATGTTTAACTCCCTACATTTTTATAGTTGGATTTATGTAAATTAATTTATTCTGTGTGTCTCTAATACTTTACACTATCAAAATCCAAATTTTTTTCATAGAGCAGTAACCTAGTAATCTGCATTTATTAGGAAAATCCTGAATACATTTTGCAAACCATCTGTCTTCTGGTAATGACAGTGTTCTTATCTTGCAGACTGCTTGGAATGCTACAGCTGGGGAGAGGCAATAAGATTTGAATGTTCTCAGGTGTTTCAAATCATAATCATCTTATGACATTGCAAATATTTCTTAACATTTTTTATATCGGTTATGGCAAAAGGAAGCACAAAGTCTAATTTGACTTGAAAAATATGAAACTCTGAAAAACAGCAAGAGAAAGCTTTTTAGAAGAAAAATTTTGCAAACAGGAAGTTTACAGGAATGAGCAAAGTCCAAGAAGTAAGAGTCATATCCTAACGCTGATCTTCCAAGTACCCTACAAACTTTATTTAGTTTGAAATTGCTAAATGGCTTTGCCCTAACTTTCCTGCTAATCTGAGTAAAGCAAAGACAAATTTATGTGGTCAGGGCCACAAACTAAGCATCAAAACTCCAAGACCTCTGTTATCTAAGATAAAAACATTTCGGATTAAACTGGAATCATAGTGTGTTAAAGCTCACTACCCCAAAGATAAGTCATAAGAGACCAGTTCAGGCTTTCAACAGCTAAAATAATTGTTTTTCTCTCAGAGGCAAAGCACCAAAAGCTGAGCCTTTGTTTTCTTGTATAGATTAGGAACATGTAATAGGAATTTGCATAATGATCCTCTGTGTCCTTTTCTGTTCACTAAAACCAAAAATATTAACCGTGGGTGAAATATGAACAATTTTAGATGGCAGTAAGGATGAGTTAGCCTGAACAAAATACTATTAGACAAACTTTGCAAATTTAGGATAAATTAAATGACCTATAGAATGGAAGGAATGGGTAGATTTAGATGATCCCCAAATGTGTCCCTCTATTTGATTTGGAGATGTCTCAGCTCACAAACACTGGTTAAAAAACTCACACTTGATGAGCTGATGCCAGAGACTGACAAACTAAAAAAGAACAAAAAAGGAAGAGGCAGCAGTTTCACTGTATTCGTCATGATGTGCAATTCACAAGGTGGAAAAGGAAGATCCTAAAATAGGAGTTGACAATTAGACAGTAAGGCTACTAAGAAGAAGCTGTTCTAGAAAATTAGGATTAAGGACAACTGGACAATGCTAGCTCTAGGTGTAGTTCCAGAAATTTAGAGAAAAAAGAACCAAGCAACAAGCGAAGGCAATATGTACTGCCTTATGTGAAAAATGCAGGGGTAGCTCTAAGGGATGCTGAGAAACAAAGTGAGAAGAAAAGCTTAATGAAAAGTAAAAGGCACAAAGAGGATTGATTCTTCTCCATAGACAATGTATCACATGACCAACATCTAAATGCCATAAATATCCTGTTAATTTTATAGAAGTTATCACCTCTGGTACCTTGAGGATGTTAAATGGGATTAAAAGTATAGAAGAACAAAATTTAGCCAGGGCACTGTTAGCAAACAAGTGAAAGCCTTTGCTCAGGCAGGTTAATTTCTGTACTTTTATAGGAGATCTTGAGCTCTAATTCTGTTTTGAATGTGAAGTTACTCTGTAGCATAAAGTACCCCTCTGAGCTCCACTCTATTTAACCTCAGTTAATAAAAGCAATTTACTTGCAAAGTGGTTTGTGAATACTTAATAGAAAGGATATGTTCTATGTTGAAAGGTTCACTAAAAATATATTTCACTGTGTTACATATTTCTGACTTAGAGGAACAAGGTACATGGACCAAAAGAAAGAAGATAAGCGGATAAAAAACCTTTTAAAATCATATCTGTCCAAAGGCCTGCACTGCATATTTTCATCCAAAACTGTTTTTGAAAGTATTTATGCTACCTTTTGGGTATTCTTACAGAAATATGCCAGGGCTGGCCTCAGAGCAGTGTGCTCCTCGAGGATGCACTGACTGAATCAGGGTGAAATAACCTACATGGTAAACACCATTTGAGGAAGATTTCTGAAAGTACATGAACGCAGAAAGGCTGTAACCAAAGTAGCTTCTGTATAACCAACAGAAGAAAGAACCATATGTGTTTCTTCTTTTGAACGACTGATCCCAGCAGTGTTGTTTCCTGGCCTTGACTATTTATGAGCTAAACACAAAAATAATGTCACAGTCTCATATAGATTAAGCTGACACCTTTCAGGCACTAGTTTGTATTTATTTGGGCTCCTCAGTTCCTTACTCATTTACCTGGACAAATTCAAAGATGACGTTTAGTTCCTGGAATTTCAGATAAATTCATTTAATCTCAGGTTCCATTCTGCTCAATCTATGTACTTCATAACCACAGAGATAATCTTCAAAAATGAGACAGAATCCATATTGCCAAGGATGTCTACACCAAATTATGTTACATCAAATAAGATGTGGATTATATTACATTTTTGTAGATTTGCTTAGGTCTAAATTGTGTATAATGCCTAATTTATGCAACTTTGCTTTACAAATCACAAGGGTTGAGGACAAGCTTTCACACTGACTCATATAGACAGGGAATCGGGCAGCACATCAAAGACTGGTTTCAATTAACTGAAAGGAGTAAGACCAGGTTTGTAAGAGTGGTTTGTAAAACTATCTAGATGATTAAAAATCAAGGCATTTTAACAAGAATTTGCAAACACGGCAAAGAAAGTCAACTGTCAAACTCCATTTAACAGGTTAGGAATAATGAGCCAGATCCCAGAAGAGGCTCACATGTGTGGATGCTAAATATTATGGAGCCCAAAAGTCAAGCACCAGCTGTGGACTCAAAAAACAGAGCCAGAATATGTAATACACAAAAACAGAAGGAGCTGCGGCCAGCCAACAGGAAACGCTGCCAAGAAGAATGATCTGAAATTCTCCCGCTCTTCTGGACATAACACCTCTCCAGGGAAGGAGCATACCATGGCCCAGATCCCTTCCTGAAAGCAGGAATGTACATGCACATGTACTGTAAACCAGGCCATAGATTCAGGCCGTGTTTTGTCAAGAGGGAAAGGAGTCACCTCCCGCTATTTACAGAGTAGCCTCGCAGTCAGAGAACATGGCTTAGGTATTGGCCTTTCTTGATCTTGGTGGCTGCCAAACAAAATACTCTGTTTATTTATCTAACCTGGGTCGGGGTAATGCACTCTTTCAAATGAGATAATATTGCCTACCAATGTATTTTCTGCTTGGACAAATTCATGGTCCTGAGGGAAAACATGGCTGCAGATGAGAGGATATAGAAAAAACTGCTGAATGACTCAATGTGTCTCTTGTTTTGGAAGAGCTGGACGGCTGCAGCACTGGCAAGGCATATGCTTCTAATCCTAAAATTCACCATCTCCTCCTGAAGTGTTCCTGCCTGAGCACATCAGACAGTAAACCAGTGCTGGAAATTATCCACTCTCAGCCGCACATTACTAGGCATCAGCTGAGTGAGCTGTTAGCTTCACCTGTTAGCAAATACCACCGAAAGCAATCTAAAATAATTGGGTTTACCTCAGTGGCTAAGGCAGAGACTGAGAGTAGTTTTAGCCCATTTGAGTCTCAACAGCTCTTACACTTCTGCAACTCAATCACTTTTGAATTGCTGAACATATTGCCAATTTAAATCCCTGGCAGTTTGAGTCTGAGATTTGGGCCTCAAGTAGTAAACCTTCAACTAAATAATTATTCAAGTCTATCCTGATTCCAGGATAAAATATTTTCAATACAAGTTTTAGGTCTTTTGATGAACTAGCATTTGGGTAATGAGGTTATCAATGTGCATTTCCTGGAGATACGCCTAGAGCTGTACTAAAATGAACTATAGATTGTAATTGCAGATTTTAAACCAGCAAGAATGCTTTTTGCTTCGGCTATTCTGTGGACTTTATCTTTAACTGAATTTATAAAAAGAAGTGGTCAGCAAGTCCAAGTCACATGAGAAACTTGGCTGAGAAGTCCAAAGGCTGAAGTACAAATTCTTCCTTCATGTTTCCTTTGTCATACTTCACCTTTTCCAGTTGTCAGCAGTGAAGCTTCACTGAAAATGTACTTTCTAGGGCAGTTTTCCATTAATTTTTTACTCACATATTCCAAAGTGAGAATGCTCTAGGGATAACATAAGCATCTGAACAACTACTTCATTCCTGTCAGCCTTTTTTTAACGGCAAGACACAAGTTTGCAATTTCTCTTACACTCAGTCATTTATTGTGTGTCTGCAACGTCTGTAGCAGTGCAGGGAAGTGTATGGGAGCAGACAGTTTACCTTATGGCAAATTCCAAGGAAGTATTTAAAGTTCAAATGAAATTCCAGCATTCAAAGTGGGAGGTTTAAGGGAAAAAAAGTCCCAGGTCTGTCAGTGAAAAGTTTAATTACGGACAAGATGACACACACATAGTAAAGCACACAAAGGCAGAAACTTCTCCGTGGAAGCACATTCCAATAAAATCTTAAAAGATTACTTCAATAATAAACCATGCATTCCTGAGCAAGCCATCGCAAGATTAGCTACCAGATTGCTTTGCTGCAAGCAGATTTTTCACAAACTGTTATTGATACCACTTTCGAGGCATTCATGAAAGTTGATGTCTTCCAAAGGTCTCTGCACTTCCATGGGGTTTTTTGTGCTGCTGCCACAGTTTCCACCCAGACTGGAATCCTGGTGATCCTAATGACAGGCTGTGGTTTGGGTAGAGTTAACATCCGGAAAGCTATAGAAAAACTCACTGAGGTGAAGGGTTCCAGCTGCAACTTCATGATAATTTTAGACCTGCTGAAAAATGGCTTGTGTTTGGGAAGTGCTGAGGCTGATACTGTTCCATACAAAAAGCAGTTAACTTACACAAAAAAATCCTTATGTGGGGGCTGAGCCTATGCCAGCAGTAATAAAATCGGACACAAAAAAATGTAAGAGAAAAGTCATAATCTTGGGAAAGAGCACTCCCTCTCTACTCTAGGCTTTAAATGGTCACTCCTAAAATGATAAAAGCCATTGTGCATTTGATTCTGGTTTTGCTGTAGAGAAATAGAAATAATTTTACTTTTCATAAAGTGTAAAACATGTCTTCATGCAGTGCAGTATAGATGAAATAACTGAATTCCTGTGGGGCTTTCTGCCTGGCTTCCTCCTGCATTCAGATAGCAAGGCAATCCTATTACATATATTTAATGTAATAGTTCTGAATTTTAGCATTTAGCACAATAATGTGGGACATCAGGGGAGATGTTCTTAGCCAATTCACAAAAAAAAAAAAAAAAACCCAACAAACAGTGCATTCCTTCGAGCCTTGAGATATTTTTTTATTTTCCAAGTAATTTTTCAAGTTAGTTATTAACCACTTTTCAGTTTTAAAAAAAGTTTTCCTGTGAGGCTGTTTGGGATGTTCCAAGTGCTGGTGCATACTGAAGGACCTCTTGCCATTTCTGTACAAGATGTAATTTTATTGCACCCCAAAAGGGCTCTTACACTGCTAAATTTTAGTAAATGAAAAGCCTTTTCCTCTATTCCAAATTCAATAACAAAAAGTATAAATCATATCTGTAATCAGTAGTGTGACTAGTTAAGGTATTTTGGTGAAATGTGCCTGGAGTTTGTTTGGGCAAAACACAGATGATAATCCTGCTTATGCCAGCTCTGGGCTGGCCTGTTTCATAGAAGTTGCTTTGTTACTGCACCATGTTTAAAGTAGGCACAATGTCAACCTTCATGTCAGGCAGCCTGTGTGACTCTCATAAAGGACGCTGAGCTAAGTAATATTCTCTAAAACACATACTGCCCCAAGACCAAGAAGCTCCAGTCCTGCTGGTGGGTGTTTAGCACAAGTTGTTCAAAACAATCTGCAGTGCAGTGCCAGCTGTACAAAACCAACATTGTTAAACATGAATATAACTGTGACCCAAGGAATTCAGATCTAATCCTGCAAATACCGACGTCTGTGTAGCCAGCAACCTGTTTATTGTAGAAAAAACCCTCTTACTTCTGTAGCATGCTCTTCCTTCCCTGAATTAGCACTTCCCAAATGAAAGGCTGATACAGACAAGTGAGACACAGCTATCAGCTCCTGGTCACCTCAGGCACAGCTCTAGCTATGCATATGGCACGCATATCCACATAGCATGCTCTAGCTATTCATGAAAAATAATAATACCATGCTGTATCTAGAATAGTGTTGTATCTTTTAGTAGCTTCAGATGAGGAGGTTTGCCAAATGCATCCACCAGTTTTGAGCCTTGAACTTCCCGGTAGGAAAATAAGTTTGTGTTAAATATTACCATCTTTTGAACACTTCAAAATAGATATCAAATGTATTTAACCAGAAGAAAAAAAAAAAAAAAAGTGTTACTTTTTTTTTTTTTTAAATTGGGTGTTGGTGCAGACCCAAATGCACAGTTTTGAACAGAAATAAAAAATCCCCAAAAGTTAAGCTAGGTTTACAGCCTTGAAAAGAAAAAAAAAAAAAAATTTGCCAAAAGGACAAATTTTTTTTTTTTTTAATCAGAGCTTCTTTCATACCAGTTGGAAAACAGCTATACTACTCTGGGGGGGAAAAAATTATAGGTGTTTGAATAAAGATGAGTGGGAAGTACAAAAGTCAGGTCTCGATGTGACCCAGAAACTGATTGCACTGACCCAATATTTCGGTTCGGCTGGTCACAGATTTGGGGAGATGGAGGGTGAAGAGCGTGGTACAATCTGTGGGTGCCACAGGATTCCGTGACCCCGCAGGGTCCACCTGTGTGCCCGCCCTTCCCTTCCCTCCCCGCGTGTCCCCCCGTGAGAGGCTGTCGGGGCCTCAGCGTCTCCCGCCCCCGCAGCGGCGGCTCGCAAGGGGTTAAACTTGTGAGCACCGACACGTTGAGGGGGAGTAGCCAAGACCAAGCAGCAAAAACATCACAGCGCATTCCTGGGTAGTCGTCAGCTGCCAGCATCTGATTAAAACCATATCGCTCGCTGTGAGTGGCTAACTAATCTGAAGGCGAGAGTGCAACCGAATATTTAACCGGGGCCCCGGTCCCAGCCAGGCTACCGGCGGCGCTCATCGGATCATGCACGGAGCGGCACGGATCTAGCCCGTAAGGAGCTTTGCGAGCTGGGCTCGGCTCTCGCACAGCCGGGGAGGGGGCGAAGGAGCTGTCACCGGGCGAAGGAGCTTTTCTTGCGGCGACGTGACAGCCGGTGCCTGCGGCGGGGCGCGGGGTACCCCTGAGGGGCGGGTGAGGCGCCGCAGGGGCTGGGGCTGCGTGAGCCCGGCCGGAGGTGCTGGGGCTGTCTGTGTGTGCCCGGCCGGAGGGNTGAAATGGGAGTGGGCTCCTGGCCCTGCCAACAGCCCCCAGCACCCACCGTGGGCCGGGCTGGGGCTGGGGCTGGGGCTGTGTGTGTGCCCCGCCGGGCTGGGGCTCGGCTCAGCGCTGCACCGGGGGCGGCGCTGGGCTGGCCCCGTCCCGCCGGGGTCTCGGCGCTGCCCGAGCCGGGCTGCGGGAACGTGTCCCGGCTGAGGTGGGGTAGAAGCCGCCCGCATCCTGCTCCTGGCTCCAGCGGGGCGGGCGGCCGCGCGAAGCGTGACAGCAAAGCGATATAAACGCGAGTTTTGGGTTTTGCGTGTGGAGAGGATGGAGTTGGAATCATTAAATAGATCAAATATATAAACACTAAATTTCCTATAGCTAATTAGTTATAATAAATAACTAATAATAATAATACGAAAGAATCTCTCTATTATCAAAGATAATGAAAACACAGCTTAGGATGCTGTGAAGCAGGAGTAGGGTTTTGTTCTGATTTTGGATGGAGCACTCCTCTGCTAGTGAATTTCTGCATGCTACTTCAGTCTCGGGTAAACTGGGATAGCTGTAGATGTTGATGATTATCTGGAATTAGTGTTCTACTGTGACAGAGAAACTGACTTCTCAGGTGATGATATATAAAGTCTAGTGTCCATTATATGGTGACACTTAACACTGGGATCATGCCAGTGCAGTGAGCCATAAGACAAACGCAGGTGTTGCCAACATAAATGGATTTCCTCAGGTGGACTTCTCTGTAAAGAGGTTTTACCCCTCAAAAATGTTGAGACTGGTTAGTCAAATGCTCTCTACAAATTCGCTGGTAAAACTGATGATTTTATTATTTTGAGAGTTGGGAATTTTTAAATCTTCTCCTAATTAAGCTAGTTTGCCTTAAAAGGGAACATTTTTTTCCTTCAGAAGTCTTCTGTAACTTCCAAAAATGAGGCTGCCCAAAATTAACCAAATCTGAGAGCATGAAGGCTTACATTCTCACACTGTAGGCTAAAGAATGGCCATAGGTATGCTCTAGGATGGCAACACCTCTGTAAATAGACAAAATTAAAGATGCAGATACAATTAGAGAAAATTAATTATGAAGGTGTGTGTCTATGCTGTGAAGACATGACAGGCAATGTTAAACTGAAAGGATGTCATTGTGCCTGATAGTGACCTGCTCTAGGCAATTATAATGCTAGCAGGTCTTTGTGTCAGCTTCCATTAGGACTTTCCTGGAGTTAGGTGAGTCTAGAGACATGAATTGTAATCCAAAGAAAATCTTTCCAGCTGAGCATTGTCTGAGGGAGTCACCCACTACATCTGGTCAAAAAAACACTGCAGTTGCATCCAGCACAGTGTTTCTTGAGGCATAACCAGCTTTACAAAATTCCCTCTATGGTGTGAGGATGTGGTCATGTCTGAAGCAGAATTTTTTATTAATAGTAGGTTTGCACTGGAAGGAGCACAACCAAATGGTAGCAAAGGTAAGGAGGATGAGAGTGGTAAATGGATGTCAGGTGAGTCATCAGAACAGAGGCTTAACTAGCAAACATCATGATTTGGTGCATAGGAAAGCTCAGTGTAAAATGGAGTGAATGCAGAGTCCTTCAAGCTTTATATAGCTGGCATCTGTTTCTTTTTGTGAAGGTAAAGGTGATTGTCTAGTTTACTATATGCCTTCTACAATGCTGCTAAGCATCTCTATTTTCTGATTGAGAGGAGCATTACTTGTTAAACTACCTGCAGACTGCAGACCAGCAGCTGCTTTGGATACACTTCTTATACTTGTTTCTCCAGAGCTCTGTTTCTCAAGCAGATATGAGAAGAAACACTCTAAGCAGGTGATTATAATGTATGGAAGGGGTAGATTTTTGTCTCTGTGGGAAAGCAAATAAATGCACTTAATGTCAAGGAAGGGTGAATCCAGTGTAGATGCTCAAAAATAAAAGTAGAAAAGCCACAGCTTTAGATACGATGTAAAAGTGCACCAATATATCATAGTTGTTGGGTATTGTTGCCAAACCTGCTGATTTTTCTCTTCTATTGATGCTCTCCTTTCCTAGTAAACCTCACACTTTTAGGAAATCTGTGTGACCAGCTGGATTAACCCTGGGAATGCTTGTGGAATTTATTCAGCAAGGATAGCAGTATGTGACCAGTACAGAAGCATGAATTTGCTTGTACAAAGCAATAAATTCCACCTCTAGAGAAAGCCAGCTTGATCTGGAAACAGTGCTGATGCAAATCCTGCTTGCTGGGTAAATTCTCTCAAAAGAAATGTTGAAGTAGCATAAAGGTCGCTTGTAACCTGCAAAGATTTTTGAGAAAAACTTCAGATCTTGCATGTAGTTAATGGATTGTTAGTAGAATCAAGATGGTACCACTGTTATCAGGGATCGCCAAGAGGTCTTAGTGAGCTTCTGCTGTGAAACAGCAGGCATAAGCCACAACTCAGCATGGATTCCATAGAAGTACAACTTGGGGTTGTGTTAAAGAGATCAAATAGAATAAGGTGTCTAAGGGCTGTAGCTGAGAAGAAAAACGGGCATTAGAAACCTGATTCTGAGACTGTGCTTGGGTTCAAGGGTCTCAGGGTTATAAAGAAGCACAGTGTCAGGCCCAGTCAATAAACAAGAGGTACCAGTTTCAACAGGATTACCTTGTTTATACAAGCTGGGTGATTAAGTGCTGAAGAAAGCATCTTCTCCCATACAGGTCTTCTCAGCTCCAGCTGATGGAGTCATAGACCATTCTAGTCTCCCCTCATCTGAAAGACTATGCCTTGCATATGCTCTGCAGTGCTGGAGCATGAAGTGTCTGAGCTGAAATGCCCTGTGGATCTTTACCCCTAATTATCTGTATAATTTTTAAATTATTTTTAAAAGGTTTTAATATAGGTTCATAGCTGGTGCATGCCTCCTTAAATCTAAACGGTCAGATATTACAGGGCCAGTTAAGGACAGATTATTGGCCTTGGAGCTGAATTTCCTGCTGTTCTATCAGTTCATGTTGCATCCTTAAGCAATAAGACAAGGATTGTCTCTTCAGCAAAAAAAAGTAGGTCTAAGAGACAGGATAATGGACCTTCACCTTGACAGTCTGGAGGCTTCGTGACAATGTCAGCTAGGAAGTTGTGCCTCTAGCAAAGTCTATTCAAATCCTAATGCTGATGTACCACACACCTCATAATTTTAGCCCCATGGCTAAAATGCCTATGGATGAAACTTTGCTCTTAGGAGGGGACAAAAGAAGTTGGGAGCACCAAGGATGTAGTTTTAATATTACAACCTGTTTTTCTACCTTACAGATCTCTTCTGTGCCCTGTTAGAATAAGGTCATTTGAGCTTTGAGGCAAGGGACAAAGGTCACTGTATGAGTTTTCTAGTAGCTTGAATCCCAGATCTGTCAGCAAACAACAGTTACCCTGGTTGATAGAAGGTAAACTCTAGATCTGACACTTCATCTGACACTTCTCCTTGTATACTTCTGAGGGATGAGGGCATCCCTATAATATTCTACCAAGTCTATCATAGAGATGGAAAATTAGAGAGACCCTGGTCAAGATTTCTTTACAGTATGGTAAATATAGTGTATGTATATAGTATATACAGTATGGTAAATAGTAGTGTAAACTTCCTATAGTAAGTGTAATTATAATTGCTTTTAGGGAACCTTACTGTAGAACAGTCATCTACAAAATTCTTATTAGCTGTTTAGTAGGACATCTAGTGTAAGAGCTGTAGTGGAACTCTAAAATTCCTGGGGCTAATCCTTTCTAACCTCTAGTATAGCTCTTTCTGTACCATTGTTTTAGATTTTAGTCTTGTGTAGTTATTCATTGCCTTTCTTGCTGCATATACAACAGAGAGCTGGGGGCCTCCTTGGTAATAACTAATCTTGAAGGCAAGTGTAACCCTTATATTAAGCAGTATGCTTCATAATACCTAACAAGACTGGAACTGCTGTAGAAGAGCCTACAACAAGTAGGCTCTGCAAGCAGAATTTTCATCAGTCTTCTCAGAATACATAATGAGCATAATTTGCATCTCTTACAAGAGGCAGTATGGAGTGACTCCTGTGACAGTAACTGCTACAACAATTTGTGTATTGAGAGGCACAGTATCTGGGGGGTAGGTGGAGTGCTCTTCAATTACTGCTGAAATGAATGTTTAATGATAGGCTTTTGGCTGCTCATGGGATAACCAGGCTGGGTAAGCAAACTGCAGCACTCAACAACAGGCCAGGATTACATGGGTTTAGGCTGTGTGAATGCAAGAATAATAACAGGAAAATCCTATTTCTCATACAGATAAATTTGTGAACCGGTAGAGAACACAGTTAAGAGTAAACTGTGCAGAACATATGCAATTTCTCTCAGTACAGCTTGCATATACCCAAACTGCAAAGAAGGATAACTGTGCCAGCAGCAGACAGTTAACTCTATGCAGCTGACATAACCTATGATAACAGCTTCAATATGTGTCAAGTTCCTGCTTTGAGAAGGAGGGGTGAAAAGCATGGTTATTGGCAAGAGTCCTTCACTATACTAACAAGCAGGAAGATCAGAAACAGGCCTTCTAGGCAGGAGGGCTTTAGGAGTACAATTGGAAATGAAGTGTTTGATTTGTTGTACAGTTCAAACTCAGTTGCATCTGAGTAAACACTGGCTGCCCTGAATAAAAACTGCTTTGCTTCCATGTTGTTTGGTATATCCAGTGACCCTCAACAAGGAATATTGATAAAAGGTTGAGCTGTAGGCACTGCAGCCATATTGCCTGAGATTCCTCATCCCATGGGCAGGTGATACTTTCCTTAGCAATAACTACAGCAGACAGCTGAGCTCTGGCTCAGGTGCCACTAATTTGTGAGGCTTCAGAGCTGGAAACTGGAGAGGTATAGAAGAGGGGCTCTCTTAGCAGGTTGCAAAACATGTTGTCTTTCTTGAAGGCTGATAGGAAGAAAATTCTTGTGGATAATTTAAATATACAACCTAATTAGCCTCTGCTGGCATACCCAGTATGCCCTTTCATTTTTTTCTAAGGGAAGAGTTAGGAGTTCAGATGTTGGTATTGCTGGTACTAAAAGTGAAGGGATTTCTTAATTCAGTAAATTAATGAATAGGTTACCATGGCTACTGAACAGAGATTGGGAAGGCTGCTATCAAGCCTTTTTGCAACATTCTGTAATATTCCTGGAACAACTCATAACTTGAGGTGGACTAGCTAGATATCTGGGCGCTACCCTTGGATACTGAAGTTCCTGCCTGAAAAATAGCTCTGTCAAACACTATGACAGTGCTAGTTTCCTTCATCTTGTGATCAAGTCTTTGGGGAATCAGAAAGCACTAGCTCATTAAATGCTTTTCACTCATTAATTGATATGTTCCATATGTCCTTTTTACCGGTCATTACTTCTCTTGAGCCCCTTGCTTTAATCTTCCTGCAAAAGATATATTTATTTCCATGACAAGTGGAAGAAAAATCCAAAATAGATTGGAATAGATACCCAGCTGTAGCTGGGTTGACTAGTAACTAATTATCTTATCAGAAATCATGTGCTTAAAAGCATAGTAGAATGATAAAAAAGTACCAATCTAATTGCACTGCTTGAACAGCATGACCTGTTCAGTCCCAGCTGCGAACTTAGTGATATTCTCCTGGCCGTGATTCAAGTGTGTATGAAACACTTTCAGGAACTAAGTCTGAATATCTCTGTTCTTGCTAAAAACCAAGAGGTTCAGAGGAGACTGATGTGATGAGAACAGACTGTTCTGTTCAGCTGATGAAATAGCAGCTGGCAGCTTGGCTGAGCGGTGGGATGTCTGTGTGGCTTCACCGGCATGACCCTGCACCGGGAATGGTACATGCCAGCATCTGAAGCTGACATGGCTAATTAGTGCACTAAGGTCTTTATCTACTCTGTAGTTGGTACTAAGGAAGGGAGCAGCATGAGGGAGGTATTCCTTGATGTGTCTAACGCTGTACCTCTGTGCTACTAAGTAGATGAATGTGACCCTTTCCTGTTTCTCATTACTGGTTGTGTATGATGAAGACAGCTGGACTATGTTCCACGCCCTGCAATATGTAAGTACTGTTGCAGTTTTTTCCAAACTGGAATTGGGGTTGATAGAAGAAGTCCTTGGCATAAGTCTGCCTTTAATACCTCAACAAAATATCAATCCACTTTTTGGGTAAGAAGACAAAACATCAAACAGGGCTTGCAAAGCAAGTTGCACATAAGAAGTTCCCTAGAGTAAAATCCTGTTATTCTAGAGCTACTTGGCACAGCAGGTAAGAGCCTGGTTTAACTAAAGTCACAATATCAAGCAAATGATCTCTTGAACACAAATCACATTCTACCAATCTGCAGCCTAAGCAGGACAGTTCAACAGGATTTTTGAACTGAGTGATGGGTGCATTGCTGATCTAGGCCTTACTGAATTGTGGGAATGACAATTAGCTGTACTTGCCAGGCAGTGTAGTGTAATATCCTTTTCATCTATCTCTCCTACAAGACAAATGACGGGACCTTTGGTTATATGCTGCAGGAGAAAAGTATGTATTCAGTCATCTTTCTGACAAGTAATACTGCTCTTGCATTCCAGACATGGCTAAAACTGGAGGTGAATAGTTCCTAAGCTGTGAACTTTCTTCTACCACTTGTCTTCAAGCAGGTATTTGTCATGTATAAGTGTGAACACATCAGGTATAACCTACCTGTAGGTAAGACAATTACTTCTCTTGGATATTAGTTGCTGGATATGCTGGTTCATAACAGAATAGTTTGATTGTTTTAACAGAGAAAACAGACTAATGTTAATGCTTGCATAAGAACAAGCATCTGGAATGTTCCATCTAAATCATTGTAATCTCTCGTGTCATGTTACAGAAGGTTTATTCAACTTGAACTCTGTAGACACTGTCAGATACCAGAGCAATTGTTGTAGTAATGAAAGAAAACATTTAAGATTATATTTTATTTGACTCCTCATCATGAGTGATGCTGTTTAAAAAGCAAAAGTCTGATTAGTCCTTTTATGTTTTTGATTTATTAATGCACGCCTAGGGCTTCTCAAGGCTACTACCATTGAAGCAGAAACTAAGCAGAAAATGTGAGAATCAAATGGGGAGCTGTTAGATGTAAGTGTCAGTCAGCCCTACAGGAGTTCACACAAATGTATTACTATACTCCTGATGTGAGCAGAAGGCTGCCAGTCAAGATAATCTACTGATAACACACTATCTGGCTTTACAATTTTGACTCTTTCTAGTCGTGTGAATTGCTGTTGTGCCTTTAGTCCATTTTCTTAGCTTGAAAACTAAAGCCTTGAATTCACAAACACAGCCTTCTAACCAGAAGAACCTGACTAACCCTTCAAGAACGGTGGGGGAGGAAACAACCTGCCCCAGAAGCATGTTCAGCAGCTGAACTATTGCTGTGCTACTTGTTACTACTTCATCCTAGCAGACTATATTTCACTTGGCAGTAAAAGCTTCTCTTGTCCTCTCCCAGCCTTACAGATTCTAATTCAAGGTTAATATTTACATGCAATAACTCTTCAAGCGGAATCATGTACTTGTAGGGAGCACAAGCTGTGAAGAGGACAAAGTATTGGGCTGCTGAGCAGATGTTTAGCTCATCTGCCTCTGACTTTTTGGGTGTCCCTAGCCTCTTCTCAGATATCTCTCATCAACTTTGAGATATTTATCTTTGCCTGCTGAGGAAGGAAAAGCCTGTCTGTTGGTGAGGATTCTGTTCAGTCCTTAATTCTGTGACAAACTACAGCCATAATGAAGGTTCTCAATTCACTTGTGCACAGGACAGAAACATAATCATTAAAGGGTACCTATCATGTTGCCAGCCCTTTCTCAAATAAAAGATATCTGTAAAAGCATCTCTAAGGGAAACTTAATGTTGCTCAATGAAATTGTTCGGCATGTTCTTCCAAGTCTTGCTAAGAAACAGGTATTTCAGGGATGACTTGTCATTACTGACCGCCCTCCCTGCAGAGAGTTCAGAGAAGACACCAACAGCACAATATGCCAGAAGTTACAAGACTGACTTTCCTAAGGTAATGTGTAGAAATGAAGTACAGGTCTTGAATGGAGAACAGTCTGACTTGGGACAGTAGGTAGCAAGTTGTACATCATGGACTGTGTATTGAGGGCCTGACATGGTGTTTGTCTGAGGAGTCATCAGTATCTATCTGTTCTTCACCAGACAGTCTCTGAAGGAAAGGAGGGCAATACTGCTACTGCTCTTTACAAGCCTTGTCTGGAGTAAATTGAAAGTGGATAAGAAAGATGTGTGTGATATATATGTGGTGATACAGTTTGGTGCACTTCTCCCACGGTGGCAGCATCTGTAAATCTGTAGTCTTTGGATTTTTAAAACAGTGCATTTAGCACAGTAATGTAGATGGGCCATACAGCTCATTAGTGAGTAATTAAGGTGTGGTGACACCAATAGACTCGTCTACATGGACAAGATTCAAACTGCTTTGAACTAAGTGCTGACATAGTTGCTGGGGTAATGATCTTGTTCTTTACCATGCCAGCATATCTGAAGGCTCACCTGTCCTTTCACCCTTGCATAGAAGCACATGCATCTCTAACCTTGCCATGCTTGCTGGCTGACTCTTTCGAGATGACCTTAAAATTAAAGTGTAAGAGAACAATTCTAGTCTGTTGCCTTCCACCTGCAGCTGGAGTAAGGAAGTTCTGAGAGGCTGAGTACTGTGAGAGGAAGCCCCAATAAACAAATGGAAGATTTTACCTTTATTTTAGTTACTTGCATGTTAAGCACACCAGCACTTTCCATTAAGATAACATGAAGTGAGACATTAAGTGTGATCAAGACCTTGCTGAGCTTTAGCTTGAGTATAAAGCCCATAATCTATATTTACTTGTGGTTGAGGCTCTTTTATAGTGAGCAGAATGGATTACTGCTAGCTCAAACTACATGTTTCCTCCCATCCCAGTGAAATTTTAAGGTGGAGCCAGAAACAATTTAGTGCTAGACATGTGGCTCAACTCAGGTGTCAAGAAATACTTATTTAAAATATGAACACGTATTAAGGTTGCCTTTGAATGTCATTGTGTTCTTGGTTTCACTAACTGTTGTTTCTGAGGTGATTTTCAGAGACACCAAGTTCTCCAAAGATATGATAAATTACCATCATGCACTGCAAAATCTCACCAGGGAACGTGAGTTTTGCCAGATCTTATGTCTGAGAGCAGGTCTTGTAAAGTAGCCAGAAGGCCCTCACTAACCTAAAATCGCATTGCTAACACTAAAAATGAGCTTTTCCGTAGTAAGACAGGGTATTTGCAAAGCCTCAGCCACACTTGTGTGCATCCCTGCCCATCTTCCTCCACTGTGGGTTTTTTGCTATGTGGTTCTAGAGAAATGAGTAGTCTGGCCTCCACACAATGGAGGCAGGTGGCAATGATGACCAGAGATGCCTTGAATTCAAAGATAGCAGCTGCGCATATAGACACAGACCATTTTACAGTTGCCAAAAAGAGGTCTTGCTTGTGTATATTTACTCCTTCCTAAGTTAGTTATTTTTTATTGCCTCTTAATTTAATTTTAATATGTGATACAAGTTGTATACACCACAGTTGGGTGTAGCTCTACTAATTAGAGGAAGAAGGATCACTGACAGGCAAGATTCAGTGCCTTGAGGCTCTTATTTCTTCCTTCCAGAATGGACCTAGGCAGGATGTCCTAAAGCTATAACTCAGCTTTTTGAGAGCAAGTTTTATTTCTCTCTTCTGGGTCTCTTCCTTCTATTCTCTCAATAGTAATCTTCCATATAGGAGTGGGTGTTTAACTAATGATCCAATCTTAACTCTTTCCTTTGTTATTTCTGGAGGACTTCATAAATCGAGGGAGGGGTTCCTTATGCTTAGATTAGTTAGTTCTCTAAAAGCCTTCCTCCTGCTTATGTCTAAAAGCAATCTCAACCCAAAACTATACTATCAGGCAAACTAGCTTAGTTACTGTGAAAGAAGAATTCCGTTGACTTCATTTTATCTGATTAAAATGTGGATTTCAATAGGCACAATCTGTTTTAGCACTGTTGCAAGTATTCTGCAAAATCCCTGTGAGCTTAATAGTTTTCCCCTTGACCCTTTGTCAGAATGGACACACAAGCCACTCTTTCAGTGATAGCATTTCTTAAATAACCACGGCTTGCTAAACAAACTCTTCCTCTGACATCTATTTCTACTCAGAACCACTTGAAACTTTCACAGCAACACCTCTGTTCCCTTGCAGCAAATGTTCCCTAGCTGTGGCCGAATAAGTTGCTTACAGAGGAGAACAGGCACAGCTGACAGTTCTTTCCCATTTGAGCACCCTTATTATCTCTGTTGGTTTACTTGACCGACCCTAAATGCAAGTCACAAACCATCTGGTGAAAAGCTAGGTCTGATTTTGCTTAGATTAGTTAGTTCTCTAAAAGCCTTCCTCCTGGCTGCTCTGAGTACCTCTGTTTGGTAAGAGTGAATGCTTCAGCTGTGTTGGAAAAAAACATGGTGACTGTAATTTTGTTTTTAAATTTCTGTCTCAGAGGTGAAAGGGCATAGAGGTAAGTCCTAAAAGTCTGTAGCTTCTTGTCAATTTGTAGGGTTTTTGAAAATCTAAAGGTTACTGTTAAGACAAGTGTGTGGGGGGCTTGGCTTGAGGTTCAGTTGTGGTTTTACTGGAGCAGTGTGTCTGCAGCCTGGGAAAATGATTAGGTTTTACCTGTTGGGTGGTATAACCTCTGACTTTTGCTGGTTATAGAAACATAATAATATCTACTGGCATCTTTTGGGTGTTTTGTTGTCATCCTTATAAGTGTTTGGAACAAATCCTAGCAAAAGTTTCTTGCGTTCTCTCCTATGCTACTTTAGAGATGCAGCTGGCAGTGCTGAATGAGAATAGACCAAAATACCTGAGATTCTATAAAGAGCCTTAAAAGGCAAAAAAAGCTAAAGATTGACAGATCAAAACATGCTGGTGCAATTACAGCCCATTGATGATCAGTGTGCCCTGCTGCTTAGGTATTACTGAGGTGAGGGTTCATCACCTCCTGGCCATGACTTCGTGCTCTGTGCAGTCTGGCGCTGGGTCAGCCTTGCCATATGATCACACCTTACACCTTCAGGCTTTGTCAGGCATCAGTGTTCAGCAGAACTCAGATGGACTAACAGCTCTAATAAGAATATTTCTTCCTCAAGATAAAATATTGTCTGTCTTCTAACTGTTATTTGGATTTTTAAGCCTACAGTGAACATAACTGGCCACAATCCCATGATGTCTACTGAAGCTGAAACTGCTGCTACCAACAGCCCGCCTGAACAACAGGCTCCACCAAAGCCACAGTCTTCAAAGAAGGAAAAAAAGAAAGGTACAAGATGCTTACCACTTGAACACCTCCTCTATTCCATGTCCTTAATCTTTTGCATTTGCCTGAACTAAGATCACCCTCCCACTATTGCTGAAATAACTCTTGAGTTTTCCAGCTGACCAGAAGAGTGAGTAAATATGCCAATATAATAAACTTAACCAGAAGGTAGGCTTTTACTTTTAAAAGCTTTTTTCTAGCCTTAAGTTCTAAAGCTCTCTGTTCCACTGTTAAGTAAGTTGTTTGCTGAGCCTGACAAGGAAGCAAGAGCCCAGAGACGAGAGAGCCTCCTGAGAAGGTGACCAGACCCTGGACCATCATGGTAGCTGTTAGTCTGAACTTTAACCTGACTCCTCCCCACCCTCCAGAAAGGAGATTTGTGCTGAATACAAATTCTAGTCCAGGGAAGCTAGAAAATTAATTCAATGAGAATTACTATATATCAGATAATAGATTTTTGATAGATTAGATCATGTAAATATAATTACCTCATATAAAAATACATTCCTAGGTACATACTTGAGCAATGTTGAGCATGCAGAGAAGAAAAGCAAGCAGTTCCTAGTAGCAGGAACAGTAGAAAAAACAAATTAGCTAAAATCCCAAATGCTGAGAAGGATGGGAGTACCAGGACTCATTGATGGTGCGGGTATCAGGTTCTAGTATGGGAACTGGGAGATTATTTTTGCGCAGCAAGAAGAGATCTGCCTACATCAGAATATGGGGATAACACCTAAAGGCCTTACTCAACACCCTGTATGGCTGTGGCAAGTACCATTTCTGCATGTTTTTTCTTAGCACCTATAGCTACTTGACTGTAGCTTACTCACGTTTTAGTTTTTTATGTGGTGAACAATTGTTCTGAAGCCCCCAGACATTACGCACTGGGCTCTACTCTTTGAACTGAGGCCACGTTCTGCAAGAGTACTGTGACCTTAAAGGAGTACCTATCTTGCAGTGCACATGGATTGTTAGTCAGCTGTACTTAAGGGACAGTTTTAACATGAACTTGGTGTATACTTATCGGGTGTATATTTTTTTTTAAGATCACAAATCTCAACATAGCCATTTCTATCGTAAAAAACCAAGCAAAACCAAAAACAATGAACCAAAACAAACAAACAAAAAACCCCAACTCACCCAAACATAAAAATAACCTCAAAAAACAAACATACCCACTGAACCTTTTCTCCGTCTCCAGGGCCAGAAAAAACAGATGAATCCCTCTTGGCTAGATTTAAAGGTGATGGTGTAAAATACAAGGCTAAACTGATTGGCATAGATGATGTTCCTGAGGCAAGAGGAGACAAAATGAGTCAGGATTCAATGATGAAGCTGAAGGTAAGGGCTTGATCTGTCAAATAAGGAAGAATCTCTGGTTAACCTTCAAAAAGCAGATCAAACAGTCACTTTGGCAAAACTTCAAATATAGCTTTATGGTAATGTAGTTACTAACAGCACCATCTAGATGGATGATGCTTCCTATACTGTTACCTCTGGCTCAAAGGACACTTCTCGGAAAGTCTGAAAACATTCCTTTGGGTCTGTAGGCATCCAGTATGAATGATGGCAGTATGAATTGCATCACAAATGATGAGCTTGTGTTTTGGAGAAGAAGGGGTTAATACTACCCTCAAAGCACAAGATGGTATCCTCTGTCAATGGTGACGCTGAGAGATATAGACAAATAAAAAAAGAAATTAATCCCTGCAGAAACAAAGACCATTACTTCTGTAGTGCAGAACATTCACATACCTTCCATCAGACAGGTAAAGATGCTGCTACTGCATCTTTAACTAAAAGGTGGAGTAAAATCTGTTTTTGGACTAAAAATCTGTTTTAAAGATTGGACTAAATCTGGACTAAAATCTGTTTTAAAGCTCTAAAACATATACAGAAGAAACCATCTAGATCTGTGATATCACTTGAAACCTTAGCAGTCATATGTTACAAAGAACAAGTTAAAGCTCAGTCCAACAGAAGTGTCATCAATACTCTGGCATTCATTCTCTTTAGGGAATGGCAGCAGCAGCCCGTTCCCAGGGTCAACACAAACAGAAGATCTGGGTAAACATCTCCCTCTCTGGTATCAAGATAATAGATGAAAAAACTGGGGTAAGACAAAACTTATTTTCTTAATGTGATTCTTAAAGCTAGTGAGGCATCTGGAAGTTAGACCAATATGAACTAGATTCTTATTTGGGCACTATACCTCCCTTCCACATATAAAAATTTGCTTGTGAAATGTTTGTAATGCTGAAGACTTGTGTCAGAAAGACAACTGCATCCTGTTGTGATTAGTCAAAGGCTGATAAATCTGAGCTTTGGACTGAAGATCTTTAACAGTCTCAACAATTCTAACTACAGAGAATAGCAGCTATATTTCCAGAAATTTAAACCAATAGGGTTTTTTTTCCCAATTCCAGGTCATAGAGCATGAGCATCCAGTAAACAAAATCTCCTTTATTGCTCGGGATGTAACAGACAATCGTGCCTTTGGCTATATATGTGGAGGAGAAGGCCAGCACCAATTTTTTGCCATAAAAACAGCCCAACAGGTATGAACCAGACACTTTCTTTCACCTGCTCTGGATAATGCTGTTGTGTAAACATTTAACATGTGATAAGGGTCTAGTGTTTTGGTGGTAATCCTACAAAATTCCTTTGGGGAATACCAGCATGCATGGATAGATTTTATTGACAGAAAGACAATAGGAATTGACGGTGTCAGCACTGGCTTCTGTCTTGTACAATTTCTTTGTAGTCCAAAATAAAAGCCCACAAGTAGACTTGGTTACTATGATTAACAATGCTTAACTTGTCTATGTCCCATGAAAGTCATTAGTGAGATGAACAGAGCCATTAGCACAGGCTTTCCACTGTGAAAGTACTAATTCTTAAGTAAAATAGCCAGAGCTTCACTCTGAATTAACAGGAATATAAAACTACATTAGTCTAGTTCACGTGATGCTTTGCCTTATGCAGCAGGGAAATCACTTATTCAATTGTAACAATGATTCTGGGGCCTGTAAATGACAGGTCTGGTCCTCCTAGGACCTCCTAACCCTAACTTGTTGGCAGGGATTCTGATCTTTGTCCTAAGTTCCTCACAGAAATCCTGCATGCAAGGTTAGTCTCTCTCAGAGCAATCTACATAAGCAATACTGGAAAAAAGCTAATGAAAAATACCACAGAGAATTATCCAGCTTCATAAACAACATGAAGCTAGGTATTTTATATTTATCAGCTTGCCTTTATAATGATTCTGTGATAGTCACTATAATGGCTTGATGAGCCCGGACTTCAAAGCTAGAAATTTGTTACCCATTCCTGCCTGCCCTTCTGGAGAACCTGTTGGCAGCTTTGGACCCACTACAGGTCCTCCACTGTGGAGCTCCTTGTTGGAACATGTTACTACTTCAGTAACAGCTGTAAGGCCTTCTTCTAAGTCTGTTTTGTTAGTTTGTCATCATTCTGACCAATAATTGTATTGATTTCAGTGGAATTGTAGGTTAAGCACAAAAGCCTTTTGTATGTACTCCGGAGTCCATTCCTTCATTTCACCACGGGGTGCTGCTTGCCAGCCTCTGAGCTCAGCCAGGCCTTAGACAGATCTTGACTTGCTGCTGGATGTGTTTGTCATAAACTTGTCCAGCTCAGAAGTGAGGACTTCTGCAGCTCTAGTCTGCTGCAGCTGTACTCCTCGTTAAAGCTGATGATTCTTGCAATGGCTCTTCCTGCATGTCCAAAGCCCTTGATTAGGACAGGGTGGTGCTCAGGTGTAAGCAGTGAAAGCTGTTCAAAGGAGTCTCTGCTTGTGCCAATGGTGGTGGCTGAAGATGGGGAGGTGTCCTACTCTAGACATTGACAAGCTGCTGTATGCCTGACACAAGTTCCAAGGCAATGTAGCTGAACTCACCCCCATCTCAACAACAACATTCTTGTTAAACCATGTGCAGGGCATGCCGTGCCTTTCTAATTCACGTTAAACTGTCATCATGGCACAGATCTCTTTAAAGCTGGTCTCTGGTTCACACATTTGAGGTGATGATATTACCTTATGCTCACCTTGCTCATTTGCTGTTTACTGTTTAAAATAAAAGTAGTATTATATATAGAAGCTTTCTCCACATTCAGTGCTAGAGTTGGCAGCAAATAGACAAATGCAAAATGTTCTTCCTCTCAGGAGACTACCAGAAGGCTTGGTTAAATTTTGCGCTTCTAGGACTTGCCATGCACTTCAGAAGTATTGCTACCAGCTTTTTAGCAAAAACATAGCAGGCTACCACAAATTCAAATACAGCCACTTTTGCAGAGTTAATAACAGTTCTACACTGGTTGTATTCCATTCCCCTTGGATTCTGCATAAGCAGAATCTTGTATGAAGACTAAAGAGGTGTTTAAACTCTTGTTTTTCACTAATCTCAACATAAGTCTTGCACATTTGGGAAATTTGGCTTGTTGCACCGATTGCAGCAGTAGAAGTTGAGGTAAAAGTAGTACATGGCCTAAGATCTGCATTCTTTTCCAGGCCGAGCCTCTGGTTTCTGATCTTAAGGACCTCTTCCAACTAATTTATAATATGAAGAAGAAGGAAGAAGAAGAAAAGAAAAAGGTGAGTAAAAATATAGAAACTACATGACTCTGCATAAAGCTTGTTTCAATTTTGGCTGAGTTTTGGGCTCTTGTAAGACTTGATACTAAGCTCTGCCTAAATCCAGAAACACTGGAAGCTATTGGTTGGCAGTTGTGCCAGCTGCCTGACTGCCTAGGTCTGGTAAGCTCCTCCAAAGTGAGAGACCTTTGATATTCTACATGATGTGTAGGTATTAGAAGTCGTTTTTTTTCTTTAGAGTGAAGAAGTCAGTAAGACTGAGGTAGGTCAGTCCTACTCAGCCTCTCTTGATTAGGTGTGCTGCTGCACCACATCTTTTATTTTCTTTATGCTTCCAACATTATGAAGGCAATGTCAGATGCCCAATTACATTGAAATGGAAGTGAAAGGGGTCTGTGGAACTAATACTCAGTAGTGATCTCTCTCATGCTTCCCTTCCCCACCACTTGCTTTTTAAAGCCCATGAGTTCCTTGCTTGAGGCAAATTTTGAAATTCCAATTATTTCTGACACTGTTATCCATCTATTTCAGAATGGTGGTGAAGAACTGCCTGCTGATCAAGCTGACAAAATGAAACCGGTAGGTTAAATTTCAAAACTTTATGTTGATGCCATTAAAGAGTTCATAACTGACTGTCTCCATATTGTGTAGGAAATGCTACAGTGTTATACAGTGAAAGTGCTTATAGCTAGTGTTTATTGAAGATTTTACAGTAAATCTGCATGATGCTTGATTCTCTTTCTTGTGAGAGCTCTAACAGATACCAATTCTTTCAATATTTCTGGCTTCAAGGGAGTTGACCAGATGGACTTGTTTGGGGATATGTCAACACCCCCTGATATGAGCAGCCCCACAGTAAGTAGAGTCTAGCTTCTTTGCCTTGGCTTTTTCTTTGAAAGCAAGTTTAGTCCAAGTAAAAAGTACTGGTTTTACTGAGACATCTGCCTAGCAGTCATCACTGTGCTAGTGGGGTAGGGCCACAGAAGTATTTGCTTAACCACTAGATGTCATTCCAATATTTAATTCTACTAACATCATTCCAGTAGGTCTAGCTCAGAATTTGGCCTAATTGCACAAAAGTGTGCACAAACCTTATCATAGCTCAGTGACCCCAAAATCCTCTTTTAAATCTGGCAATATAAGCCACCATCAGCACCATGCAGCTGGTACTGTCAGCCCAGCCAATGACCAAGTCTTACCCTTCTCCTGCATGCTTGGTGGAGAATTAGCATCTTACCTTCCACTAGCAAATAGCTCTTCAGTGTAATTCTGAAGCTGAGGCTGCTACTTGAAGTCATACTAAGGCAGTGTGATTTCACAACTTGTCAAAACTAAGGACTAGAACTCAAGCAGAAGTCTTTGACTCAGGTGAAAGCCTAGGTGTAATTAGTTCCTACTAACTCTACAGTCACTAGGTTGAAGAATAAGCATCTGATATTTAACTATGGGACCTGAAAGCAGATGTTTCAGTATTGGGTTTGCATACTAGGATCTCTCCTTTTGCAGCTATTTTCCTTGAGCTTTTTCACTGTGCAGCAAAATCTATGTATAACTAACTTCATTTTTCTCTCTGAAAAAATAGGAAGCTAAAGAGATTCTGTTAGTGGATTTTAATTCTGAAATTGAGACCAAACAAACCTTTGCAAAAGAGGATCTCTTCTTGAATGGCATCACAGCCTCTCTTCCACAACCAAAGGCACAGACATCCTTCTTGCCTGAGAGTGCTTTCTCTACCAATCTCAGCTTCTTTCCTACACCTAATCCAGATCCTTTCAGTGATGATCCTTTCACACAGCCAGCCCAATCTGCACCACCTTCATTTGATTCTCTAAAATCTGATCAGAAGAAAAGTCCGAGTACCTTGACATCAGAGGGTAATGGTGCTTCAAATGGTGATATTGACTACTTTGATAAACAGTTTGACCAGATTTCTAATAGAACTGGCAAACGAGAAGCACTAACATGCCAGTGGCCACTTGAGAGTAAGTCACCTGCAGCAAGAATTCCCAATGTGATACCAGAGAGAGAACGGAATGGCTTTCTTGAAGTCCCAACAAACCTGTTTCTGGAAGGTGCTTCCAAAGGAACATCCCTGCAGAATGGAGTAAAACTGGAATCTGAAAACAATATCCAATGCATGTCACATGAGCCTATAACAATTAGCCCACCACCACAGAGTACCAAGCCAGGAAGAGGAAGGAGATCTGTCAAGGTGAACAGTGTTCAAGTAATTTATGATGATATGCATGATTTTATTTGGAGAAGCTGGGTAAAGGAAACTTTTCTTTCTTATTACTGTGTCACTGGCTACCTAGCTTCTCAACACATCTACTTCTGCCTGCCCTGCTCACCCTAACCTCTCTACAGCCATTGTACCTTCTAATATCTGTGAATGCTTCATAGTAGCTGTGGTCACTAAATTCTATACTCTCTTCTTTAATGCTGCCATACTTGTGCAAAGGTCTGGTAAGTATGCTGCTATGCATATTAACACTTGATATAATGCCAGAATGTGTTCTGATAGCAGGATAACATTTTGATAGCAGCATGCCCATCAATGTAGGGTCTCATAACAATACTAGTACTAGCTTAACAAAACCCATGTGGTTCCTCAGTATTTGCCTACTGAAGGAAACTTCAATGACTTGCCTGATTAGGCACAATGTGGCTCTGGATCAGCTTCATTTGTCTTGTACTTAAATTATGCAGAACTCCTGGCCTTGCCACAACCACAGGGATTTCTGTAGACTAAGCAGTAGTGTCTAAAGGGGTAGGGTGCAGAGAGAAGCTCACTTTTAAAATGGCTGAATTATTTGCAATGTCCTGCTCTGCTGTTGACTTGTGACTACTACATATTTTTCCTATTTAATGCCATGTATCTCCATAGGCATGAACAAAAGGGTGATGTTTGAAACTCCTATACTCTAAATGATGCATCAAAACTCCCTCCTCTGCTTTAGATGAAAAAAGTCTTCTAGCTCTGGACTAGGGAGCCTTGATTGTGCTAGCATGTGTTTTGCCATGGCATCTCACTTTTATTTTTTTCTTTCTAGCCTGCATCAGATGACTTATTCAGGTCAGACTTCTTTGTGCCATCTACAGAGAGCCTTAGCTTCAGCTCAGGGGCACAAGCAGCAGCTTCACCAACTAGTCCACTGGACCTCTTCAAAACAAGTTCTACCCAAGCATCTCCATTGGCTGCTCTAGGTTAGTTTACAAAAACAAAGGTCTCGTTCCACTCCAAGATATCTGCTAACACCAAAACACGGATTCTACTTTTCCTTTACTTCTTGTGTAGTGCTATACCCTTTAATCATTTTTTCCCTTTAATTTAACGTGCTGTTTGGCCTAAACTATTAAGTTCTGTGAACAGAGGGCCAAACTGCATCCTCAACTGAATTAGGATTAAAGCAGTTAACTGCTTTAACTTTGACAGCAGACTCCTGCTTCAGGCACCCAAGGCTCAAGTAAGGCAAGCACAATTTGTGAGCTCTGGGTAGCATTGCTGCACAGTGTCTTAATAGTAATTCAAACAGAAGCAACTATGGCAAATCCATCTGTCACTTCTGTGCTAGAACTAACCATGTTCCTTCTTCCCTTACAACAACCTCAATTTTGTCCTTGCAGCACTGAAATGCAGCAAAGTAAAAAATTAAGCCCTTTCTCCCACCCCCTTTCCCCTAAATGATTTGATTTATAAGTGCAAACCAAGAGATTTTTGCAAACAGCACGTGAAAGTCCTTTGCTGGTACCCTTTACGGAATTGATACACTCCTGCTTGTGGTCTTCAGATGACTGAAGTGCTGTGTAACAACAATCTCTCCCCAGGTGGGTTGCCAGTAACTTCATCACCATGGACCCCACAGACAGTTTCCTTCACTCAGGCTACATCAGTCTTTCATGGCTCTGTGATGCCTGCTCAGTCTCCAGGATTTACTCAACCACTTGCCTTTGGTACTCAAGCAGTGCCAGGCTGGAATCAATCTACATCTTATGGTGCCACACCCACTCAGTCTCCTGGTCTCTGGTCACAGCCAGCCCAAGTTGCACCCAATTCATGGGCACAGCCAGCCAGTGCTGTAAATCCCTTCCAGAGCAGTGTGTTCACATCTCCAACGCTACCGGCTCCGGCAGCCCCAGCGCTGCCCTCCATGTCAGCAGCAGCCAGCCCACCCCAGCCGCCACCCAGAGCTACGCTGCAGAAGGAGCTGTCCAAGAAAGAGAGCGATGCGTTCATTGCTCTGGATCCACTTGGGGATAAAGAAATGAAGGATGTCAAGGAAATGTTCAAAGACTTCCAGCTGACAAAGCCACCTGCAGTACCGGCAAGGAGAGGAGAACAGCAAAGCCTTTCAGGTGCTTCTGGAGTTTTCAGCAGTACTTTAGTAGTAAAGCAGGCATTTCTAAAGATAGTACAGATCGTGATGAAATGTAAGCTAGCAAGCTGTCTGCCAAAATGACTGGTTACATTTTAGAGTTAATGGTTACTGAAACAGAAGGTTGAAGGGGGGCTGTCTCAAGTAGTAAATCGAAGATTTAGCAGCAGCAGTGGCTGAACACTGACACCTAGTGCCTAAATTATTTGACTAGAACGAGGTAAACCTAAGTCTGTACGACGTTAGAATTTCCATCTGATTTAAGCTTAGTGAGGGACAAGCGGGAATTAATATTGTGACTCAAAGTCACTCTAAGCAAATTCCATGTAATTTTTTTTTGTTTCTAATTAGATGACCTGCGGTGTTGCTATACAAGCAGGCCTGAGTTCTTGTTAAATCTGTCAAGTGCTTATAGGAGTGTCTCTCTTTTTCAGAACCACCAAAGCCTGCTCCTCGACAAAGTGTGCTGCCATCTGATGGCCTGTTTGAAAGTCCAGATAAAACAGACCCTTTCAGTCCCTTAACTGTAAGTAGTAAATAACCCAACAAAACAAACTACAAACAGACAAAACCAAAAACAAAGAAACCACCCGAACCACCAAATGACATTACCACCACAAAAAAAAAAAGCCATCAAAACCTTTTTTTCTCTTTAATAACTGTGGTGTCTGTGTTTGAGCACTAGTTTAGTTCTGGCTTTAGAGGCCATACAACAAAAACCCTTTGTATCTTGGAGGCTAATATGTAATCTAGCAGAGGGTATCTGTTGCAAAAAGGTTAACAAAGCATTATTCCCCTTGGCTTGGCTCCACAAACAGTTTCCCATAGTAGTAGTATTGGGACCCTCTACAAAAGAGTATCAAATAATGTAGCTGCAGAAATACTCCACTTTGGTTATATATAACCCTCTTTAGAGCAGACTGAGCAGTGTGGACTGTGAAGCTCAAATGGGAGGTCCCATGTTCAGGACTCTGTGGGGGAGAAAGTGCCTTCCCCAGATCACTCCACTTTGGACAGAGCACTTGAAGCCCTCAGTGAAAAGTCTGGACCAATTCCGGAGTGCTGACTTAAGACTTGCAGCGTTTGACTAAAAGATATCTCACCATGACTCCACTAGCTCCAAAGCAGTGTTCAGCAGCAAACATGGTTTTCTGTAAAATACCTTGCCTTGGACTAGCATAAAAGGTAACATAGCTTAGAGCCCCCTTCTTTTGTTGAAGCAGTATGGTAAATGTGTGTTTAGCAGGAGCTCTGAGGCATTCTTTTCAGGTGTTTGAACAGGAAATAGCTCATAGAGACATGCATTGTAAATCTGGTGGAAACTGGAAATCCACTAACAGCTTATCTCTCTTTCCTCAGAAGGAATCTCAGAATCCACCTTCTGGTCCTTTTGGTGATCAGTTTGGCAACCCATTCGCATAGATCAGGTAAGTCTTCCAATAATAAGCCAACCTACTTCAACCTCTGAAATTTATTGAGGAAATATTTGGTAAAGAGATAGGTAGATAGCTAAAACCTGCGGTAGCTTAACACTAATGCTCTCTGAAATATGGCAAACAGTACTTGGAAGAACTTCTGCTAGAGTACCTCTATCAGACTCATACATGGCTGCATTCTGTGTAAGCCTAGCCAGCTCCACTTTCGTAGAAATAAAGACTTCATTCTTCCACAGCCTTAAATCCCAAGCCCACAATAGATCTAGATTTCCTTTTCCTTGAGGAAAATTAATGACTGTATATGTGCTGCAGAACTCAGAGGGGCTGACTTTAATACTTTCAGATATCTGTGGGTGAACGTTAGCATGGAGTGCCCTTTATACAGCATACAGCTTTCTGAAGCTTAATCACCACAACAATTGCAGTTTTGGACCCTGGGTAAATTGGAATAAAACTAGAAAAAGGGTATTAGAGTCTTATTCTGATTTTTAATCAAAAGCTGTTACAGGTGCTTTTGTTGCTAGAAGCAACGTAATTTGAAATTTCATACAATTGACTGAACAGTGTGATCTACTGATCCAGCAAATCTTCTGCTGTACCTTTCAGTCTCCCCCTGAAATAATGTCTGGCTTCTGATAGAAGACAAGTGTCAGTGTTTATTGCTTTAGTTTTGTTCTTAGTTGCTCTGTTTAAGCAATAAAGCTACAATTCATAACCATCCTAACACTAAATCCTTTCCATCATACTAGGCATAACCAGAAAAGGACAAATGGAATAACTGGACCTCTTCTCGTCGTGATTTTTCTACGTGTTTCACGTTGCTGTCTGCTATTCTTGCTGATGTTTCATGATGTCTGCAGTCTAAAATATATAGGTGGATTGAAGCATGGACCCTCAAAGAACATGCTGTGAAGATGATAATTCAGGGCAAAGCAAATGGGGATATTGACTCACGCTGAAAACCCAAATTGAAATTGGTGGATGTTACCTTTACTTTAGTTCTTTGCACTCCTCTACAGAGAGGTTGGCTGCACTGAGTAATGTGTCTTGTGCCATTTCCCTTTACATAGCACTTACTGTCCCAAAAAAGAGGAACTTTATGTACCTAGGGAGACAGATGTTGCCTTTGCATAAGGGTGTTGAATTAGTAGCTAAAACTCCACACCTTAAACAACTAGGTCAGCTGCCCATTATGCCAGCAGCAGCCAGTTGTAAAGTTAAGTGGATGCTACTCAGTTCTAATTGGCCACTGGACAGATGACTTGGTCTCTTAGCCACAAAAATGTAACTATGTGTAGAGAGGAAAATAATCTAATATTATTCTATTTAACTAAAAGTAAAAGTATGATTCCACCATAAATGTGTCATTAAGGGACTGCGGAGTCTGTAACAGCACTGCTGAAGCCCTGAGTACTAGAGGCCTACACTGTAAGCTGAAAAACTTCTTGCAGAACATTTAAGTAGTTGTGGACACTAACTGTTGTCTTGGTGCTAATGTGGCAGTTTTCAGGGAGGCAAATCTACTAGGATTACTTTTCTATTAAGGTGGCTTGGCAAACAAATAAAACAAGCAGGTAGGGTTCTTGCTTATATCTCAGTGAATCCCTGATGTGCTCAGTTTGGTTTGTAACATGGTATAATGGGGTATATTTGCAGCATGCTAGGAAACAAGAACACCAAAATGGCTTCACTCCATGCCTAGGCTCCTTGTGAACAGATGCACCACCTCTGTGCCATTAATGTAAGGTAGTACTCTGTCTCTTGGAAAACATGCCTTTTCTCAAGAGCCTCTTTACTAACAGGTTTTTGAACCAGTTACAACTGCCTGTGACAACTATATCCTTGGCCAGTGGTGATGACTGATGTGTCAGAAGCTTTTGTTACATTAGGTATAAACTCAAAATGTTGTTGTTAAATCAAATGCCTAAGCCATTGCTAAACTGGAGAGCTAAGAAAGTCAACTTGAATACCGCCTTAGTACCCAATTCAGCCAGTCATGCAATTAGTCTTGTATACAAACTTCTCTTGCACTTTCTGTATTGCAAAAAAAAAAAAAACTTTAATAATAAAAAAATTAAATCACGAATTTAAGTATTTGTCTCAAACTGGAAATGTAGAAACTTATTGATGTTACACTGTTATATAAAACTGTAGTACCTGTTACTTAATGGCATTAAAAAGAAGCAACTCTTCATACCAAATGAACATCAGTGTGGCTGTTAACTCTGTCCTCTGTAACTCAGTCTTGTGGTCCAGTTGACATTAGAAGTTGAAAACCTGCTGAGAATCATTCCTCACAGGTTCTGTAGCTGTCTGAGGGCAAAGTGTCTTTCTGTAACATCTTGCATTGGACCTGTTCAACAAATGCTGTGCCACATTAAAACATAAAATCTCCAAATGATTTAGTAAAATCTGTCACTAGAACTTTGTCCCTTTGGCTGCTCACCCTGAGCTTGTTGCTGCTAAAGATTCTTTCTTGCTTCTTTCTGCAGGGCCATGGGAGCTGAGTACTTAAATTGCATTGCACTCATGAGTTTCAATAATTCAGCTTGTGTATTCCAGCTTTGCAGGACATCTCAACTGATTCTGGGAAATCTCAGAACATGTTCAGAAGAAATTCTATAACTCCTTTAATAGAGATAGATTAAAAAAAATAAATCCATTAGTAAGCTGCTGTTTTAGACTATTCTGCTTATTTCTAATATTGTTTGATGGCTAAGGGGTTAAAAACAACTCATTGCAAGAGATTTGTTACCCAGTTTGAAATATAGGTCTGAAATATAGGTCTTAAGGGGGTTTACAGAGTCACAGTAAGGGTTTTTTGGGTTTGTTTGGTTTGGTTTGATTGGTTGGGGTTTTTCTGTTTGGTTTTTTTTTTTTTTTTCTTCTGGACTGCATAGCAGCACATAATTTAGTATTAAAACTAAAAGGACAATTGACTGCCTTCATGTCGATATGAAGGAATAGGCTTACCAGCATTTGAGTTAAGGATTTAAATCTCTGCTGTTCAGATTTTGAAATGGCCATCAGGATGCTCATTTAGACCAGGACTTTGTACAAGCTGGCCAAATACTCTTCCTGGTCTGCTAGCTAATTTTGAATAGCTGTTTACTCTGAGTCTCTGTCTTAAAAAAACATGAACTGTTATAGCAGTTTTGATGAAACAGTACAATATTACAAGTGTCTGTGTCTTGCACTCTTGCCTAAAAAATGAGTTTATTGTAACTGGACTCATCAAGCTGGACTGAGGCTGCAGCAGATGAAAATTTCCTTACATTGAATAATCCAAATCAAGCCTTAAGCAAGGGGAAAATTTGCCTGCCTTACTTTACACACTTCCCTCACCCTGCCACAAAAAGCAGGGAACAGAAAAACATAAAACTACTTTTATTTGCGTTTTCTTCCAATTACCCATGGTAATTTGGAATATCTTTATCTTGGATCATTTTAGGATTGTACCCAGAGATGTAATTCTTAACAGCTAAACGGAAGATTATTTATGAGTGACTTGTGGCTGTGTCCAACACATGATGCCTTAAATCTGGATTACAGCAAACTACTGAAAAGGAATGCTCTTCTAAAGAGCTGGCTTGTGGTTTGGATTTTTTTGACAGAGTGAAAGCTGAAAGAGTCTTAGTCTCATTCAAACCCACAAAAAATAATGTGTTGTTCTTTTATATTGGCTGGGTGAGGAATAAAAGAATCTTGGGACTTTAGTCCTCCAGTTCTCCAAATGAGGATTCCAAAGCTGTTATACACTGAACTTGCTCTTGTAAACAGCTCTGCTTTAGGAGCTATTTGTTCTTTACATGAGTCACTGTTACAACAGCTTTTTTACTAGGCAGTTAATGGTTTTCTTAATTCAAGACATAATGTCTTTCCTATATTCAAAAAGTACTGTTAAACAAAATTGGTTTATTTTTAACCTTGCAAGTGCGTCACAGTATTTCCCCATTCAGGAAAAAAGTGGAATTTTCTGAAAAGTGGACTTTAGAGCACTTACCATAAAGCAGTTTTGGCCAGTTTACTGGCATTCTTCAGTACACACTGCTTTTTGTTTGTTCTCTTGGTAATAAATAACAAAAGGAACAAATAAATAAATTACAAATTCGGTCACGACAATTCTAGTCTGTTCACCTACAAAATGAGAACCATGCATGTTATTCTGCAGCTTATAGCCATACTATGCAATGGAGAGATGGTTGCCTCCATGTGGGGGGAAAGCAGAAGGTAAGTGCTCTTTTTCTTCTGCAGCTGTCTCCACTGTTTTTTTTCTCTAACACAGAGCATAAACTTCCACTGTGGTCATTTCTAACAATACCTTGCCCAGATATCCTACAAAAAAGAAAACTACCTCTTGCTGTATTCTGAGGAGTCAGACAGATATGGTTTATTTTATTTTATTTTATTTTATATATGTGACACAATAAAGGTGCCTGTTGAAGCGGCTGAAGGCAAATTTTTTTTAATGGCAGGTAAAGCTCAGGTACCTTTTTTCTGTTGCATGCTGTGTGAAAATACCTAATCTCAATCTATTTCTTTCTGAAGCTGCACAATTTTATGCTGACAGTGCTTCCCTTAATATTAAAGTCTCCTAGACTGCCTATTTCTAATCTTTGGAAATACAGCTTTTGTGTTTTCACTGAAAGTATCACTAGGAGGAGAACAAAGGCCGAGTCCCTAGCAAATGGTAATGTGAAAAAAACTGAAGAGCTGCTCTACCAGAAATGTGTCATTCACAAGAATGGTCAAAACTAAGCGATGAAAAAATGTGAGCCTTATAATAGATACATGTTGAAGCAAGTCCATAGGAAGCCCCAATGTTACTTAGAAGACTGGAGCGTTTCCCCTACAACAACAATAACTGAGGAAGCTAGGGCTGTTCAGCCTGGAGAGAAGAAGGTTCTGTGGAGACCTTATAGTTCCCAGATCTTCCAGTATCTGAATGTGCCTAAAGGGAGCCTGGAGATGTACTCTTCATTAGGAACTGTAGTGATAGGATGAGGAGTAATGGGTGCACTCTGAATGAGGGGAAATTATGGTTAGATATTAGAAAGGAGTTCTTTACTGTGGGTGTGGTGAGACACCAGAACAGGTTGCCCAGGGAGGCTGTGGATTACCAACACTGGGTGTTCAAAGCCAGGTTGGGTGAAACTTTGAGCAACCTGGTCTAGTGGGAGGTGTTACTGCACACAGCAGGGACAAGATGATCTTGAAGGTCCCCTCTGCTCTGGATGCAGCCCAGGATACGTTTGGCTCTCTGGGCTGTGAGTCCCAGCTGTGCACAGGGACACACTGGGGGTTGCTCAGAGTCC
>VWZP01010164.1:161280-171522 GCA_013396995.1 Dicaeum eximium
TCAGAGTCCCATCTAGTCTGGCTTTAAATGCTTTCACGGATGAAGCATCCACAAATCCTCTGGGCAAGCTGTGCCAATGCCTCACTACCCTCACAACAAAAAACTTCCTCCTGATATCTAACTTAAACCTACTCTCTTTTAATCTGCTCCCCCTTAATCTGCTCCAGTCACTCCATGCTCTTGTAAAAAGCCCCCTGCATCTTTCTTGTAGGCTCCCTTCAGATATGGGATGGCTGCCTCTTTTCCAGGTTGAACAATCCCAATTCTCTCAGCCTTTCCTCACAGGAGAGGTGCTCCTTCCCTCTGATCGTCTTAGTGGCTTCTCCTGGACTCTCTGACAGGTCTATGTCTTTCCTGTTCAGAGGAGCCCAGAGCTGGGTGCAGTGCTCCAGGTGGGTCTCAGCAGAGCAGAGCAGAGGGGCAGAATCCCCTCCCTCCCCTGCTGCCCACGGGCTCTGGATGCAGCCCAGGACACGTTTGGCTCTCTGGGCTGTGAGTGCCATGGCCGGGGCTTGTGCAGCCTCTCACCCACAGCACCCCCAGGTCCTTCTGGGCAGGGCTGCTCTGGCTCTGCTCATGCCCAGCCTGTGCTGGTACCGGGGCTTGTTCCTACCCAGGTGCAGCACCAGCACTTGGCCTTGTTCAACCTCTTCAGATTCCCAAGGGCCACTTCTCAAGCTTGTCCAGGTCCCTGTGGATGGCATCTCATCCTTCAGAAGTGTCAATAGCACCACTCAGCTTGGTGTCATCTGCTAATCTGCTGAGGGTGCACTCGATTCCTTTGTCTGTGTCACTAATGAAGTTTTCAAATAACACTGGTCACCATATGGACTCCTGAGGGCACCACTTGTCACTGATATCCCAGGGACTCTGAGCCATTGACCATCAACCTCTGGGTGTGACCATCCAACCACTTTCTTATCCATCTATCAGTACAGAATTGGATATATCTCTCTCCAATTTGGAGAGAAGAATGTTGTGAAGGACCATGTCAAAGGCTGTACAGAAGTCCAGATAAATGACATCTGCAGCCCTTCTCTTCTCCACTGATGGCCATGAGAAGGCCACTAGATTGGGCAGACACTTGCTCCTTATGTTTTGATGGTTGTTATTATTTTAACATTCAGATCTAATTAAAGCACAGGTTTTGCAGTTAGAAATGGTTGAGACAGAAGATATAATTTTTAGAGAGAATCCATAGCAGGCAATATTGGCCAGCAGCTTAGCTCCATAGCATACCCAAGGCTGTGCAGCTTGAAGATGGTGATAGCAACCACTGCTGGCAAAGTTATGCTCTCATGTGATGCTATCATGTCTTCAAATTCAAGAGAAATGTGCCTTATTTTTTGGTCAGTGATAATTGTCAAATCAAGACTTTTTTTTGAGTCATCCATTTGTAATTGATGAAGTTAACAGCTCTCTATCCTGGAGGATGACTCAACAACAAATCACCAGACAATGTGGCCTGTGGGTGCATAGAGTGTACTGTGCAATACAAGACAAGGTGCAAACTGTTCTGTGTACTGATTGTGAAATGGCTTTTGCTTTCCAAAGAGTATTCTTCTGTCCATCAAACCTCTCAACAAAGAATAGCAGATATGATATTTTGATTTCCATGCCCACCTCTGAAATTCGTGCTCTCAACTGTCACCTTCAGTTATGTTCTTCAGAAGCTGAACTGTTTTTACCTCCTCTCCTATTTAAATTGTGTGACTTAGCACATCTGTTTCAATGTGGTTTTTCAGTAACACTTTTTCTTCAAATTTAATGTGGAGGTGACAAGTTTGCAAATTTTTGTAGTCTCTTGATTTTTTAACAATGTTGTTAAATATATGTCCCTTTGATTTCCCAGACAATCTTAACAGTAGATGCATTAGTGGTGTTTCAGAGTTTATGAATAATTTGCAATGAGATTTTCTGATTTTTAAAATTTTATTTTTATTTCATTTTTATTTCTCTAACCTCAAGTAAATTCACAACCCTGAAGCTGAATCTGCAGCAAATCATGTGAACCTCATACGCTATGCTGGAGAAGGCCCATGGGTGTGTGTACATCATTCAATGACTATTCCTGCAAAATAGGCTAAATTGTGATTATCATATAATGATAGAATCACTTAGGTTGGAAAAGATCTTTAATTATGTGAAAAATGAAAGTCAGTCAGAGACTACCATCAGCTCTAGTTTGCAGACAGTTGATGGCAAGGCTTCCATTTGCATCAGAGACTTCAACTCAGTCTTTTCTGCCTGTGATTTTTACTTTAGACTCTAAATAATACAACAATCTCAGAGAATCTTTTAAGACCTGAAGTAGCTTGAGTCTGATTGCTCCTTTAGGCATATGGCTGCTTTCCATGATTAATCCTTATTGCCTGTAAGGGTTTTTGGCTCTATTTTTACAGCAAAAATGTAACAGTTCAGAAATATATTTCAATATAAATTTGTCTAACATCAGAATACTTGGCAATTGCTAGGAATAAGACAACCATCTGCTCCCAGACATTCCATCAGATGCCTCAATATATCTTATAGGTCTAGCATCTAAGGGTTCTCCCTCCTACTGTCTTTAAGGACAACTTGTCAGCCTTCAACACAAGATGCCAGAATAGATGTTGTTACTCAGAGGTTTCCAGTCCTCCATCAGTAAGAGGATGGAAAGGCATCCTGCAGACACAGTAAGGAACAAGCTGATTCTCATCCATTTGCCAGAGCAGTAGATTTTAATTTTTTCCCAGTCTGGATGTTACTGTCATGCTGAGTGGTGGGAAATACACAGAAAATTGTACAGGAACTTTTTTAACTTTTTACTTGCTTAGTATGGGGTACCTGTAAGATGAGATACTAACAGATTAAAGAGTTGGTTTTGAGGAGGCTACGGAGCTACATCAAATTTCAAATACAATACAACTTTCCAGAATTTCACAGAACTGCTGAAAACACTGAAAAGTCTATGTTGAAAGCAACTTCTGGAGGTCTTCTGTTCAAAACAGGGCTGTAGATTAGCTTATCCAGGGGTCCTGACAGTAGTGTTGCATATTTCCAGGGAAGGACATTCTACCATTTCCCTAGGTAACCTATTTCTACGTTTAATAGCTGTCATGGCAAAATGTTGGGCCAGCCTGTGATCCTTGAGCTGGTTAAGGCTTGATAGCTGAAAAGAGGTAGATTTATTTTCTCAATAACAGCTTAGTACATATGTAAACTTAACATAGAATAAATGGCACTAGAAAGTCTTTGTTGTCAGAAGCTCTAGATTTCTTAATCTTATGGAATCAGGTTACATTTGTTTGGACTTCTGTGATATTTGTATGATGTAAGGAGGTCAAAGAGCAGAGGGCAACAAAATTAAATGAAATTAAATGCCTGCAATGAAAACCCATAGGTACCTCACACTGCAGGAGCTGCAGATCTGCCAACCACCTGGGCTCAGCAAGGTCCCATTGTAGAGCAGAGGCAAGAGCATTTACTTGGAGAGATGCAGAGGGAGGATTGCTTCACAGAGAATGAATACTCATCATGTGAGGCCAAACTGGAATAACTTACTGAGGGTGGAAAAGGCAGGTCAGACTCCAATGCTCCTTTCTTTGTCTGCAATTTGCCATTGCAAAGGACCTTGAAGATAAGGTCACCAATAAACTAATAGCCTTGACTTTTAAACTTGATTAGTCATTTGCTAATGCATCAGTTTTTAATATCTACCAGTGGGTGCTTTAAAGAAACTTGATTTCTATTAAGTAATGGCCTTACACATACTGAGAACTGGAAGTTTGATGATATTTAAAACTGAGCACCAAAATGACAAGTCACTCTTAAGAAAAATAGGCCTAATTGCAAGAATAGTCAACTTGGCAAGCTGAAGAATAGTGGGATGGCTAAACCTGTCTGTTTCTTCTAGCAATGTAAGTTATCCTGTTACCAAGTATATATTTATCTATTTATTTATTTATAACTCTTCTTCCAACTGAAGGCATTTATGCTTTTATCCAGGCTTCAGAGCAACACCATCAAAGTCAATTAGCTAAAATCACAAAGATGTATTGAAATGCTACACCCATTTGAGATGTGCTGCTGTTTAGTTTTACATATTGGGGAGCACAACCGATGTTTTCTGTGTATTATTGTTTAATTCTCTTCAGTAACATGACCCACCAGGAGAGTATTTGTATGCACAAAGATCTAGAAAAGGGAAAAGACCTGGGCTTATTAAGTCTTCAAAGTTGCTTTTAATGTAATTTTAAACCACCAAAGAATTTAATATTAGGCAGCTGTTGATACATCTAAGTACTGCTATGAAAGTGAAACAGAAATCAGCTTGAAGATGCTTCCAAAATATTGGTCTATGGTTTAAATACAAACTCACATGTGATTTTAGTATACTGCCTGGGACTGTACAAGAATGTTTTGTTTGACAGCTCTTCAGAAAAAGCTTTCCACAGGGGAACAAGGGAACTGAATGCTCCATCTCCAATAGACTGCAAACTGAGCAGCTGGAGCGCCTGGGGGCCCTGCGACCCATGCACCAACCAAAGGGTAAGCTGTCCTTGGAAGTCCTTGCTCCAAAGTCACAACCAAAGGAATATCTGCCTGCCTGTTGGTTATGAGAAAGTGGCAGATTGCAGCTCTTAATACTGTATGTTCATGACTTGATGAAACCCATAGTAATGTCAGATTTGAAGCCATAGTGTAAGAGAATACTACATCCAGTTGTGAAATACTGCTCAAGTGTTCTCATTCAAAAAGGTTTCTTCATAGAAAGTACCTATTTTGGCCCTGTGTGTGTTACAAACTTTATTTTGCAATACATTTTTCCCTTTTTAAATTCAAACAAACAAGCAAACAAACAAACAAACAAACAAACACCAAAACAAAACAAAACCAAACCTAAAAAAATGAAAACACAGTATCTTTTCCAAAGCAAATCTTTGAAAACATACAAAGTATGAATGATTCATTTCCACACTGCAGAGAAAGAAACAAAATAGTGAAGTAAACTAAATAGTGAAAATTTAGCATCTTTACATACTAGCTAAGTATTATTAATCATAATTATTATTTCGATCTTGATTTATTCATGAATTGTGCCTGTGGATTTTTGACAAAAATTTCACCAAAGTTTTGAAAATATCTAAGCTCAGCTGGAAACCCTGAAGTTCTGGTAGAGCTCTCTTTTCTCTCTGAGCAATATTAATAGTGTTATTTTTCTTTCAAGTTTCGCTCCAGACATATTGAAAGATTCGGGCAGTTTGGTGGAAAAGCTTGCCTGGAGGCCCTAGGAGACACACAGACCTGTCAAACCAACAAAGCCTGTCCTGAAGAAGCAGAGTCAGACTGTGGTACTGACTTTCAGTGCAGTTTGGGTAGGTTTTGTTCTCGTGCCATAGCAAGTAAAGCAGCAACTCAGAAACCACAGTTCAGTTCTAGGAATAAGATACACCAGTCTCTTGCTAGCACTTAAAAACAGTCCATAGACAGGTGGGTTCAAAGCCACAATGCAAAAACCATAGCAGCAAAACCACTTAAGAAGGGGTACATTGCTCTCATCTTCCATTTTAATTTGCGCCTAGTTTAAATTCTTCTATGACTTCTAGTCCATGGTTAGAAGCTGACCATCCTGGCCATATCCTTTCTTCGAGCTTGACTGCCCCACTTGCTCCTGAATCTCTAGGTTTTATGAAAAGTCACCAGGGGAAAAAGCTAGGACCGAAGGAATTTTAACAGAATGGATATGGAAGTTTACTGATCTGACTGGTATGATAGATGCTAGCTGGAGACCAGCATGCATCTAGATCCAAAATAAGACATAAATTTGTAAAGTGACACAAGGCATATGAATGTAGTGCTCAAGATGCATCAGAAATCAAAATAAAGCAGGAAAAGTTAATAGTAGTAAAACTAGTCAAAACAAAACCAGAAAGATGGTAAATGAATTTGAAGTTCAAAGCTATTTTTTGTATTGTTTTTAACTCAAATACTGAAAAGTGCAAATAAAACAATTTAAGATTAGAAAGTAGACCTTTAACTACTAGTTCACTGGGATTGTGTGGCATTTACAGGTGAGGTTGATTATACCCAAGTCTTGTTTTATTATGCTATGGCTAATTTACCAAAGTCTTTAAATCTGGTAGGAAAAAAAACCTAAGTGTTTGTAAAACTTTTGATATGCAAACTCAGGAAAGTTACTACTTCCCTGTTGCTTTAGAACACAAATCACTATAGCTTTGGACACTACATGTCCATATTATTCAAACAATATAGCCCAAATAGCAACAATTTAAATGATTTAGAAATAATATTTTGTTGATATTGAATTGATATTTCGCTGTATTCTCTCAATGCAAATAACAAAACTCCAACCAACCAAACATTCAAACTTTACTATAGAACAGTCTAGGATGCAACAATTTTCTGCAGATGACAGCAGTTCTCCTGCCACTTACTTTTCTCAGTCATCCTACTAACTTACATGTAACAGTAGTATGCAGGTTTTTTTCATTTGAAAGTGGCAGAGCATAGAATTTTAATCCCTCAAAACAACAGTAGAAACATACGTAGAGGAAGATCTTAATAAAGAGTAGCTGAGGGTGCCATTTAAGGTCCATCTTGATAAAAATGCATTGAGGCAATGTTTTATTCCTTGATCAGGTCGATGTATAAAGCGAAGGCTCGTGTGCAATGGAGACAATGACTGTGGAGACTATTCTGATGAAGATGACTGTGAATCTGAGCCACGATCACCATGTCGAAACCATGATATTGATGTGTCTGAAGTTGGCAGGACTGCAGGACATGGGTATGTACTAAAAAGTAGTATTGGACCTAGTGAAGAGTTTGGGATTGTCTCTAAAGCCAGCTGAAAAAACTAGGGCACAGTGACATTCCCAAAAGTGGAATATGAATCATGGTAGCATTTGTATTCAGAAATGCTAAGTAGCCTTTGGAAGAACACTTAACTACCATTTTATTTTGTATACTTGTGAGGATAAAATGTGCAGACAGTGTAAATCAATCATAATGTTAGCAAACAGAATCATACATACATGTCACATGAATAAACTTACATTTAATTGAAATGTAAATTTTATAGGTATATAGGTTTGTTTCTAATGATATTTCACAACCAATCAGTAATTGTCAATTACTTTGCTAAAATGCATGTTTAAAAGGGAGAAAATATCTTTTGACTATTTATATAATGGGATGCCTTACTGCAACAACTTTTTGTGCATCTTTCTTCCAGTATTGCATTGTCCACTTCCCAGATCTTTGTTGTTTACAAGAACATTCATCATTAATCTAAGTTGAAAATTAATATTTCTGTTTTCAGACCCTGATTAATTTCTTTCATGTCTAACAAAAAGAAAACATGACATATTGTTTACCTACAAACAGAGTTAGAAGTCAGCAGTCCAAACTGAGCAGAAGATAAAAGTATACTACAGCACCAGAGTGTTTTTAATGAAAATTAAACATACTTTTTATTTAATTTCTTACTGTGCAAGAGCAAAAATGCTGCTTTTTTAGTATGGGAAGTAAAAAAGTAAAAACCAATTTTAGAAGTTTCTATTACAATCTGTTACTAAAATCTTGCATGAGAAAATGTCATATAGAGATGCAGTAATGACACTGGTGACTTTGATGGCTTATTTACCACTTTCTACATTCTGAAAAGTACACATACATTTGCCAGATGTAAATATTGGAAATACTGAAAAGACTGAAATGTATGAAACAGGCACAAAAGGGCAAACAAATGATACAGAATCCACCAAGGAGTTTTTTTGGAAGTATTTCTTGTACATCAGTATAAAGATGCATAGAGGTATACAGCTGATGTGCCTGCCTCCCTGGTTCTGTAATGGTTTAGATTTCCCCTCTTAGAGAAAATACTCCAAGAAATGCTGTCAAGAAATGCTGTCATTCCACTAGGTCACAGCCTGCAAGAAAAGACAATGCTAGGAGTAGCTGTATATTCCTTCTAAAGATTTGATGGATGTTGTACACACTTGATAACCAAGTGCCTGCCAGCAAACAAACTAAAATATAAGTTATTAAAAATAAATAAAGCTGTTGAGATGTATATTCTAAATCTACAAGTAAGGCTTTCTCACAGATGTACTTGTCAAGAAAAAATGTTCTTTCTCACAAATATATTGGTCAAGCAAAAATTATTTTTACCTCCCTTTATGCCTAAGGTTTTCACCGTGTTTGAGGTTTAATGTCTTTTATTCATTTATTTCTCATATATGATCCTTCAAGAACTTTACAAAAGTTGTAACTCTCTCCAGCACACAAATGAGAAGCCACAAGAGATGAGGCAAGCTGCTAGGATGGAGCAAGATTCAGTTTCACAGCTATAGTCTCCATCCCTTTCAGATACGGCTTTTCCAGATCATGTGTGCTGACACCCCCTCTTTTGAAGTATAACTTGTCTTGTATTTCTCTTGAAGAATCAATGTTTTAGGGATGCAACCGATGGCCAGCCCATTTGACAATGACTTTTTCAATGGCCTTTGTGAACGGGTGCGAGACGGGAACACGCGGACATACTACCGCAAGCCGTGGAATGTGGCTGTTCTCACTTACGATGTAAGTTTAAGTTCTTTGCAAGATAGGACATTTTTAATCGAATCCCAACCCCTGGCATACTCTTGGAAGACTCAGCATATCTCTTTAGCCAGGCAGCAGCTTTTTAGGCTCAAGCTTGTGCTAAAGCCCAGAGGAAAAGAGGTTATGTTATCATTAATTTGGCAGTTAAGCTCAGCTATGCCAGACAAATTCCCACATCTTCGTGCTGCACCTTTGCACAATAAATTAAACTATCTTTCTGGAATATTTAAAATATGAGCAGAAGAAATGAACAGGAGATGTGCAGAAAGGATAACGATACCCAACTTTTACTAGATAGAAGAGCAAAAAAAGCTACATTTTCAAGGAGATATAAAAGCCACTGATAAAAAAAGCAGACATAATACTGCAATATTCTGGTCCTAGTTGTTTTTTCTAACCAGTGATGACTTTCCCTGTCCCACTGGGAAAAAAAAATTGTTAGGCTTTTAAGTTTCAGACTATGACTTTCAGTGAGGTTTGAACACCAAAAATGTTGATGATTGATGAAAAAAAATCACATACTTTTCAGAAATCAAAGCACAATTTTGCCTCCTAAATTAATGTTAGTAGGAGCTTCATAAAGCAAATACAATTTAAATCAGGTCCTTCCCAAAATGAATAAATCTGACCTAGAGATCTCTGGCTATGTTTGGTTTTGATGTGTAACAATTTTCAGTGGCTGAAATGTGATGTTCTGCTGAAGTATACTAAAATAAACAACACTGAAACAGGTATTCTGACTTAGTTATTGTTTGCTGTAAGAAAAGAAGGCAGAATCATAATTCTGACTTATTTCAGAAGTCAGGAGCTTTTAGCAAATCTTAACCATGTTTTAGGAAAGAGATGGTATTATTCTTCACATCAAGTGATAGAATCTCCTGAGCTGGAAGGGACCCACAAGGATCATTGAGTCCAACCCCTGGCTTTGCACAGGACACCACAAGGGTCACACCTGAGAGCATTGTCCAAACACTTCTCTGAGCTCTGCCAGGCTGATGCTGTGACCACTGCCCTGGGGAGCTGTTCCAGCACCCAACCACCCTCTGGGTAAAGAAACATTTTTAATATCCAAACTAAACCTCCCTGACACAACTTCAGGCCATTCCCTTGGGTCCTGCCACAGGCCACCACAGAGAAGAGATCAGATCCTGCTCCTCCTTTTCCCTCACAAGGAAGCTGTAGACAGTGTAAAGGGATTGTTGACACACACAAATTACTTTGACAGTGTTACATGCTGAGATTTAATATTCACTAAATTATTGTCATTACAGTTTTCTGTTCATTGTTGAACGACTGAACCAATCCCGATGAGGTAGTTTGTGGAGGGAATGCTATTTCCATTTGTTTTGGTTTAAAAGGAAAAACAACTATAGGAAAATGCATTGATATGATCTGTAAAAAGAACAGCTTTAAAGTGCTACACAGATTTTTCTACTACTGCCTGTTGTTTTCTCATACAACCTATTTTCTATCTTTTCTCAGACAAAAGCAGACAAAACTTTCTCATCTGTGTACTACCATGATCGTGTGAAAATGTTAAAAGAAGTTTACATACAGAAACAGAAATATTTTAGTGTTGATGCCTCTCTGAAATACACACCTACTGATGGAAGTAACAAAAATGCTTCAGGAGGA
>VWZP01010168.1:0-19624 GCA_013396995.1 Dicaeum eximium
ATTCTGTGTGATTCTGTGAAAATGATCCAGGAGAGATATATTATATATCTCATCAGATATATTACCTCACTTGGAAAGAACTGATGAAAAGGATCACCAGCTGATAGTGAATGCTCTCAGTGCAGCCCAAACCAATACTTCTTATGCTCTCAAACTCAGTTGTGGATACAATTTACTGCAGCAGCAATTATAAGGGAGGGCTATGAAGGTACACTGCCACTGAAATTCATATGATAATCTGGGACGATACAAAAAAATTTGAAAGAGAATTTTAATCTTGGTGGCATCTAATTACCTTCACCTATGACCCTACCAACAGTAAAGCCACAGCTTTTGTTTTAACAATACACAGTCCTTTGGTATACCCTATATACCAAATAATTGCAGTGGAGTTAAATCACCATGGAACTATACTCTATCCAATACAGCATAGAGTATGGCCCCAACAAAATGGGAACAAGCGGCAAACTGTCAATGTTGATGCATGTGTTGTGCAAGGACAAGGATTTATTTGTGAAAGTAGCACAATTAAGGCCCAAGACATTTGTCTTGACACTGAACAAAATGTTTGTAGTTTTGAAATACGCCCTGATGAAATCCTTAAAACTGTGCTTGTGTATGTTGGAAAGGGCTGTGTTTGTATGAGAACTATTTGTGATTCCATACTTATACACCACACCACTATAGAAATGGGCAATCACTCAAACATTTGTGTTTGCAATTTTTCCAGAATTAGGGGATGCAACTTCCACTTTTCAGCTCCTGTCACAACCCATGAATTACTGTAATCTTTCTATAGGTCCTATGAAGATTTATTTTCCCCCCCGATTAGAATGAACCTTACACTAGTGAAAAAACCCGTGCCAAATGAGCAAACATGTCTGAAACAATGGACACAGAATCCTAATCACTGTTTATCACGATACAGAAGTGACGCACCATATCTTAGAAAGAGTGATGAGAGATGGAGAACATCACAAGTGGGACCTTTTTTTCAGGTGGTCACCAACCACAACAGTAATTCTAGATCTAATCTTGCACTCTATTGTAATCTTGCTGATTTTTAGACATATTATGCTCATCGTTAAATATTGTCCTATACGTTAGAGTGGATACTGGCTAGACAGGTAACACTCACACATACCTCCTTGCATATATAATATTGTTCCATCATGTTCAAAGAAGTAAAAAAAAAAAAAATTAGGTAACCTGATTAAAAATTTCCCTGAATTTATAATTGGAACATAATTAAATCTCTGTTTATAGGCAAAGCGGCAAGAGGTGACCATACCACCACTCTGTGGGGCAAGAGAACTTGACTTTAGTCACAGGGTAGCTTATGGTGATGCATCCTCCCCCCTCCCCCTCCCCTGCCATGATATGAGAAATGCTCATTAGGCCTCAGCCTTGATGAACAGTACCTGGGCTCAGCGCCTCTTGAGCTTATCAGAAACACTGTCTGCTCCCAGGAACTAGTGCTGGCTAATGAGCTTCTGGGGTTTTCTTAATGAACAGCCTTGGAAACTTTTTTGCCTGAATAACAACCCAAGTGGAATGATATGTCGTAGGCATTTTATAAGTTTCTTATATGCAAACTTGCTGAGTTTTCCTTCCATGGGAAAAGCTCACTTCTAAGCAGATTTCTGTAAAAACAAATCTCTGTGTGTGTGGTTTCAAGGACATAGCTGTTCTGTCTCCCACAGAGGAGATGAGAACTGTCTCTCTTAACCTATGAGGTGAACAATTCTTATCTTGGAATTCTAAACATTCCAGGAGTCTTGTACTAACCACGAAGAAGAAAGCATGTTAGCTCTGAACATGGGTACCTATAGCCCAAAAGCCTTCTGAACAATGGAGTCGTTTTAATAAATAATATAAGCCTTCTGATAATGGAGTCAAAGAGTCCTGATTCATCACCCCACTCAAGAAGCAATTGCAATAGTGATATTTTTCTTCTCACACTTTCAAAGAAAGTTTATGACTTAAAGTGTGGCCAGGATGAAACATTGTTATGACAAAAGCCCACTCTCTTGCAACCCTATAAACAGCAGTCCAAAGTAAGACCTTTTGAGCTCTCCTGGCCTGCAGCAGCTGCAACCAGCAACCTCCCTGAGTGGGACCTCTGAGAGCCAGTGAACTCTTAAGTTTGCTATATTTGGAGGATCGCTGAACAGTGATGAATCCTGGGCTGATACAGAATCACAGAATCACAGAATGGACTAGGTTGGAAAAGACCTTTGAGATCATCATGTCCAACCTATGACCTAACACCTCCTCATCAGCTAAACTATGCCACTGAGTGCCATGTCCAGTCTTTTTTTGTAACACATCCAGGGACGGTGACTCCACCCCCTCCCCGGGAAGATGATTCCAGTGCCCACTCACTCTTTCGGTGAAGAATTTTTTCCTGGCATCTAACGTAAACTTTCCCTGGCGCAGCTTAAGACTGTGTCCTCTCGTTCTGTCAGTGGTTGCCTGGGAGAGGAGACCGACCCTCACCTAACTACAAACTCCTTTCAGGTAGTTGTAGAGAGCGATAAGGCCTCCCTTGACCCTACTGCCACTGAGAAGTCAGTATTTCACTACCTTTGAGAGGCATTTTTCACAGGTACCTTGTACAGACTCTTTATATCTGTGTGCATGTAAGTGTGCACATGCTGTAGCAAACGTGGGAGAAATGCTGCTCTCTGAAATTAAGTACTTTAGATTTGTAAGTTAGGCCTGTAAGTAAGGTACTGTTGCTGTATAGTAAATCCTACATGAATGTTGTCTTGATGGTTTCTGGGTTTCTGCAGGCCTGCTGGGTTTTGTTCCCAAGAAAAACATCACTCTCTCAAAGAGAGATTTTGTAAACATATCTCTCTAAGCTGTGTCCTGCTCAAGGCCACACATCTGGTGTTTTTCTCTCTATCTCTCTCTAACCAATGGTAAGAGGGAGCTGGTCTTGGTTACCAGCCCATGAATTTAGTATGATAAGGGGCATTGTTGTACTAGGCACTGAGAAGAAAGCATGTAGGAAGATTGCACCAAAGCTTTGTAAAGAAGCATTGTACCAGGCTGCATTATACGAGGCATTAAGCCTCGGGCCTGGAACATGGAGCCAAATATAATAAAACTATCTTAAGCCTTCTGATACATGGAGTCAAAGTCTTTATGCATGGGGGGAACAACCAACACAACTGGTAACCCCTTGAGCAGACACCAACAACAAATGGTGCCTGAAACGTGGACGAACCAGCGGCAATAAATGGTGGCCCTGACATGTGACCAGACACCAGCTGCAATAATATGAATCCTTTGGTAAATTGTTTAATTTAAGTTATAAGTCAAGGTAAGTACTGTTAAGTCTAAATGCTGTTAAGTGCTGTTGGACTGTTAGGCTATATTTCTTTTTATCCTTACCCTTTCTATCCTTTTGTCTCTCTCTCTCTCACACACCCCTCCACATAGATATTTTTTGGTTTATTTTGGTTTGGATTGATTGACTCTGAATTTTTTGTTTGTTGCTTTTCCTGGGGGTGCCATAACCATCTGGGAAGTAGCGGAGTGAACCTTGCCAATGAACTTTGTTGTGCTGTCGCTTTTATATTAAATCTGTTTTTACTGATACCTTTGCCAGTGATTCTTTAAGTGATTTTAAAACACTCATTGATGACACCTGGGCCACTGCATTCAAAGCAGCCTGGTCAGCAGGTCGAGGAAGGGGATTCTGCCCCTCTGCTCTGCTCTGCTATGCTCTGCTCTACTCTGGTGAGACCCCACCTGAGCACTGCATCCAGCTCTGGAGTCCCCAGCACGAGAAAAACATGAACCTCTTGGAGCAAGTCCAGAGGAGGCCACAAAGATGATTAGAGGGCTGGAGCTCCTCTGCTATGAAAACAGACTGAGAGAGTTGGGGCTGTTCAACCTGGAGAAGAGATGGATTTGAGGAGACCTTATATCACCTTCCAGTACCTAAAGGGACTACAAGAGAGCTGGACAGGGACATTTCACAAAGGCCTGTAGTGACAGGACGAGGGGGAATGGTTTCAAACTGCCAGAGGGCAGGTTTAGATTAGATATTAGGAAGAAATTCTTTACTGTGAGGGTGGTGAGGCCCTGGCACAGGTTGCCCAGAGAAGCTGTGGATGCCCCATTCCTAGAAGTGTTCAAGGCCAGGCAGAATAGGGCTTGGAGAAACCTGGTCTAGTGGAAGGTGTTTCTGTCCATAGCAGGGAGTTGGAACTAGATGATGTTTGAATTTCCTTCAAACTCAAACCATTTTTAGGACTCTATGAAATTTTGTTGATAAAATTCCATTAATCATTTAATATCAAAGAAAATTAATTCTAAGAATTTGAAATTCTAAGTACATTAACCCTATAAAACATTAACAAATAGGGTTTGACCTTTTCTTAGGAGTGGAAATCTACAGTTTTTATATTAACATTTCCTACACTGTTATTTTTTATCTCTTACCAGGTCTTTCCTTGCCAGTTCCTTTTGACTCAGAAAATTTCTGTATTAAACTCTTAACTGTAGTATTTGTCATATTATCAATAAACTCTTCGTGTACCTGTCAAAAAAAAAAAACAAAAAAAAAGACAACACACTCCACAAAAGGAATTTTAAAACCAGTAATTGAAATAATGTAATTATCTTTAAAATGTGGTTTTCTCTAGAGTTATGGTTCAAAATACTTGCCTCTAAAATATATTACAGGGCTTCCAAATATTTACAGGTATTTAACCAAGGAAATCCCTTCTTTGCTTTAGTATTAGCAAAGGTGTTTAAGATACAGATGCAAATGAGGAGTGAAAGAATGCAGCTTGATGATGCATTTAAGATTTACTTCCATTTCTTCTATCTAAACCACTTTTGTAATCCATAATTTTCCGAATTTGTCCACAACATGTCCCACTACAATGTCTCTTAAGCCAGCACCACTTAAGGGTGTAAATTATTACCACTGTATTCTTGCAATTCCCACCTGCTTGAGTAAAAGTATTACCCTTGTAATGTTTTTTAGTCTGACAAAGAAACAACCACATGGTTAATAAGAAGGCTTTCCAGCAAGGCAGTATGTATATGCTTTAGAAATAAATAGCATGACCCTTGCAACTACCATTCATTAGCAGAAAACCTCAAAGCCAAGGAAAACAGTGACTCAAACTAGGTATATACAAATAAACCTACATTTATGAACATCAAAACTTAAGGACTACGTATAAATATTATTAATTAAACCAACTTGCATCTTGAGAAAAGACACTATAAAAGCTTCTTTCAGTACTGTTACTGAAGGTCTTTTGCTCATAAAAACCAAACCATATAAAAATTTTGAAGTTTTCAGAATTATATCATTTCAAGTTTTAGTTTAAGAAAAGCACAAGTATCCTGAAATGTGTGAAATGGGTGCTAATTAATATCTAGGGAAAATAATTCAAAATTGTCAATCTATATATTCTTTTTGGTTAACACAAAATGTAACAATTATTCAGCCTTATTCTGTAAAATTTGTGATACTGAACTTATAACTACACCAGGAATCAATAAAATATTCAGGTTATGTTGAATTCAGATACTAAAAAGATTTGCAATACAATGAACAAAATTAGAGCATGACCCATTTAATAAATTTCAGAGAAGCTTGAATAACAAAAGAAAATACGCATATAGAAACATCACAAAAGACCAAAACAGCAATTTAGTAGGTATTTCAATCTCCTTCAAACATCTCATAAATAAGTTCAATACTTGCATAATGTTTGATATCTGTGGTAGAAAGAACCATATCTGCTTCAAAGTCTTTTGAATTCTGTAGATCATTTCTATCTCCTACTCATACTGGTTTGAAAATCTACAATCATTTGAAAGATGTGATCCTGTACTCACCACAAACACAACAAGAAATGTTTCATTTAAGAGTTAAGAAATATATGTAGCATGATCCAAACAAATAATATAAAAATTACCTCTCCTATCTGCAAATGAATTTCTTTTATGCTATTTGACAATGATTCTATAATCTCTTTCATATGAAGAAGGTGCATTTCTTCAATGTCTTGAAATTTCTGTAAACCAATACAAACAGTTATTCATAATGAAAATAATCATTGAAAAACTAAACCTTAAATTTTAAGAAATATGATAAAGAGAAAAACAGGGGTTTTTCAGATTTTGATCACAGTAATGGCAATGTTTAAGAAAAGAAGGTGCAGAATTCATAGTTATGAAATAATATACTTTATAATAACCTTTTAGAGGCATTATCCAACTTTTCTATTTACTCTTTAAACCTTCACCTATCTTGATTTTTTTTAATCTAACTTATTTCTACCAAAAGAAAATAGGATTGAAGGATGTTTAGTTAAAAAAAAAACATACCTTTTTTCATATCTGAAGAGTTTAGTTTATTTATTTAACTCCAGAAATCCTATTTCTGAATCTGTTTTGCGAGTCTTCATCACCCTCTTTTCCTGCTCACAATATATACACGCTTTATGTTTCTTCAGTTAAATCTATATCCTTTGCTTCTTTAAATGCAATTAATTTGTTTGATCTTTAAACTCACTGTATAAAAGCTTTGCAGTTTGTCTGGAATTCAGGATCACAGAATATTCTGAGTTGGAAACGACGCACAAGGATTATCAAGTCCAACTCTGAAGTGAATGGCCCATACAGGGATCAAACCTGCAACCTTGGTTTTAATAACACCATGCTCTAACCAGCTGAGCTAACAAATTTGCCCTCCTCTTGGACCTTACCCAGACTTTCACCTGACACCCATTTTAAAATGATTTCCAATGTCTCTAATGACCCTTTCCTAGCTAAAGATCAGAACTAAAAAGGTCATCCTTCCCAACAGTAAACCATAGTCATCTTGAAATCCGTGTTTTACTCCATCTCTGTCCTAGTTCTCTTCCTACTTCTGTAACTGTCGAAACTTTGGAGCACCACTTAATCTTCTTTCCAACTTTTCCAGGGTTTTCAGAAGATCATCTCTTCAGATTTCACAGCTGGTACTCTTGATTCACAAACAAGTACCACTTCATATGGACAAATCAAATCTCTCTTCTAAACTCTCAGTCTTTCTTTCTTTTGCCATACTTATATGCCTCTTTAGCCATCAATCAAGCAGATAAAAATTTTTTTTTCCCTCAAGTGGTCATCCTCTGTAGCCTATTCTAGGATGTTATTCTTTTACTGACTGCTTCATTACATAAGCTATATTGTTTTGCTTTCAAAGCTATCTATGGCCCATCTCTACAATGCCTACTCTCAACCACTATCAGGGTGTCAACATCTGTGGATACGCTCAGTTCAGTCGAAGAAAGAACAGAGATAACTGTTTGGGAAACAGAATTCTAGACTGCTGTTATGTCTTCCTGTAGCTGTTGTTTATAATATTTAGCTACTGTTTGTAACAGTTGTCCTTCAAGGAATGATATTTCCAATTCACCAATGAAGTGAGAGATGATCTTTTGTATCCAATCATAATTAACCTTAGTGAACCATGTTATAAAAGGCATGGGATTTGTAATAAACTTCCTACTTTTTTCGCCCTGCTACCTTCTGAGAGTTGGAGTCTTTCTTTCTCACACCTGGCTCAACAGCGACAAACATTGTAGCCATGCACAAGAGTGATATTACCATGTACCTTATTAGCATAAAAGACTTGATAAACAAGATGCCTTGCAAAAGCAAACGGAACTCTGAGATTGAGTCAAGATTGCAAGAAGATCCTATCAGACAGCTCTCCGGGAAAAGGAAATTTCATTAACCACTGTCAGCCAAAGAAATGTTGTGATATGCATAAGTTTGTGTATTTGCTTGTTACCTAAATCTTTGTAGTACACATTGTTAGTCTCCTGAAACAGTATATAAGCTCTTGTAAGTTCCCAATAAAAACGGATTCTGAACGGACTCCGGATTCTGATAGGACTCCGGATTCTGAGAGGACTCAGATTTTGGGATCTGTTCGGTCTCCCTGTCTCTCTACCCCCCACCATCGTCGATAAAACATCTGTACTCAATGTGATATTCCAGACTGTTTTCACTACCATCCTGATTTCATCTAGGATAAGTTTCTTCTCAGTAGCTGGTACAGTGCTGTGTTTTGGACTCAGTATGAGAATAATGCTGATAGTACACTGATGTTTTGGTTGCTGCTGAGCAGTGCTTACCCTGAGACAAGGGCTTTCCAGTGTCTCATGCTCTGCCAGTGAGGAGCTGCACAAGAAGCTGGGAGGGAGCACAGCCAGGACAGCTGACCTGAACTGGCCAAAGGGATATAACAAGAATAATATAGTATGGAATATTTTACTTTTTTCAATTATTAAACTGTTCTTATCTCAACATGGGTTTTACCTTTTTCCAATTATCCTCACCATTCCATCAGGGAGGGAGGAGAGAGTGAGTGGCTGCATGGTACTTAGTTGCCAGCTGGAGTTAAACCACAACTACCTAATTTTTACCTAAACTCAAAGTCAACTTTTGAGATTATGCCAATGCGACTTCCTTCATGTTTGGTTTGAGGTCTCCATAAAACTCTGCAAAACGTTCTCCTTTAAACTCTTCTCTATAGTGTATATCAAAACAGCCAGACATTCATAGATTTTTTTTTTTTCTTTTGCCATCTTGGCCTTGCACAGGAGATAACACAGAGGTCTGATCAAAGACTAAAGCTATCTAGGTACTATAATACAACCAGTTATAATCATTACCCAAATTGTTTACTTTCACTTTTGAAAGATCAGTCCATTTTGAAAAGATGTACTGAAACAAATCTGTAATGTTAATGACCCAATAAATGCATTTTAAGCTACAATAAAAATGAAAAATCATCCATAGGTTCTTTATTCAACTCATCATACACAGCATAAGTAAGCATTATTCCTTTTTATAAATATGTATATTTTCCTGTAGGTTTTAAAATGTGAAGAATTATTACTCATTTTTGAACTTTATTTATATAAAAACTGCTCAACAGCAGTTATCCAGTCAACTGCACTCAGCTCTAAGACAGAAGGACTTTCAAAGAATAACTTAGCACTTCCAGTTATTTGTTTCATTCCAATAACTGACTGCACTGTGTTTATTAAAAAAAGCTTCTAAAAAGGTGAAATAACTGACAAATGAGATGTTTTCATAACAAGTGCATAGCAATTGTATAATGCAACTATAGTTTTATTCAGAAAAACTTTCAACATGAAGAATTTCTGCCAAATCCAAATCTGAAACAGAAAGTGAATTATATTTTCCTTTGTCTTTAGTCATAAAAATCCTTCCATGTTTTTTGCAGAAAAAACCCACAAAATCTGCATATTAATATTATGAAGATCCTGTTTCTACTTTCAGCTTCTCAAAAAAATATATCAAGAGCCATGTCACTTTGATAATAGCAGGTAATTTAATAAATTAGAAGAAAGGAAAAAATGTAAAATTTATAGAACCATATTGGTGGAGTTTAACTACAAAAAGAGGACAGTTGAGGATGTTGCTACATGATTACCTAGAATATAGCCCCAGCAATTTGAGGTGTTTGCATCTTCAGAAAAATTCTATTTGAATGATCTAAAACAGATTTAAGTTAAGCCAACTGGTTTTGCACTGAAACAGCTGAGAATGTTCACGCTGTTCACTTATATTTTTTTTAGAATTAGTATATTTAAAGTGAGATATACTGCAAATTAAGATAATCTAGGTTGTGATTGGTTGGCACAGGTTGCTAGCGAGGATCCTCTGCCCATGATTCTGAAATATGCTGGCCACACTGGAGCACACTTGCAGTTTTACGGAGATGAGACAGGGACTCCTGAGGTAACAGAAGCCAACAGGGAGACACCAGAGAATTATCTCAAAGGACTTAAAGGGTGTTCCTCTAGAAAAGTGACACAGCTGACAGCCCAGCTGAGGTGCCTTTACACCAATGCACACGGCATGGACAACAAACAGGAGGAGCTGAAAGCCACCATACTGCTAGAAAGCTACAACCTTGTTGCCATAACTGAAACTTGGGATGAATCCCATTCCTGGAGTGTGACTATTGATGGCTAAAGGCTGTTCAGAAGGGACAGGGAGGAAGGAGAGGTGGAGGGGTTCCCCTATACATCAAAAGGTGGATTGAGTGTGAAGAGTTGTCTCTGAAGAACAGCCACAAACAGGTTGAAAGCCTGAGGGTAAGAATCAGACCAAAGCAGCAAAGAGAACTTAGTGGTTGTTGTCTACTACAGGAGCCTATTGATGAAGCCATCTTGCTCCAGCTGCAGAAGGCATCGTGCTCACAAGCTCTTGTCCTGCCAGGGGACTTCAACCACCCTGCTATCTGCTGGGAAAGTAGCAAGGAGAGCTGTAGGCAGTCTAGGAGACTCCTGGAATGCATGGAGGATAACTTCTTTAGCCAAGTAATAGACAACCCCACCAGAGGGGATGCGATACTGGATCTGATGGTGAGACGTCAAGACTGGAGGCAACCTGGGCTGCAGTGATTATGCACCAGTGGAGTTCACAGTCCTGAGGGACAAGGGTCACATAAGGAGGAAAGTTAGGTCCCTGAACTTTAGGAAAGCAAACTTCCAGTTCTTCAAGGAGATAGTCAATAGGATCCCCTGAGAGACTGCCCTCAGGGACAAGGGAATGGAACAGCTGGCAGATCTTTAAGGAAGTCTTTCATAGAGAGCAAGAGGTTGTGATCCCCAGGAGCAAGAAATTGGGCAAGGAAGGCAAAGGACCAACATGGCTGACTAGGGAAATGCTGGTCAAACTAAAGGGAAAGAAACAAATGCACAGGCAGTGGAAACAAGGACAGGTGACCTGGGAATAGTATAAAAATGAAGTTGGATTGTGTAGGGATGGGGTCACGAAGACCAAGGCAAAACTGGAATTCAACCTGCCGAGGAACACAAAGAATAACAAGAAGGGCTTCTACAGGTATGTCAACTAGAAAAGGAAAGTCAAAGAAAGCATATCTCCCCAAGAAACCAACACTGGTGAACTGGCAACAAAAGATGAGGAAAAGGCTGAGTTGCTCAACAATTTTTTCCCTCAGTCTTCAATGGCAACCTCTCTTCCCACACCTCTCAAGCGGATGCACAGCAGGATGGGGACTGGGGAAACAAAGTCCCTACCACTGTAAGTGAAGATCAGGTTTATGACCACCTGAGGAACCTGAACGTACGTAAGTCTATGAGACACAATAAGATGCATCCCAGAGTCCTAAGGAAATTGGCTGATGTAGTTGCCAAGTCACTCCCCATGATATCTGAAAAGACATAGCAGTCAGGTGAAGTCCCAGGTGACTGGTGTGCTGGTTTCAGTTTGAAACTGGATGGAAACACCAATTCGTGTAGTGGTTTTGGTTTGCCAATTCTAAAATTTTCCCAATTAAAAATTTTCCTGGCCAATGCACCACTAAATGTGGTGGGTTTCAGTGCTGGTCAATCACCAGAGCACTTTCCTGCTGTGAGATAGGATCAGGAGAAGGGCAAAGCAGACTCAAAACTTCAAGAGAGCACAAAGATAGTTTATTAAAGGAAAAAAAAGTAAGAATCAAAAAAACCAAACCCTTCAGATACTTCTCCTTCCCCCACAAACATTCCTTTTCCACTGCCAATGTAAAGAAACAAAACTCAAAATTCCAGTCAGTCCACCACCCATAAAATAATCTTTCCTCAACTCTCTCAGGGAGAGAAGTCCCTCTTGTTCATGTTGTGGAAACTTCTCCACAAGAGGAAAGAAAAACAGTTCTCTTGTGTCTCTCAATTGTCCTCACAAGCACCTGCCCAGGGAAACTTGCTTTGTGAGGTTCTTCCTACCTCCACAGCCTTCCCAGAGCTGGGAAGGGGCCACAGCTTTGGGGTTTCTGTGTTTAAAGATGAGCGGTACAAAAGAGCAAAGGTTCTCCTTCTCTTCTCTCGAAGGATCATTTCAGGCAACAAAGGTCTTCTTCTTCTCTCCTGGCGGCACAAATTCCATCTTCTTTCCTTTGTTCAAGCTCCTCCTGGGATCACAGCCACTGCATCACCTGCTCACTTCACCTGGAGACCCCCCCCCCCTTGCTCAAGTTTGAACCTTTCATCTCCCTAACAGTCTCTTGTGCGTTACAATAGAAAAGAATCTTTTTTCCATAACTCACAACAGGTTTTCAAAACACCTCCTCATCCCTCCCATCTGGGCTTGACTTCTTCCTCACTGACTTTGATGTCTCACGTCACTCTCTTTACATTGACTGCCATCTGGTTCTTTTTCTTTCACTGGACGGAGGATTAGAGCCCTTAAGGGGTTAACAATTCACCCAGGGCCTATAAATGGGTCATGTGACCCCTCTGCGGTGGAGCAGTGTCTGCATGTTTTTTTCTCTGCAGTTTTTCTTTCCCTGTGGGAAAGAACTCCCGCGCTGCCCCCCCNCTTCACTTCCGGTTCAGCCTCAAACTACAACAACTGGAAAAGGGAAAACATTGTACCCATCTTTAAAAGGCTTAAAAGGAGGATCCTGGGAACTACCAACCTATCAGCATGACCTCTGTGCCTGGGAAGACCATGGAACATATCCTCCTAGAAGCTCTGCTAAGGCATATGGAGGACAGGGAGGTGATTCAGGACAGCCAGCACAGCTTCACCAATGGCAAAACCTGCCACACCAACCTGTGGCCGCCTATGATGGAGTGACTACATCAGTGGACAAGGGAGGGGCTACAGATGTCATTTATCTGGACTTCTGTAAAGCCTTGGACTCGGTCCCCCACAACATTCTCGCTAAATTGGAGACGGATGGATTCGATAGTTGGACTGTCAGATGGATAAGAAAGTGGTTGGATGGTTGCATTCAGAGGGTAGAGGTCAATGGCTCAGAGTCCTGATGGACATCAGTGACAAGTGGTGTCCCTCAGGGGCCCATATTAGGGCCAGGGCTAATCAGTGTCTTCATCAGTGACATAGAAAGTGGGATTGAATGCACCCTCATCAAGTTTGCAGATGACACCAAACTAAGTGGTTTAACTGACTTACCTGAAGGACAGGATGCCATCCAGGGGGACCTGGACCAGCTCGAGAAGTGGGCCTACAGAAACCTCATGAGGTTCAACAAGACCAAATGCTGGTGCTGCACCTGGGTTGGGGCAATCCCTGGTGTCATGCAGGCTGGGGGATGAATGGATCAAGAGTAGCCCTGCTGAGAAGGACTTCGTGCTGCTGGTGGGTGAGAGGCTGGACACGAGATGGCAATATGCGCTGCAGCCTAGAAAGCTAATTGTATCCTGGGCTGCATCAAAAGCAGCAGGTCAAGGGAGGAGATTCTGCCCCTCTACTCTGCTTTTGTGAGACCCCACCTGGAGTACTACATCCGGCTCTGGGAGCCAAAGCACAGGAAGGACATGGACCTGTGGGAAGGAATCCAGAGGAGACCATCAAGATGATTAGAAGGATGGATCACCTCTCCTATGAGGAAAGGCTAAGGGAGTTGGTTTTGTTCAGCCTGGAGAAGAGAAGGCTTCAGGGTGACCTAATTGTGGCCTTTGAGTACCTGAAGGGAGCCGGCAAGAAAGATGGAGAGAGATTTTTTATAAGAGCACATAGTGACGGGACAAAGGGGAATGGTTTCAAACTGAGGGACAGTAGGTTTAGATTAGATATTAGGAAAAAATTCTTCACTCTGAGGGTGGTGAGACACTGGCACAGGTTGCTCAGAGAAGCAGTGGATGCCTCATTCTTGGAAGTGCTCAAGGCCAGGCTGGACAGGGCTCTGAACAACCTGATCTGTGCAAGGTGTTTCTGCCCACGGCAAGGGGTTGGAACTAGATGATCTTTAAGGCCCCTTCCAACTCAGGCCTTTCTATGATATTCACAAGTGTTATTTTTCCTATTGCATCATCTTTAAAGTAGCCCCTCTGCAACCAAACTGTAGATGCAGCTACACCATTATACTTAAAACAAAGTTCACAGATAGGACTTAGACGAGTAGAATTCCAATTTTCATTTCCAATATGGATAGCTGTGGAAGGTATTCAGAGTTTCCAGGTGTCCATTTGTGGAATCCTTTGAATCCTTTCCCCTCAGCGAAATCCCATTGGAAAGATCTACCATAGAGTTTTCCCCACCTAAACGGACAGAAAATACTTCCCTTACGGAGTCTTGCGTAACACTATGATTCACCCCAGTTTGCTTTCCCCATATGTCCCAAATTCTCATGGTTTCTCCTTTTCTTGTTTCCTCATTGGTTGTATTACCCCTGGTGGCCAGCCCTGTCCTCCCTATAGGCCAGTGCCCTTTGCCCTGCCCTTTGTACCTGCCCTGACCCCATACTTAAACCTTGTGCACACCACATGGCCACGTCTTTTGTCCCTGGTTTGCCTTCAGCGTGCTACAACCTTCATGTTGCTACATCCATTATCATATTAAGTGAAAATTTAAATTATGAGTAAAAAGGTTGTTGCAGTTAATGAACTAAGATTATTTATGCAAGTATGGTTTGCAGTGAGACATAAATTTATATAATTTCTGTATTGCAAAGCAAAACAGCCCCAAAATATAGTCACATTTTTCCATCTATAAGATCTGGTATAGTAAAAGGATTTATTTTTCTACACCTCAGCCTGTTTTAAATAACTCATACCTACCTAATAACAGAAATAAAGCTGAATGAAAAGCATCTTCATATTCAGTCTCTGGAAACAAAAGAACCTGCTGCTTTTTTCATTATTTTGTTGTAGAGAATTGTTCAAATGAATTTTTAAAATATTATGAAAAGCCCAGCTAATTTTCTTGCTGAAATACCCTAAATTTTCCTTCACTGACAATAAAATCTATTTCAAATACTATTCATGTTTATCTTCTCTCAGTTCTAAACAAAAACTCCTGTTCATTACTCACAGCTTTCTTGATTGTTAGAGACAAGTTTGAAGTGCAATTTTAGCAAGGCCAGTCTATTAAAGGCATATTTGGTAATTTTTTTCTTATTGTTTTAGAGACCAGTAAGTCAACTGCTCTAAACACAATCTCTTTCTTGTAAAGTAAGGAATAGATAGCAGACAGCTTTTTTGAGACTAAATAAATATTTAAATCAACCTGACTGAATTTGCTCTGAAGTGAATCAGAAGCATTCATAGGATCTATTTCAGTGAGGGTTCAGTAACTTCCAGAGCAAGATAATCAACAAAATCAACAAATTTGAAAATTACCTGTGCAGTTTCTGTCATCTTCTGTTCAAAAGCAGATTTAGCTGCAGCATATTTCTCCACATACAGTTTATAGGTATCTGTAGCTTTTTTCAATTTAACTGCTGCCTATAGATTAGTAAAAAAAATAGTGTCAAATGTCACACATCCAATCTGATCCAAGACTTTTAAATTCACTACTAACAGAAAGCCTAGGATGACCTACAAAAATGTTCAGGGACATATCAAAACAGTGAAGTTTCATAACAAAATTTCACCACTAAATAACTGATTCAAGCCATTAGATTCCTATTTAAAGCTGTACGCAAACCACATAAAAAGGTAACATACCAATTACCTCATTTAAATACCTTCCTCTTCTCAGTAATGACTAAGTTATGCTTATTTTGAAATAAATATTTAAAATTTTGTATTGCCAGAGTTAACTAAATAGCTCATATCAAATACTTAGATCTGCACCAGAAAAACAGGAAGAGAACAGGGCTGGAATACAGAGCAAACAATTATTAGGTTAATTCTGAAAAAGGTAATGGTAAAAAACACAAGGCAGTACAGTTCTCTTAGAAGTGAAGGAAGAAATATAAGAGAAAATATATTCAAAAGTACAGGTGTTCTGTCTGGAAATTTCAAGAGATATTTGAAAGTGAAGTTAATGCAGAACATACTGATGACCAAATTTATGCAGATCAGAGTTGTTTAAAATATTCCTTTTTGGTTTTGTAATTTTTTTGTTTCATTATTTGTTGCTAATAAATCAAAATGTTCTTTTTGTGGACTTAATATTCCTAAAAGACAAAAAGAAATACAGGCGAATCCCAATATTACACAGACAACAAAACTCAGTGATTGTTTTTGGTAGAGAAAAAGTGATTTTCAAAGTCACAGCAAAGCAAACACAAGATGAAGTTTTTCAAAGTTTTTGTAACCTTGCTATTTCCACAAAGTAAAATAAAAACTGTTTGCCTAGGACATCAGCCTTTTATTTAGCTTGCGTTCAACATGCCTATTTTATTTAACTCATTGAAAATTCCCATCAGCTGTAACTCAGAAATATTTATGAATTGTTAATGACATCAATAAGGTATTTATTATTTGTTCTAGTTCTGAATTGCTTTCCTCACCACTGGGGATTAAAATAAATTTATCATACTGTGGATATGTGGACGGACAGTGATGGGACAAACCAAGACGAGAGATCTCTATAAGTCCACGCTAATCTCAGACCGTGCAGTTTATTGCTTAGGGTGTGGGTATAGGGGCCCTGCTAAGAGCTGCCAGCCGCAGCTCAGAGCAGGACCGAGAAGAGAGAGAAAGAGTAGAGCAAGAGAGTAAGACTGTAACAGTAAGAGAGGTAAAAGTAAGAGCAAGCAAAGTAAGAGACCAAAGTTCCCGTTACAATGCATTAAATCTTCTTCTATACTGAATATTCTAATTTACACTAACCAATCTAGTACAAGATACAAATCCCATAGCATTTACATACAGCCTATAAGAGTCATTACATTAACATACTGTGTTACATTTTAAACCCTAAAAACTACTCTTTGGACCCCTCTTACCAAGCAGGTAGGGTCTGCTCTGACCCTTGGACTCTTGGTAAGGAGGACAGCATTGTTTCATCAAGAGGGGATTACCTTCTGGCCATTCTATTGTTTTCTAGTTGTTCAGTAACCGAGGCTTGGCTTCTGAGACATCAAAACTTGCCTTCAATTCTATTTCACTTATATGTTTCATATTCTCAAAGTCTAAACAGTCACAATTATAAGGCTTTCCTATTTCATCTTCCCCAACATCATACAATATTAGAATTATTAGAAATTATTTGTGTAGGTTTAAGTGGTACTACAATATAAGAAAGACATTTAAAGTATTAGAGCACATCCAAAGGAGGGCCCCAAGAATGGTGAGGATTCTGTAGTGGAAGCTGTATGGGGAGCAGCTGAGGTCACTTGGTCTGTTCAGCATGGAGGAGACTGAGGAGAGACCTCATTGCAGTCTTCAACATCCTCACAAGGGGAAGCAGAAGGGCTGGCACTGATCTCTCTGTGGCAAGTGACAGGACTTGAGGAAACAGCATGAAGCTGAATCAGGGAAGGTTTATGTTAGATGTTAGGAAAAGGTTCTTCACCCAGAGGGTGGTTGAGAACTGAAACAGGGTCCCCGGGGAAGTGGTCACAGCACTAAGTCTGCCAGAGTTCAAGAAACATTTGGAAAATACTCTCAGGCACATTGTGTGATTCTTGGGGGGTCCTGTGTGGGGCCAGGAGTTGGAATTTATGATCCTTGTGGGTTCCTTCCAACTCAGCATATTCTATCATTCTGTGATTCTATGGTTTAATTGTAACTTGCTCACAGCTTAGCATGAGTGGGCCCTGCCCAAAGCTTGGCATAGGTGAACTCTAAATGAACTCTGTCAGCATGAATGGTGATGCAGGGGAGGAAACGGAAAAAGACTGGATACCTTCAGATAAGAGTTGAGACCCTGGAGGCCCTCAAGGCTGGCCCAAGCTGGAAGATAAGAGCATGTGAAGATTGGGAGCACAGACTATGAAGTTATAATTTCTTTGTTCAGGTCCCTCTCTGGAGGCACCAGCTTGAGCTGAAATAAACCGACTCTGCCTCAGAACCCGGGGTCTGAACTATTCTTAAATACTCACCTCTTTTAAAAAAATTTCATATGTCCCACAGGGAAAATGGAAACTAATTTTCCCTTGCAATTACTTATAAAGCTGACCACTATCAATAATTTTCAAATGAATTAAAATAGAATCTACTCAGAAAAGATATAGTTATATTCTGTAATTTTCAAGAGAAAAAAAAGGAAAATCATGACTAATAGAATAGTGTTATAACTTGTTCACATGGGGAAACATCAACTAGGAAATCAAGAGGAATCAAAGAGTTTTCAATTCTCAGAGAAGTAAGGAGGGGGGCCAACAGAACTGCCGCCTAAGACAAAAAGTATATCTACAAATACATCAGCAACAAAAGGAGGGCCAAGAAGAATCTCTGTCCTTTGTCGGATGTGGGGAGAAACATAGTGACAAAGGATGAAGAAAAGGCTGAGGTACTTAATGTCTTCTTTGCCTCAGTCTTTAATACCAAGATCAGTTGTTCTCAGGGTACTTGTCCTGGGGTAACTTTATGATGCTGGAATCCCCATCCTCTGTTCTTTTGCCCAGAAATGGGTCCTGTAGCTTTAAGCTAGGCCCAGAGAGACAGAGAGGGAAAAGGGAGGGGAGAAGCAGTGTGCAGTTTGTCTGCAGAAGTTTCATTTTACTCCCCCAGAATTTTTTTCTCACGGACTGTATTGTCTGCAGCACAGACAGTGGGAGAGAGCTCTCCTTTGTTTTCAGTTAGTTTTTTCTACTTAGCTGAGGCCAGAAGATTTTTTTTTAAACTGTTCGGCTGTTGTTCGGTCCAGGAACACCAGGACTATTGCCCGGGGGCCCCCCCAAGCTGCATTGCGGTCGGGACACTGGATCCGAGCCCTGGAGAGAGAACCAAGCCCTGGAGGGACTGAGAGAGAGCCAAGCCAAGAAACACCCATGAAAAGGACTCTCTCTGAATCTACCATCTCTTCAGAGCAACAAGAGGTTTTATGGTTTAATATTATTCATTTTTCATGTTTGTGAGTACTTTGCTTTTTAAATAAACAGTTTTTTCCACTTTTCTCTAAGGAGATTTTTCTCCCAGACTGGTTCAGGGAGGGGCCGCTGAAATCTGCTTTTTAGAGGAGACCCCTTCAGAGGTTTCCTCCCAAAATTTGCCCTAAACCAGGACAGTACTCACCCCCTGAGCTGAAAGTCAGAGACAGGGAGCAGAATGAAGCCCCCATAATCCAGGAGAGAATGGTCAGTGACCTGTTGTGCCACTTAGACACCCACAAGTCCATGGAGCCAGATAGGATCCACTCAGGGGTACTGAGGGAGTTGGCAGAAGAGCTCACCAAGTCACTTTCAATCATTTAGTCAATCATTCAGTCCTGGTCAACCCGGGAGGTTCCAGGTGACTGTGAGTTAGCAAATGTTATGTCTGTTCCATATAGGTAAAGCCCTATAAAATATTACTCTTGTAAAATCATGGTTCAGGCCTGCTACTTCAACTAAGCACAGCTAACAGCTAGCCTGATAAGTTCCCGTGAGAAAGGAATTTACACCTGTGAGAAGAAAGACTTTACCCATGTGAAACATCTTCTGTTTAGGAGACAAGAATTCTCTGAGAATCTTAACAGCTTCCTCTGTGCCTGGCAAAAGCCAATTGCTGCCTAGCTCTGACAATTGGCACACTGCTAAGCCAATTAGAGAAGCTAGAAACGCCTCTATGAGACCATATTTAAGAAAGAAGAAACCGCAGGAAGGTCCTTCTTTCCTTTTTGCCTGTGAAGGGGTGGCTGGCAGGCCCTGCAGGCCCCAGGTCATGCAGTGCTCTGCCCTGTGCACTCCTGCCACTGATGGGGGGGGGGGGGGGGG
>VWZP01010168.1:25091-47627 GCA_013396995.1 Dicaeum eximium
AAAAAAAACCCCCGCCCCCCCCCCCCCCCCTTGAATTATTATAATTTTGAAATTAAGGAGGCTCTCAGGCAAAGGTATGGGAGTAGAAATAACAGATCTTTATTAAGAAAAAAAAATATGCAGTAATAGAAAACAACACTGACAGAGTCCGAATATGACCTGACACCCTGTTGGTCAGGGTGTTGGTAGCAGTCTGATTAAATGGTGGGTGCAGTCCTCCTGGAGTGACAAATGTGGTTCTGTTGAAGCAGTGATCCTGCAGAAGGGTGTAGTTTTCCTGTGAAGATCCAGTGATGGTGTAGATGGGCCTGGTCTTCCCCTGGGAATCCAGTGGGAAAAGACTGCCTGTAGTGTTCCGAATGTCAGCTTATATCCAGGTAGGAATGCTTGGCTCCTCCCCCGGGCAGAGCATCTCACAATGGGATGATGTAATTTTATGTCATGCAGTGAGAATCAATGGACCATTAACAGAAGATATTTCCTGGAGGGAGGATTGGTTGTGGAAGAGATAAAGAAAACTACCCCACCTGTTTTTAACAGGTGGCCTTATTAACAGAAGATAACTGCCCCACCTCTAACAGATGGCAATAGAATACACACCCCTGGCCACATCTTGCATATGCAACCTAAGACAGTTTCCCATAACATCCTCGTAAGTTAGATGAATGGACAGTGAGGTGGATCAAGAACTGGCGGAATGGCAGAGCTCAGAGGGTTGTGATCAGCAGAGAAGAACCCAGTTGGAGGCCTGTAGTCAGTGGCGTTCCCCAAGGATCAATACTGAGTCCAGTCTTATTCAATTTGTTTATTAAGGACCTGGACAAAGGGATAGAATGTACCCTCAGCAAGTTTGCTGCTGATACAAAACTGAGAGGAGTGGCTGATACACCTGAAGGCTGTGCTGCCATTGAGCGAGACCTTGATAGGCTGGAGAGTTGGATGGAGGGAAACCTAGTGAGGTTCAACAAGGACAAGTGTAGGGTCCTGCACCTGAAGAGGAATAACCTCAAGTACCAGTATAGGTCAGGGGCTGACCTACTAGAGAGCAGCTCTGTGGAGAAGGATGTGGGAGTCTTGGTGGATGACAAATTGACCATGAGCCAGCAGTGTGCCCTTGCAGCCAGAAGGGAAAACGGTATCATGGGGTGCATTGGGAAGAGTGTGGGCAGCAGGGTGAGGGAGGCCCCTCTACTCAGCCCTAGTGAGGCCACACCTGTAGTACTGTGTCCAGTTCTGGGCTCCTCAGTACAAGAAAGAAAAGAAACTACTAGAGAGGGTCCAGCAGAGGCCACAAAGATGATGAGGGGTCTGGAGCGTCATTCTTAGGAGAGACTGAAGGACCTGGGCCAGTTTAGTCTAGAGAAGACTGAGAGGGCATCTCATCAGTACATATAAATATCTCAAAGGTAGGTGCCAAGAGGATAGTGCCAGACTCATTTCTGTAGTTCCCAGTGACAGGACAAGGAGCAATGGCCATAAACTAAAACACAAGCAGTTTTACCACAACATGAGGAAGAACTTGTGCTTCAGACTGGGGTGAGGCTTCCTCCGGCACCGAGTGGCTGATTGGGGTAACTCTGAACAGGTGTGTTCCTTGTGCTCAGAGTCATGAGGTCCAGAGGTGGGGCTGAGTCACTGGCTGATTATAAGATGCCTCTAGGGAATGTGGTGACAGGAGCAGACAAACAGGGGCGTGGCACGTCTCTGAGGGCGTGGTACGGCAGTTTGTGCAGTAGTTCACACAGGCAGGGCAAGCAGGCAGGGTTGTAGGTTTGAGTGCCAGTAAGATTTGCTGTGTGTCGTTTGCATTGTTGCTGTTGGCTGATTGGTTGGGGTTTCTGTTAGTAATGGTTTTTACATGCTCAAAAACTGTAGTTAGTACAAGTGTATGTAATAAAATGAAACCCTGCAAAAAGGATCTGTCTGTACAGACCCATTCCTGTGCAGAGTGTTTAAGCTTATCAGTGGTTTCAGGGTGTGTTGCAGAGGAAACCTGCCTGCGGTGTGAACAGGTGAACAACCTCCTTTCACTGGTGGGTGAACTTAGAGAGAAAGTTGAAAGAATAAGGAGTGTCAGGGAAAGTAAAAGGGAAATAGATTCACGGAGTTCCACCCTTCTGTATTTAAGGGACGCCCACCAGGAGTCAGAGGACTCCAGTGCCTCTCACTGTCAGGCAAGAGAAGGACACCTGGTAGATGAAGGGGAGTGGAAATGGGTACCTGATCGGGGAGGTAATAATAAAAATTCCTCCCTACCCCCACCCCCAAGCCAGGTCCCACTTCAGAATAGGTATGAGCCCCTGGACCTAGAAAGTCAACCAGATGATTTAGAAGAAAATTGTCTGCCCAGTGAGAGTCCCAATTATGATTAATCTGTACAATGAATTACCATCTTGTCGTAGTTTGAGGCTGAACCGGAAATGGAGCTGGATTTGTGGGTGCGACTTTGTGAAAATATACACGTTAAGAAGGTGAGGAAGAGGCCGGGGAACTTCCTTTTTCTGGCAGGAGCAGAGAGAGGTAGGAGTGCCTGGCTTCTCTCTCGGCCAGGGCCCCCCAGGCCAGGGGGCTGGGCCCCCCTCCTCTCCCACACCCGGGTTGGCCATCTGCTCTCTCTCTTCCCCTGCTGCTCCATCGGGTGGCAGGCAGGAAGGCAAAGGGGAGGGAAGCTCTGCCATGGCGGCCAGAAAGAGCCGACTTTGTAAACATAGGCCACATGTAACCACCAGCCAGAAGGGCTCAGCCAAGCCCGAGCCGCTGGTTCCCACACAGGGAGTCACCTAGAGTCGGCGCAATAAAGTTTCCCTGCAAAAACTGCGAAAGATCGTGCAGCTGAGAGAGGCCCCTTCTGTGCTCCCACGGCAGGAGTCACATGACTCGGCAGACACTGGATGAATTGTTAACCCCTTCAGCACTCTAATCCTCCAGTGAGAGAAAGGAATCAGATGAAGACAATGTAAAGAGTGACATGAGACATCGGAGTCAGTGAGGAAGAAGTCAAGCCCAAATGCGAGGGAAAGGAGAATGTTTTGAAAACCTGTTGTGAGTTATGGAAAAAAGACTCTTTTCTATTGTAACACACAAAAGGCTGTTGGGGAGATGAAAAATTCAAATTTGAGCAAAGGAGAGTCTCCAAAGGAGAAGTGAAGTGAGCAGTTGAAGCAGTTGTTGTGATCCCATGAGAACTTGAACAGAGAAGAGGAAATGTTGTGCCCCAAGGAGAGAAGAACTTTGCTGCTTTTCCTGCCTGAGATGATCCAGGGAGAGAAGAGAAGGAGAACCTTTGTTTTCTTTTGTGCAGTTTCATCTGTAAAGCAGGAAAACCTTCCTCCCAAGCTTTGTGGCCCCTTCCCAGCTTTGGGAAGGCTGTGGAGGTGGGAAGAACCTCACGAAGCAAGTTTCCCCAGGCGGGTTGCTTGTGGGGACAATGAAAAGCCACAAGAGAACTGTTTTCTTTCCTCTTGTGGAGAAGTTTTCCATAACATGAACAAGAGGGACTCCTCTCCCTGAGAAAGAGTTGAGGAAAGACTATTTTATAAGTGGTAGACTGACTGGAATTTTATTTCTTTACATTGAGAGTGGGAAAAGAATGTTTGTGGGGGGGGAGGAGAAGGATCTGAAGGGTTTTGTTTTTTTCCTTTCTTTTCATTTTAGTTACTATTAATAAAACTGTCTTTATACTCTCTTGAAGTTTTGAGCCTGCTTTGCCCTTCTCCTAGTCCTATCTCACAGCAAGAAAGTGCTCTGGTGATTGACCAGCACGAGAAACCCACCACATTTAGTGGTGCATTGGCCAGAAAAAATTTAAATTGGGAAAATTTCAGAATTGGCAAACCAAAACCACTACATGAAATTGGTGTTTCTGCCCGGTTTCGAACTGAAACCAGCACACACCTCTAACATCAAAAAGAAAAGAAGGGTAATTGTAGTGGGTGACTCTCTTCTGAGGGGAACAGAGGGCCCCATATGTCGACTGGACTCACCCCACAGAGAGGTCTGCCGCCTCCCTGGGGCCCGGGTAAGGGATATCACTGAGAGACTTCCCAGGCTAATTCAGCCTTCTGATTATTACCCACTGCTGATATTCCAGACTGATAGTGATGAGATAGAAAAGAGGAGTGTTAGGGCAATCAGAAAGGATTTTAGGGCACTGGGTCATGTGGTCGGTAGGGCAGGGGCACAGGTAGTCTTTTCCTCAGTCCCTTTGGTGGCTGAGAAAAATGGTGAAAGGAATAGGAGAACTCATATTATTAATAAGTGGTTCAAGGGTTGGTGTCATCGGCAGAATTTTGGATTCTTTGATCATGGGGCAACTTTTACAGCACCTGGCCAGCTGGAACCAGATGGGCTCCATCTCTCTGTTAAGGGCAGAAGGCTTTTAGGTCATGAACTGGCAGAACTCAATGAGAGGGTTTTAAACTAGGTTTGAAGAGGGGAGGGGATGTGGCAGGACTGTTTGGAAGCAGGCCCAAGGGTGGTAAGCCTGAGTTAGGGGTGGAATTAGCAGCCCAGCTGAGGTGCATGTATACCAATGTGCACAGCATGGGTAACAAAAAAGAACTGGAGGCCATGGTGCAACAGCAAAGCTATGATGTAGTTGCCATCACAGAAATGTGGTGGGATGACTCACATAGTTGGAGCACTGCACTGGATGGCTACAAGCTCTTCAGAAGAGACAGGAAAGGGAGAAGAGGTAGAGGGATGGCCCTTTATGTTAAAGAGGCTTTTGACGCCATAGGCATTGAAACTAATGACAATGAAGTTGAATGCCTATGGGTAAGAATTAAGGGGAAGGCCAACAAAGCTGGCACCCTACTGGGTGTCTGTTATCGTCCACCCAACCAGGAAGAAGTGGACAACTTATTCTATAAGCAGCTGAGTAATGTTTCAGGATCGTCAGCCCTTATTCTTGTAGGTGATTTCAATCTTCAAGACATCTGTTGGGAACTTAATACAGCTGAAAAAAGGCAGTCCAGGAAATTTTTGGAGTTTATGTAGGACAACTTTTTGTCACAGCTGGTGGGTGAGCCTATTGTTGCTGCCCAACAGTGAATCAGTACTCTTTGACTCCAGTATCAGAAGGCTTAATGTAATTTATTAAAATGACTCCATTGTTCAGAAGGATTTTGGGCTGTATCTGCCCAGGTACCGAGCTAACATGCTTTCTTCTCCATGCTCAGTACAAGAATGCTAGAATGCTTAGAGTTCAATGATAACAATTGTCCAGATCATTGGTGGAGAGAGAGAGAAGGCTCCCATCTCCCATATGGGAGACAGGGCAGCCAAACCACCTGTGTCCTTGAAACACACAGCTCAGAGATATGTTTATCAAAAATGTGCTGAGAACTGAGCTTTCCCATGGAAAGAAAAATTCAGCAAGTTTGCACCCAAGAAACTCATAAAATATTAAGACTACATGAGCCCACCAGGGGAGGGACTCTGTTAGATCTATTGTTTGGTAATAAAGATGGGCTGGAGGGAGATGTGGTGGTTGGAGGTCACCTGGGACATAGCAATCATGAAACTACAGAGTTCTAGATATTGGGTGCAATCAGCAGGAACTCCAAAAGGACTCTTACACTGGACTTCCGGAGGGCAGACTTTGGCCTATTTAGGAGACTTATTCAGAGAATTCTTTGGAAAGCAGCCCTTACAGGAGTTCAGGAGAAGGGGGTGTGCTTCAAAACAGGTCTTGAGGGCACAGGAACAGACTGTCCCTGTGTACTGAAAGATAAGTCGACCAGGTAAAGGTCCAGCCTGGATGGACAAGGAGGTTTTGGAGAAACTTAGGAGTAAAAAGAGGATGCATCATCTTTGGAAGGAGGGCCAGGTCTCTCAGGAAGTATTTAAGGGGGCTGTTAGACCATGTAGGAAAAAAATTTGGGAGGCTAAAGCTCAGTTTGAATTTTAAATGGCGACCTCTGTAAAGTATAATAAAAAATGTTTTTACAAGCATAGTAATGGCAAAAGGAAGGGTAAGGCCAACCTTCGTTCTTTATTGGATGAGGGAGGGAACTTAGTAACTGCAGATGAGAAGAAGGCGGAAGTGGTTAACACCTTCTTTGCCTTTGTTTTTAGTGGGAAGGCGACTTGCCTTCAGGACAACTGTCTTCTTCGGTTGGTTGACAGTGTCAGGGCACAGAATGGTCCCCCCATTATCCAAGAGGAGGCAGTCAGAGAACTGCTGAGATGCTTGGATATTCATAAATCTATGGGACCAGATGAGATCCATCTCAGGGTGATGAGGGAGCTGGCAGATGAGCTTGCAAAGCCGCTCTCCATCATTTACCAACAGTCCTGGCTCACTGGTGAGGTTCCAGATGACTGGAAGCTGGCCAATGTGACACCCAATCACAAAAAAGGTGGGAAGGAGGATCCTGGTAATTATAGGTCAGTTAGCCTGAACTCAGTACATGCAAGGTAATGGAGCAGTTTGTACTGTCATCACACAGAATTTACAGGATGGCCTGGGTATCAGACCCAGCCAGCATGGGTTTAGGAGGGGTAGATCGTGTCTGATCAACCTGATCTCCTTTTATGACCAGGTGACCTGCCTGGTGGATGCAGGAAGGGCTGTGGTTGTTGTCTATTTGGACTTCAGCAAGGCCTTTGACACTGTCTCCCACAACATCCTCCTGGAAAAGCTGGCAGTCCACTCCTTGGACAGGAGCACTCTTTGCTGGGTTAAGAACTGGCTGGATGGCCGAGCTCAGAGAGTGGTGGTGAACAGTGCTGCATCCATTTGGTGGCCAGTCACCAGTGGTGTCCCTCAGGGGTCTGTGCTGGGGCCAGTTCTGTTCAATATTTTTATTGATGACATGCATGAGGGAGTTGAGACTTTCATTAGCAAATTTACAGATGACACTAAGCTGGGAGCATGCGCCGATCTGTTGGAAGGTAGGATGGCCCTGCAAAGAAACCTAGAGCTCTTAGATGGATGGGCAGAGTCTAACAAGATGAAGTTTAATAAGTTCAAGTGCCGAGTCCTGCATTTTGGCCACAATAACCCCCTGCAGTGTTATAGACTGGGGACGGTGTGGCTGGACAGTGCCCAGGCAGAAAGGGACATGGGGGTACTGGTCGACAGCCGACTGAATATGAGCAAGCAGTGTGCCCTGGTCGCCAAGAAGGCCAACGGCATCCTGGCCTGTATCAGGAATAGTGTGGCCAGCAGGACCAGGGAGGTCATTCTTCCCTTGTACTCAGCACTGGTGAGGCCACACCTTGAGTACTGTGTCCAGTTCTGGGGTCCTCAGTTTAGGAAGGACGTTGAGACACTTGAGCACGTCCAGAGGAGGGCAACAAGGCTGGTGAGGGGCTTGGAAGTGAAGCCATATGAAGAACGACTAAAGGAGCTGAGGTTGTTTAGCCTGGAGAAAAGGAGACTCAGGGGTGACCTTATCATCACTCTCTACAACTTCCTGAGAGGTGGTTGTAGTCAGGTGGGGGTTGGTCTCTTTCTCCAGGCAGCAACTGACAGAACCAGAGGACACAGTCTCAAGCAGTGTCAAGGGAAATACAGGCTGGATATTAGGAAAAAGTTTTTCACAGAACGAGTGATCAAGTATTAGAATAGTCTGCCCGGGGAGGTGGTGGAGTCACCATCCCTGGATGTGTTTAAAAAGAGATTGGATGTGGCACTCAGTGCCATGATCTAGTTGAGGTATTAGGGCACGGGTTGAACTCGATGGTCTTGAAGGTCTCTTCCAACCTGGACATTCTGTGATTCTGTGAACTTCTTTCCATTGAGAGTGGAAGAGCACTGGAACAGGCTGCCCAGGGTGGTCGTGGAGTCTTCCGCTCTCAAGACATTCAAAATCCACCTGGATGCCGTTCCTGTGTAACCTGCTCTAGGTGACCCTCCCTTAGCAGTGGGGTTGGGTGGGATGATCTCCAGAGGTCCCTTCCAACCCTAATTATTCTGTGGTTTTTTTTTCTTTGTTGATTAAACTTTTTTTCAAAATAGTGCTTAAGTATAACTGATATGTCTACAAAATTTCAGCTCTGTTCCCAAAACTGAAGGAAATAAAAAACCCAGCAACTGCTATAAATATTATTTAATGTTTTAAATGTACTTGGCATCTTACTTCATTTTTTACTGTTATATGTTTTACTCATTGACTCTATTGAGTAAAATGCAGAAAAATTAACTTATTCTTCTCCATCAGTGACACAATAATGACAAATTATATTCCTAAAGATGATACAAGAGCAGCTCAAAAAATTTAACATGTAGAGGTATTTTTATGTTCATACTTGAATAGTGAAAAGAATCCAGAAGTTACTTGGCTAATTAAGTTTTCAGTTGCCTTACATCATTATGGCCACAGGGTTAACCATATGGTAAAGGAAGGTGAGGGACAGGTCATTATTCAGATTCAGATTTCTATACTGCATGGACTTCTCCAGCTATTCTAAAGATACACTCCAATTTCCAGGTAAATGTTGCTGAAAAGTCAATACTATGTACAGCCTTCAAAGCAGTGATGTTATAACTAACATGAAGATACAGAACCTTTGAAGAGCAGCAACAACTAGTATCAGATTATCCAGTGAGGAAAGCTCTCCACATTTCTAGCTGTGATTACTACAAATAAAAATCTTCTTTAGTCTCATGTAAGAAGTCTGAGCTGTTGGCATAATATTTCTAATTTTAAAAAATCCATTAACATTCAAGTTTTTAAAAAACATATCCTGTGTACAAAATTTTAATAAGGCTATGGAATAAATCTATTGAAAACTCTCATTCTTAACATGTCCAAGGACAGAGAAAACACTTGAAAAAGTAGAAATAATAAAATAAAAAAATTCACTGCCACATTTGCAGAGCATATGTTCTTTCTTCAAATTAATTACCATAGGCTTGGGAACACAGAATAGAAAATCAAGTTCTTTATTATGTCTGAAAAAACCTCAACCTTAAACACAGAGGAACAGGCAACTCCTGCATGGTGTTGGGCTTTTCGGTTTGGGTTGTTTTTTTTTTAACTGTGAATAAAGAACTATACAGTCTTGTTTTTCATAGCTGCATGATATTTTGCATAGCTGCACAGTAACTGAAAAACTAAGAATCATTAAAGGTAGAAAAGTTATGCTACCTTGAACATCATCAATAAAATAGAATCAAACTTGATACTTAACACATTAAACTATTTCTTCTACACACTTACCCAAGTTGTGTGTAATTGCTCACTGATTTGGCTAGTTTTGTCATTGATCTTGAATATGCCTCCTCTATTGCAGCCCTGTCAAAGAAAGCAATCAAAAGCATAATTGAAATTTTGAAGATAATTAAAGAAAATTGAATAGGCACTCTAAAAATGGAAAGCATAGAAATTTTTACTTTAGCTGAAAATTACTCCACTCAACAACTATATGCAAAACCACAGAAGTACATTTAAAAAAATAATCTAAGAACACTGATAGAAGATTGCAGGGAACAGAAACAAATAAAACTTAAGGGCTTCTGCTGGCTTTCACAACCAATAAGGAAACTAAACTCCAAATAAACTACTCCCTTTCCCCCACCCCATCAGACAATGAAGAGACAATAGGGAGATATAAGTTAAAATAACAATTTACTAAAATCACAAATAACAATGGCATCAATACCAAAAAATACGTAAAAAGAAGGTGCCTTACCCACAAAAAGGAATTTACCACTGGGAACAAAGAAAAACACTTCCCATGATACTGAAATAGCCCAGAGAGAAACTTTCTAACAGAGTTTTGAGTACTAGAAGGCAGGCATTCTTTATTGTAGTGCTGGTTACTCGGACGATCCTTCCCTTAATTGAGTGCCCTGAGCATCGGGTAAACAGAGTTTTTATTATACACACTGATTACATATTCATTAGCTATCTCCACTTACTTGTATGTAATACTTTTATGTATTAGTTTATTTTATTAGTTTATTTTACATTGTCATACCTCTTAGTCCTTATATGGTTCTTTCAATGTCTGGTGTTCTTTTTAGGTGGCTGTTCCTCAACCCCCGCTTTTGAATAAGCACAATATTGTTGTTTTGCATAACTTCTGTTTGCCTAAGTTACATCCTTTATCTATTTCTCCAAGGCTATGCTGTTCATGTTCTACTGTCCTTATCACCCAAAGACAGCACATGACATGATCTCCGAACAAAAGAAAAATGGCAACCAATCCCATGGTGGTGGCAGCTGCAGCGTTGGTTTGTGGCCGCGGCTAGAGCTTGGCTCCACGCAGCTCAGCTGGGCTTCACTACACGCCACTGCCACTCCCACTCTTTTTTTTCTCAAAGTGGCATCTTGGGCTCACCATTGCTGTCCTCCAGCAGCAAACCACAAAAGCCGTAGCTCAGAGGAATGGGAAAGGGACTGCCAGTGGCAAAGACGGTCTAGGTCTGCTGGGCTGTTCCCAATACCTTCTCCTTGGAGAGAGCCAGGCAAGATGGCCCCTTTACAGCATCTGGCCTTCAGCCTTTACTGATGAAACCACACCTCCCAGCAGTGATGTAGGAGGTATCAAATATTAAACACCAAAGCTCCACCCCCTAGCTTTGAAACCATAACATTATCCACCACTTATTCTATGCCATCTATATCATGCCCAGATTTACACCTTTCAACTATATACATGTATATATACACACATATAACTATGCACAGGCACAGGTATGATTTCAGTAGTCACTGACCATCCCCCCAAGATGTTTGTAGAGTTCATTTAGTCCATGGATGGTAGAACTGGAGTAGTCCATATTCATTGCCCATGGTATTTACAACATACAGTGGCAGAGTCATACAGAAACCAGAATTATATATGCAATTCAATATTACAGGCTGTTCTCACACAAAGCCAAATCACCCTGAGGTACACAGCATGTTTCACTGTCCCTCTGCATTACCCACTAAGTGTACCCAGCTCCTTGAGCAAAAACAATCCTATAGATGGGTTTGCCTTTGCTTGAGGCAGGACTAATCCAAACTATATTTCCTAACACATTCCTCATATGCACCATGGGGATGTTATCTCCTTCTACGGTATGTAAGGGTTCTGATTGGGCAGGACCAGCTTGATTGTTAGAGCCTCCAGTGTTAACTATCCAGGTGGCCCTTGCTAAGTGTAAATCCCAGTGTTTGAAGGTCCCACCACCCATTGCTTTCGATGTGATTTTTAACAGTCCATTACACTGTTCAATTTTTCCAGAGACTGGTGCATGATACGGAATGTGATACACCCACTCAATGCCGTGTTCTTTTGTCGCTTTGACATTTTATGAGTTTCCTGGGTGCAAGCCTGCTGAGGTTTTCTTCCCAGGGGAAAGCTCATTTTCTCAGCAGAGAATTCTATAAACATATCTCTGAGCTGTGTTTTCAAGGACACAGGTGATGTTTGGCTGCCCTGTCTCCCGATATGGGGGATGTGGGTTTTCTCTCTCTCAACCAATGATGTGGAGAACTGTTATCACTGAATTGTAAGCATTCTAGCATTCTTGTACTGAGCATGAAGAAGTAAGCATCTAAGCTCTGTACCTGGGCACATAATACCCCAAGCCTTCTGAACAATGGACTCATCTTAATAAATTATATCAAGCCTTCTGATATTGGAGTCAGAAAGTCCTGTTTCACCATTGGGCACAACAATATTCTTTGGCCGAGGTGTCTATGAGGCTATTTTTGAAATGAGTCCCACTGTCTGACTCAATTCTTGCAGGGCTGCCATGTCACCAAAGGACTTGCTTTTCAGGGCCCAAGATGGTGTTCTGGGAAGTGGTGTGAGGCACAGGGTAAGTCTCCAGCCATCCAGTGGTTGCTTCTGCCACTGTCAGAACAGACCACTTGCCTTGGCAGGTAAGCAGGAGTATGACATAATCAATCTGCAGGGCCTTCTCATATTTTGACCATCATCCACCATACCACAGGGGCTTTACCTGCTCAGCCTCCTTGATTGCAGCATGTTTCATAGTTATGGGTAACCTGGGAGATGGTGTCCATGGTTAAGTCTACCCCTCAATAATGAGCCCATCTCTATGTTGCATCTCTTCTCTGATGACCTGAGGTGTCATGGGCCCATCGAGCCAGAACTATATCTCCCTTGTGTTGCCGATCAAGATCTACCTGCAATACTTTAATCTTGGCAGCTTTATCTGCCTGTCCATTGCTGAGATGTTCTTCAGTAGCCTGACTCTCAGATACATGTGCAACTACATGACATACTTTCACAGTTAACTTCTCTACCCGGGCAGTGAGGTCTTGCCAGAATTCAGCAGCCTGGATGGGTTTCCCTCTATGCTGCCAATTGGTCTTTTTCCATTCTTCCAGCCACCCCCAAAGACCATTTTCTACCATCCAGGAATCAATGCAGAGGTAGAGTGTTGGCCATTTCTCTCTTTCAGTGATATCTAAAGACAGCTGGACGTCTTTCAGCTCTGCAACCTGACTTGATCCAACTTGTCCCTCAATAGCTTCTATGAGTCATCGTGTAGGACTCCATATGGCAGTTTTCCTTTTTCGATATATCCTTACAATATATAGCAGGAACCATCAGTGAAGAGAGCATATCACTTTTCATTTTCTGGTAGCTGGTTATATGGTGGGGCCTTCTATGCATGTGTCACCTGCTCCTCTTCCTCTTCTGCTATGAGTCCAAAATTTTCGTCTTCAGGCCAGTTCATGATGATGTCCAAGATCCCTGGGTGCTTGGGATTTCCCATCCGAGCTCACTGTGTGATGAGAGCGATCCACTTGTTCCATGTGGCATCAGTGGAATGATGTGTGGAAAGGACCTTTCCTTTAAACATCCTGCCCAGCACTGGCAGTATAGGTGCCAGGAGGAGCTGTGCTTTAGTGCCAATACTTCTGAGGCAGCTCAAACCCCTTCATAAGCTTTTGGGATCTCCTTTTCAGCTGGGGTGTAGCAGGCCTCAGATCCTTTGTATCCTGGACTCCAGAACCCCAAGGGTCATCCTCGAGTCTTCCCAGGTACTCTTTGCCAGAAGCTCCAGGAAGGACCATTCTCCCTCACTGCAGTGTAGACAACATTTTTCACATCTTGTCCTGTCCTGACTGGCCGAAGGGCTACTACATGAACAATCTCCTGTTTAATTTGTTCAAAAGCTTGCTGTTGTTCAGGGTCCAACTTTAAATCATTCTTCTTTCATGTCACATTGTCCTGGTTTGAAGGACAGGTGTTTGCCAAGGAAGGTGGGAACCTCCCTTGGAATGAGAAATGTGACCCCCTTCCCTCCAAATTATTATAACTTTGAAATTATGGGGCTTTTAGGCAAAGATATGTGAAAAGGAACACCAGTTCTTTACTAGTATGTATATGTATATGTATATGTATATGTATATGTATATGTATATGTATATGTATATGTATATGTATATGTATATGTATATGTATATGTATATGTATATGTATATGTATATGTATATGTATATGTATATGTATATGTATATGTATATGTATATGTATATGTATATGTATATGTATATGTATATGTATATGTATATGTATATGTATATGTATATGTATATGTATATGTATATGTATATGTATATGTATATGTATATGTATATGTATATGTATATGTATATGTATATGTATATGTATATGTATATGTATATGTATATGTATATGTATATGTATATGTATATGTATATGTATATGTATATGTATATGTATATGTATATGTATATGTATATGTATATGTATATGTATATGTATATGTATATGTATATGTATATGTATATGTATATGTATATGTATATGTATATGTATATGTATATGTATATGTATATGTATATGTATATGTATATGTATATGTATATGTATATGTATATGTATATGTATATGTATATGTATATGTATATGTATATGTATATGTATATGTATATGTATATGTATATGTATATGTATATGTATATGTATATGTATATGTATATGTATATGTATATGTATATGTATATGTATATGTATATGTATATGTATATGTAACAACAACAATAGCAGCAACAACAAACAAAAGGAAAAAAAAAAAGAAAACCCAATAAACAGTCTCTTCCCTGCTCTTTAAGCAATTTCCCTTTTGGTGTAGTTATGGTCAGAGCCAGCAGGGGGGCTGGCAGGCTCACCGTGGGCAGCGCAGGTGCGATAATTCCCCTGCGGTTGCAGGGGGCACTCCGGTGTCAGCTTGGAGAGCACACAGTTTATGGCGGCTTGACCGAGATGGGAAGGGATGGGAAAAAAGCTTGCTTTACAAACCCCCAGGGGCAGTTGATCCCGACGCCCCAGCAGAACCCTCAGAAGCAGCGAGCTGGAACAGCAGGAATAAGCAAAATCCCAGGGTGGCAGATGACATGTATCAGAAACTCCGCAGCTGTAGCTGGAACCGTGGGACATCCCAGCAGGCAGGGGTGAAGGGCTACAATGCAGCAGAAAAACTGAAGCAGTGGCAAAGAAATGGTGGGGGGCTGGGCAATGGCAGCCCGACTCCTGAACACGGCAGGGAGAGGCTCCCTTGGGGGGGAAAGGGGCTCAGGGATCCCGGAGTTTCCCCTGAGGCACCTGAGCAGATGGTGAAGGCTCCCCTGTTTGGTGAGGCAGGGTGTTAATAAGGTCCCAGTGCAACGGCTGCTCTTACGAGCAGAGCTCCATTCATGGTAGAAGAAAGGCATCAGGAGACGGAACCCCGCTGTTAGAAATGACTGCTCACTTTTTAGAATTTTAAAAGGTTTATTAAACCTTTACAAAAAAATACAATGAAAGGACTAAATAAGGAAAAATTACAGCGTTGGGAACACCCACCCACCCGTGGCTGCTAGCCACATGGCTGCTTATCTACAAAATGGTTGCTCCACTTTTTATACTCCTGATGTTACAATAGGTAACCCTAGCCTCTCCCAAAGTCTGTCTGTTAACTCTGTTGGTGTCCATTGTTGTAGACTGTGTTCTTGTAACTTGATTGGAGGTCAGATGTTGCCATGCTGTGCCTCTTAGTAACAAGACTGCCCTCCTCCCAAACGCCCCTACTACCAAGGCTATTGCAAGGGAAAAGAGGATTATGGGGACACATATTACAATAACATCACTAAACATCTTAACTTAATTGTGTAAGCCAACTACTACNGATGGTGAAGGCTCCCCTGTTTGGTGAGGCAGGGTGTTAATAAGGTCCCAGTGCAACGGCTGCTCTTACGAGCAGAGCTCCATTCATGGTAGAAGAAAGGCATCAGGAGACGGAACCCCGCTGTTAGAAATGACTGCTCACTTTTTAGAATTTTAAAAGGTTTATTAAACCTTTACAAAAAAATACAATGAAAGGACTAAATAAGGAAAAATTACAGCGTTGGGAACACCCACCCACCCGTGGCTGCTAGCCACATGGCTGCTTATCTACAAAATGGTTGCTCCACTTTTTATACTCCTGATGTTACAATAGGTAACCCTAGCCTCTCCCAAAGTCTGTCTGTTAACTCTGTNCCTTTCAAAAAAGAAGAAAAAAATTTTTATCAACATTTGTTGATGTGGGTGAGGATAGTGGGAACAGGAAAAAATCTTGGGGTTTTTTTTTGTGGTGAGTACAGAGGCTAACTTGGTCTTGCCCTTTTAGTCTCTGTTGCATTAAGAGATAACTGAGGAGTGATAGAGGTCTGGTATGGCTTCCTTGTTCCCACCTTACCATGCCTACAGGATTGCTGCCTGCAGCAGGGCTATAGTCTTCTCGGTGGCGGACACAGGGGCCAGTCCAGTCTTGCCCTCTAGTTTCATTCTTACTAGTTAATTCTTAAGTGAACTACTCTAATAGTTCTCACTGTTCCCCGTGTACTTCCTTCAACAGATACTAGTAATCTCTATCTATTTAAAATAGGGTAATTACATTAATGATTAATATAATTTAAATTCTCTGCTCAAAATGTTCATCTAAAGCATGCAGAGTATTCTTGTGAGGCTTTCACTTGTCTTTTACAAAGCACAGCAACAGGGGGATAATATTTTACAAGAATGAGTTTACACATTTTTAAGTTCTAACAAGTTTACAGCATAACAGCAGTTCAAATGGGCTGGTTTGCAGGCATTCTTGTCTTCTCAGAATGGTTCAGTGGAAGCAATCTATCTTCTTTATGATCTGTGTTAGTGCACTTAGTCTTTGGGGTTTTGCAGAACTCCTAGGATTTCTGCTTCTTTGGAGTTCTCTGGTGGGTTGTGTGCGTACTCTCACTTTGCAGTCAGCGGTAGAGACATAAGAATGCTTTTGATTCTTGATCCTGGTGTCAAGAGGCCACACTTTGTACTTTTGTTATAAACTAAGTTGAACTCTACATATTGTAACAGAGTGCATACAGGGAGCTAGGGGCTACTCTGGTCAGTAGAGCTTAGTAGTGATATATATACATAGACAAACGAACACACGTTTGTTTTCTCAGGTGAGACAGCAGCCGGATGCACGGAGCTGTGCATCCAGAGCTGTGTCTCTGGGCATGCTCAGCCCATGTGTGCACCCAGGGGTATGTGCAGAGCCAGTACACACACACAGGTACTTGCTTACTGGCACAGAGCTCTGGTGTACAGCGGTATCTGTCAGTAGCACACACTTGCATACACACATGGAGCTGTGCACGCTCAACTTGCGTATACTAGCACACATGTGCTGCAGAGACACTCACTAATGTACACGTGCTCACAAACACAAGACTTGCTTGTACGCAGAACCTGTGTACATTACCGTGAGTACACAGATCTGTGCACACTAATATGGGTAGTGTCATACACCTCAACACACATCTTACACAGGGTTATGTTCACACTTGCAGAGCCTGTGTACACTCACAAACGCAGAGCTGTGCACAAACTTAGTCACACCTGAGAGGGGGTAATTTATCACACATGCACACAGTAGTGCACACAACATGTGTACACCTTGGCACTTGTGTGTGCACACAGAGTTGTGCACACTGGCACACAAAGGTACTGTATGGGCAGACTCACACTCTGGCACACGTGCACATAGACATACACTGGCACATACGTGCAAAGCACTCCTTAAAGCTCCTTTGGAAAGAGAGTAGTAGGACATCCACTGCCTGCTACTACCTCCCCCACTTCTAGGCAGTATTTCACCTTCTGTGGCTTTGGGGTGGGAACAGACAGTGCTGTCTTAAAGGAAAGGTCGAAGAAAGACTGTGCTGGATTCTTGCTTCCTGCCTCTACAATGGCAGGAGGGCACAAAACTGAGCACTTTTTGTTGTTCTGTCTTTCTTAGGGGCTTGATTAGCATGAAGGAGAGGATTAAAAGGTTTTATTGAGGATCAATGCTAGTGTATAGTACATTTGGCATTCCTCACCCTTTACACAGCTACACTGCTGTGTTTTGTCAAGGGTGTAAGAGACAGTTCAAAGATCTCTCATCTGCCTCACGATCATCACCAAAGACAGAGACTGAAATCCTGAAAACCCCAAAAGGACTTTGCACAGGAATCCTGGCCTGGCTGAGGTGGGATGCTTGCCAAGTGTTGCCTGCAGGTGCGCCCGCTGGGACTGGTAGGACAATGAGTGCCTGTCATGGTGGACTGCATCGTTCTTGACGGGCAAGAACTGTTGCCAAAACTAAGAGGAACAACTTGTCCAGTGTGCCTACCCTGCACACCTGTCCTACCTACCTGTTCTGTTCCTGTTCCCACAGCAACGGGCCTCAGAACAATGCCTGCAGATGTCCCCCACCTCTTGGCCAGTTGCCCCTCGCTTTTGCAAAGGACTATAAAGGGACTTTCTAAATTAACTGACTTCGAGATCTCCCCATGGACAGAAGAAGACGGATCTACGAGGACCTTGTCTCATCCGTTGGTAGCTATTCCTCCCGCCTCTTTTCCTATCTCTTTGTTTCTTTTACCTCTCTCTCCCCTCTATCGCATAACCGTGTTGTTGAATTGTTGTTGCAGTTGGCACTCAATAAAGGTGCTTTGTTTTGATTAAAACTGATTTTCCCCTGTTGTGTCTTTTGCACTTGGGATCAGTAAACGAACCATCACACCCCCACTTGTGTGAGCGGATCGAGTGGATCGTGACAAAGGGGCACCTCTTACCGTTTAACTAAAGGGGGTATTTGTGGTCCCTATCATTGTGGAGGGCAGCTCACAGTTCCCAGGGGATAAGTCACATACGGTAAGACAGCTTTTTCAGGGAGAGGAGGGAAGAGCAGAGGCTTAGCAAAGTTTTGCTAACTTTCTGTTGTCTCAGAGAGAACTTTAGTATTTTGAATTAAGCATTATTGGTTTAAAATAAAAATGACTACAGTAATGACTAGTACTACTTAACAGTATGTTTGTTTGAACGGAGTGGAGTGTAGAGTCTTTTGACTTACTTGCTCTCGGTCCTATCTTAATTAGTCTAACTACAGGCTCTCTAGAGAGACCCTGCCTCTATGATTAGTTAGGTGAAGAAAGAGAGAAAGAAGAGAGAGAAAGAGAAAGAAAGAAGAAGCTTTGCCTTCTTGGAAAATAAAAGTAAATTAACAACTTACATACTCTACACACCAGCGGAAGCAGCTGCCAGGCTGATCACATGGTGCCGCGCCTGTGTGGCTTCATGCCGACGGAGAGTGGGGAAGCCTCCATGCCTCAGTGCCCCAGCCCCCCTTCTCGTCACACTAGCGCAAGCAGCTGCTGAGCTGCCTATGTGGTTTCCCGCGCTCGTGTGGCTCCCTGCCACTGGGTCGCGGACAAGCCCACGCACAACTAGGAACTCTTGACCCCAAGCGGTCTTGACGCAGGCCGCGCCCCGCAGCACCGCCACTGGGCTAGCGACTTCCACAGTCTACAAGACCCTTGCACAACCGAGCCCACCCCTGGTCCCCGGCAGCGCTGCATGCGAAGCACACCATGCACCTTTAACTGCTGCACCCAGCTGTGGCTCCACCCCGCAGTCTGCGGCCTCTGCTGCTAGCAGCTACACACCTCTAAACCTCCTGGTTCATGAGTACGGCCCCTACCACCAGCAGCCCACACTGGCAGACCAGTGGCTCTGGGCCTTGGGGCGTCTGAGTGCTGTGGCCACCCCTCTGCCGGGTCAGCACCGCTGAAAGTTACTGCGTCAGGTACCCCCAGCCCAGAAACTCTGTGCCACTGACCTGCCTCGTTCAGCACCCTTGCACTTAGTGGAAGCCATTTTAGCCCTCCCGCTGCCCGTGGCTCTCTCCAACGGCTCCATGCCGGCAGGTCCCACAGGGGAGCTGCAGCGAACTCTGCACCCTGATCCAGGGACACCCGCACCTCAGCCAGTCCCTAATTGCCAGCAGTGTCATGAGCAGTCTCAGCACCGGGCCCCCACCGCCTCCCCCCACCCCTGCTTGGGTTGGCACACACTGGAAACCCGCTGTGCTGAGCGCCACTGCTAACGTGACTCCCTGCGCACACAGCTCTCCCCTGAGCAGCGGCGCCAGCCCCACAGAGCCGGGCACTACTTGCCCGGGAAGCCCCACACCACGGGGCCAGTCCCAGGCGCCCCTGCGCTCGGCGCACCCCAGCCGCTGCCACTAGCGGCCCTGTGTCTCCATGTGAAGCAGCCACGTGGCTCCTCCTCCTCCTCCTCCCCTGGCGTCCACAGGTTAGGAAAGTCGCTGCAACCACTCGCCTCAACAGGAGTGCCATTTCTACTGAATGGCGACTTCCACTATCACTTTAACACCATCTAAGTCTGGTAATCCTCAATCTGATGTTTCCAGATGCTCTTGGGTTTCAATAATTCTAATATCTCTCTACCAGATGCATCCTGCCGGCCACAAGGCCCTTGCCTTCTACGAGATCCCTGCTTTCATCTTTTTAGGTGTCCCGCCTTAAATGTCTAACTGCCATGAACCACAGTATTCTGTTGAAGCCCAGAAAATTAGATGTTGGGAAACAAGTAATGGAATTTTTTAGAAGGCTTAGAAGCTAGTAATGTAACCAATAAAGGTAGAGAGTTTAGTAGAAGGATTAGAAATTGACCAAGATTGATAGTTTACATCTGATAACACTCCGAGCCAGCCAAAAAGGGGCCAGTACACATCTGGTAACATTTAAGTGAAATCATATACCTCGGATAATGCTTATAGCCAGCCCAGAGAGACCCATACATTACTCAGAGCCAGCTCAGCCCAGAGAGACCCATAAGTGATGAATTCTGACACTAAGAACTAATCAAGACCAGAATGAAGAGATCAGCAGATAAGGTAGTCCTAGCAACAAGATGAAGACGAAAAGTTTAGGGGAGAGGTAGGTCTTCGTCACCTTCATCTTTAAGCACCCAGGCTCATTTTACCACCCGTGACTCAACAAAGAAAAAGGACTGTGCAGTCACAATGATTATGCAAACTCATTATAATAAGCTGGCAGCCCGTGGCTTGGACAGGAGCACTCTTTGCTGGGTTAAGAACTGGCTGGATGGCCGAGCTCAGAGAGTGGTGGTGAACAGTGCTGCATCCATTTGGTGGCCAGTCACCAGTGGTGTCCCTCAGGGGTCTGTGCTGGGGCCAGTTCTGTTCAATATTTTTATTGATGACATGCATGAGGGAGTTGAGACTTTCATTAGCAAATTTACAGATGACACTAAGCTGGGAGCATGCGCCGATCTGTTGGAAGGTAGGATGGCCCTGCAAAGAAACCTAGAGCTCTTAGATGGATGGGCAGAGTCTAACAAGATGAAGTTTAATAAGTTCAAGTGCCGAGTCCTGCATTTTGGCCACAATAACCCCCTGCAGTGTTATAGACTGGGGACGGTGTGGCTGGACAGTGCCCAGGCAGAAAGGGACATGGGGGTACTGGTCAACAGCTGACTGAACATGAGCCAGCAGTGTGCCCTGGTGGCCAAGAAGGCCAACGGCATCCTGGCCTGTATCAGGAATAGTGTGGCCAGCAGGACCAGGGAGGTCATTCTTCCCTTGTACTCAGCACTGGTGAGGCCACACCTTGAGTACTGTGTCCAGTTCTGGGGTCCTCAGTTTAGGAAGGACGTTGAGACACTTGAGCACGTCCAGAGGAGGGCAACAAGGCTGGTGAGGGGCTTGGAAGTGAAGCCATATGAAGAACGACTAAAGGAGCTGAGGTTGTTTAGCCTGGAGAAAAGGAGACTCAGGGGTGACCTTATCATCACTCTCTACAACTTCCTGAGAGGGGGTTGTAGTCAGGTGGGGGTTGGTCTCTTTCTCCAGGCAGCAACTGACAGAACCAGAGGACACAGTCTCAAGCAGCGTCAAGGGAAATACAGGCTGGACATTAGGAAGAAGTTTTTCACAGAATGAATTATAAAGTTTTAGAATGGTTTGCCCAGGGAGGTGGTGGAGTCACTACCCCCTGGATGTGTTTAAAAAAAGATTGGAGGTGGCACTCGGTACCATGGTCTAGTTGAGGTGTTAGGGTTGGGTTGGATTCGATGATCTTGAAGATCTCTTCCAACCTAGACATTCTGTGGTTATGTGATTCTGTGTGATAATACTGAGCGGGAAATGGGCGGTGACAGGTAATGAATATGTATAGGCCTCTTAGAATATGCATGACTTTTACGAATAAAATAGCTAAAAGCTGCTGAGGGCACGTACGCCTTTAGGAGCAATCCTGCGTTACCGCCCAGTGCTGAAATAAACATCCCCTTTTGACCAAATCAGCTGAAAGGTAGTTTTTCCCTGCCTTTCCTGCTTCAGCCCTCCTTGTCCTTAAACTCCAACGGACTCCTGGAATGGATCCCCTGTATAACTAGCCTGGAGTTGGCATTTGCACACTCGGATTTGGCCAACATATCTATGACGGTTTTCCAAGTTTCGTATCTACTTCAAGCACGCTTTTGGAACTATCCCACTCTCACATGCACACAAATACTCACAATATTCTGGATCTGTATTTTCCTTCTCCCTCTTCTTTTTCCTTATTTAGTCCTTTGCTGTTCCTGGCGGAACCCTGCACTCCCCAGTGGTCACAGGAGAACTTGACCGAGCTGCCAAAATGGTGGCAGAGCATGCTTTCTCTTTCGAGATCTCTTACAGCCACGGAGAGGAGGTTTTGATCCCGGTTATACAACCCCCCATTGTGAGAAATGACTGCTCACTTTTTAAAATTTTAAAAGGTTTATTAAACCTTTACCAAAAAATACAATGAAAGGACTAAATAAGGAAAAATTACAGCGTTGGGAGCACCCACCCACCCGTGGCTGCTAGCCACATGGCTGCTTATCTACAAAATGGTTACTCCACCTTTTATACTCCTGATGTTGCAATAGGTAACCCTAGCCCCTCCCAAAGTTTGTCTGTTACCTCTGTTGCTGTCCATTGGTGTAGGCTGCTTTCTTGTAACTTGATTGGAGGTCAGGTGTTGCCATGCCGTGCCTCTTAGTAACAAGACTGCCTGTGGGTACGCTCAGTTCAGTCAAAGAAAGAACAGAGAGAATTGTTTGGGAAAACTTAGAATTCTAGACTACTGTTATGTCTGCTTGTAGCTGTTGTTTATAATAGCTAGCTACTGTTTGTAACAGTTTGTCCTTCAGGGTATGATGCCCCCTATTCACCAATGAGGTGAGAGAAGTTCTTTTGTA
>VWZP01010174.1:0-231934 GCA_013396995.1 Dicaeum eximium
TAACTCCGGAGACAGCCCTTGGCATTATCTTACCTCACCTGTCCCATTTTAGTGGGTCGTTAGCTTGCTGGAGCCAGGGGCTTTTCTTTTGCTAGTTTCCCTTCTCACCCCCTTGTATCAGGGTCCTGGGAAAAACGTCCCCAGCCAGAGTTTGGGGTTTTTTCTTTTTTGGTTTCTGCGGGCTCATCTTTAATATCAACATCTTACTATTTTTATTTCCACAAAAAACCGAACTTGGTTTAATCACCCATAACAATTAGAAATAATCCATCTGTAGACGAACTTTAAAAGCCACAGTCACAGTCAGGACTGACCATTGCAGAGGAAAAAGTACATCAAATATCATCCTAGAAATACCTGGGACTTAAAAATCTCTCTCAAACTGTACAACACCAGCCACTGCAACTAAATGAGAAACCAGAATCACTCCATGATTTACAAAGACTGTTATAAACTATTAATTGCGTTAAGCCTTTGCTATAAGATCACCAATGAAAATTTAGTCCTATTGTTTGTTTTGTACATGCCTTTTCACCTAATAATTAATTCTGCTTATTTTACAGGTATCATTGAGAGAGCTAAAAATTCATTCCTGAAGACAGTTACTAATGATTAGTCATATTCTTTGCTTAAAACTTTAATTTTTATTTTGTCTAAGAAACAGCATCCCTATTTCTGTCATGCATGTACTTCCTTGCCAAGATTCCTAATGAGTAGTAGAGAGAGTCCACAGCTTCATGGTCTTATATTCCAGTAGGATCTAGAGAAGGACTATTTGATAATCTTAGAATGGGTTTTCTATCTCAGCAGCTGAGTAAAACTATAACAACTTGCTCAGAAATCATATCACAATTGATCATAAAAGCTGAATCCCGAATGTTTTCTCTTTCAGGAAAAGATTTTGCAGAAATCTTTCTGCCTGTCACATCCATCTATTTGGAATAGTTAATTCAAAATTCAGAAGTTATGCAATTTGCCCTACAAAATTTTACAGGGAAACTCTCAGTCAATTATCCCAAAGATAACCTACTAAATTAATCTCTAAAATTAATGCACACACCTTTAGGAAGTCATGCATCTCTAGATGCAATCACGTTTTTTACAGACGGTTCAAGGAAGTCTAAAAAATCTGTGATTGCATGGCAAAATCCAGATACCAAAGAATGGGAATCAGATATTGAAATAATAGATAGTTCTTCACAAAAAATAGAATTAGCGGCAGTCGTACAGGCCTTTTCTAAATTCATGTTTTGTTTTAATTTAGTAACTAATTTATTTTATGTTGCAGGTGTGGTGGAGAGAGCTGAAGGGTCTCTGCTAAAAGAGGTTTCCAGTGACCAGTTGTATGGTTTGCTCAAAAAATTAATTTTCCTTCTTTCTATCCAACAGGAACCTTATTTCATAATGCACATCTGTTCACATTTAGCAGAAAATAATGCCATTGCCGATCTTTAAGCTGTGTCAGTACAGAACACACTTCCCAATGTTATCGAACAAGCTCGTATGAGCCATGCCTTTTATCATCAGAATGCACCTGCCTTAATAACAATGTTTAACATTTCTCAGAATCAGGCCAAAGTGATTGTTCAGCCATGTCTAGATTACCAAAAATTAGCTATACCAGTGATAGCAACAGGGGTTGACTCTTGAGGCTTAAATAGCCTGCAGATTGGCAAACTGACACAACTCAGTATCAGTCATTTGGACAGTTTAAACACATACACTTATCAATAGACACATTCTCAGGAGCAATTTTTGCCTCCCCACATGAAGGAGAAAAGGGTAGAGAAGAATTTGCATCTCTAAGCATTCCTCAAGGAATTCAAATGAAAACAGACCAGCCTATGTTTCTAATAAAGTGCAAGAGTTTTTCAAAACCTGGGGTATCAAACACACCCCAACTATTCCACATTCCTCTACAGGCCAATCTATTGTAGAAAGACCACACAGATAATGAAAAACAATCCTTGAAAGACAAAAGGGAGGGACTATAGTGCTCTCTACCATAGAGAGGCTAAATAAAGCTATATATGTTTTTAACTTCTTGAATAATTCTTTCATAGAGCAGGTACCACCTATTTTCAGACATTTCAGCAATACCAGCCAAGCAAAACCACCAGTCTTCCTAAAAAATTCAGAAACAAGACAGGTTTCAGGACCCCATCCTCTTGTGACTTGGGGGTGGGGGTTTGCAGACATTTCTACAAACACAGGTACAGCTGATCCCAGAGCAGCAGAAGATGCCAGAAGAACAACACGGAGATAACTGAGCAACAGCTGGCCGGGTTGCAAGGAGGCCTCCTTGATCGATGCAGACCAGCACTATGGACATGGAGATATTTCTTAAAGCAGAGACTGTGTCTTCTAAGTTTGCACTGGTTAAAAATTGTTTACAAAATAGTTTTGAACTGAAAAGGTTCTGTAAGTTATTGCTGTTGTGTTAAAATTGTTAACCTATCATATGTTAAAAGTGCATTGAGAATTGAAACTTGCCTAAAAAGATACCCCACCAAAGTTCAGATAGAAGAATAGTTTTCAAATTTAAGAAATCATTAGTATAACTACAAACTGTCAACAGAGGCAAGACTTTTCATCTTGTCCCTTTTTTCCTTTTTCCTTTTTGTATGTATAGAAAGGGTGATACATAGCAGTGTGCCTCTTGTTGACAGGGTGACAAAACTACAAGAGAATTTCCAAACACCCTTTGTCTGCTAAATAAGGCAAAGTCCCTGGAAACTTCTCCAGGGTAGTTTCTCTGGAATTGGTACAGGGGACACCTCATAGGACCCTTTGTCCTTCACCTCAAACTTGGGGCTGTCTGATTGGACTGGAGCCAGGAGGTCCCGCCTGGGCCATTAGGTAGAAAAGGGACAGAACAAAAGATTTGATCGCTTTTGTGGGGTGCTTAGCAGGAGCAAGCATCTCTTGCCCTGGCAGAGCTTTTCTCTGTAAAGAGTTTGGTATTTTGTTTCTTATTAAACCTTTTTCTGTTTCAAACACAAGAATGCCACAAGAGCCATCCTGCTTATTTTAAGCCATCTGGGTAGCTGGGCTATCCCGGGAAGGAAGGGATGGCTGAGAGCTCATAAGACCTGGCTCGAAGCGAAAATCTTCACAAGGAGCTCATTCTAATTCATTGTTTCACAAGACTGCCCAGAAAGAACCAAAAATCAATGAATGACAGCTCTGTAATAAGTATTATGTCTTCAGTCTCCAATTACTTTTAAGAACTTTCAATAACAGGAGCATCAAGGAAAGCTAAAATCTCTCTAATAATTCCCAGGCCTCTGAAATTAAGGACTTGCTTTTGTGCATTGAGTCCCAACACAGTATGATTTTAATTCTGGTGCACAGAAAGGCTCAATGCTTTGTAAATTTCTTTCACACTTTCACTGTGTTGTTAACTACCACATGCACAAATCCTATAACTTAAGTGATTTAAAAGTTCACTACAAATTAAGCTACAGAAAAACATAAAAGATCATGACAGTGCTACACATTGCTGAATAGGGATAAATGTAAAGCACAAATACAAGACAGAGAACTGAAACAGTCAGGAGAACCACAACTGAATTGAGACACAACCGCAACTGAGTCACCAGTGCCATGAAAAAAACAAACACTTCACACTGAGAGCTTCCAAGAGATGCATATTCTTCCTGTTACAACTCTTGGATGCTTCTTTACCACTAATATTCAAAACCAGCAACTAGCAGAGGGAAGGAAAGAAAAGAAGGCAAGGGGAAAGGGAGAGGTTGGCTGGACAGGGACTAGTAGATAGCCATGAGAATAACCAGAGGTCCAGAAAACATGACATACACAGAAGAACAGATTGTCAGGATTTAGCTTAAGGAGGAAAAGACTAAGGGACACAACAACAGTTCTTGCTGACAAAATAGATTTCTGCAAAGCCAGGAGAGCAGTCTATACTGCTTTCTCACAGTGGACAGGCAAAGATTTAAAATTGGAGCAAGGAAAATCCAGAAGAGACCTCAGTGAAACTGCCTGATGGTAAGGAGAGCGAAGTCCTGGAACAGGTGTGGTGGCCCTATGTGAGTTGTGAGCTCTTATGTTGCATCAGAGAAATATATGTCAGGAAAGACAACAGAGCAGCTGTCATAGGAGGTACCAGATGAGCTCCTAGGTCTCTCTGACATTACTGTTCTGTACCTTATTACCATACTGTAACCATGAAAGAGTAGAGGAAACACATTATTCATTAAACTAGTGAAATTCTTGCTTGCTTGGTTTTTTTCTTGATTAAAGACTTACTGACTGCTTGAGAACAGATAGAAGTATGTCAAATTAAATTACATTGACTTCTACTTATTCATAAACAAAACTTTCCAGCTGAGATCTACATCGGGATCTCACCACAAGGCCTGTCAGTCCAGCTAAAAGCAGAGGCTAAAAGCAGATCCAAAGCTGTCTAGTCCTGAAGATTCTGCTCCTTCTTGTAAAGCTTGAGACACATTGGTTTGTTTGTGGCTTTGTTTTCTTTGCTATTTGCCATTTCATACTAATCACTAATCTTCTTCATATTATTTACTGATGATGGATGGGTGATCTTTGAATAAAATCAGTAATGCTAAATATCAGCATCATGACAGAGGTATGATAGATTATGATGCCTAATCTTTGTACTGCTTAAAATGCTGCTCTGAGAACGGCAAAACTCTCTAGTCATGAGAAATCAGGTTTTTCCTAGAGTATACTACATCAGTGTTAAGAGCACCTATGTCATGCACTAAGTTCTGTCCTTTTCATCTACTGGTAAGTTGGCGGAAAAGATGAACAAAATACAAAAGGCAATCGCTGATTTAATATAAATATCTGAGCCAATGATGGTCATGAGAAAAACCTCTGAGTCTGTGCTCATGCATGTTCACCATTCACCTGAGATAACATCCTCTTTGCCAGGGCCTAGCTTCACATGGCCACTCAGTGACCTCAACAACCATCAGAGATTTTTTGTTACAGGATTCTTATTCAGCAGTGAGAATTCAAGCTTACCTGACTAACACATCTCACCTCCCCAAAACATCTTTAAGAATCCTATTTAGAATTCAATGGAAACACTAGTTTTGATGAGCTTTGAATACAACCCCAATGTCAACCGTCCTTACAAAACAGAAAATGTGGCTGGGCAAAAGTGACTTGCCTGTAATTCTTGTTCTGTGATAAGCTTCTCTCTAGACCTCCTCATTTTCATAACTTAGGAGACAAGGTAGTCTGAGACAAACTCAGCAGATTGTTTTTACAGCACATAGAACAATGGATTTCAGTGTATTATCACTGAGTAGTTAATAATTTAGGAGGAGATTTGACCAGACAACCAACCAGCAGAAGTGATCTGTATTTTCCTGGACTGTTGTAATACCTCTTGCTGTAAACTTTTCCTTGTATATTCTGTGCTGTTTATCATTACATAATTGTAAATACTGAATGGCAGTCAGCATAGACAAATACCACTTGCTGTTTGTTTAATTTTGGTATTATTAGTCCATCATTCTTAAAATACTGTATTTTACTTCTCCAATGACAGCCCATTCAGATTTATCTTTATGCAGAAATTTCTAGACTATGTTCTGTCTGAGTACTTAATTACAAAATTTAATTATTATATTTCCTAACATGGCACAGTTTAGATTCTCTTTCCTAAAGTCTTTTTCCTTGATATTTTCAAAATAAAATTTTCTAAATGCCATTGCAATGTTTTAGTCTTAACTGAAAAAAATCTACTACAATTTTAGGCTTTATAGGATATATTGCAACCAAATGATGCTGGTCAGAATGATGGAAGCATGCTGTTAGCTGTGCGCTCAGGATAAAAAACCCTAAAAAATCAGTGACCATGCCATAGAGAGATTGCACAGGGACTGGCTAAAATAGTAAAATCCACATTGACTTGCCCTCCACAAAATGTTATGAAAATTAACACTGTTGTATAAAGATAACAAAAACCCAAGTTAAATCAAAGAGAAGATAAAGCCTTATGTGACAAGTTAAATTACAAAGGGCTGGAGAGGGAAAAATAACAGAACAATGGCAGAAATGGCTGAAAGGTTCTAGTCATAATAATTGACCTGTAGAAATGTTAAAAACAACCATTTAACAAACTCCAATATTGCCAATTCTGCACTTCCTAATAATGGAAGGAAATATTATATAACCCAATTGTGAGTATTAAATATTTTGAAGGATGCATTTTCCTACACTGTTTGCATTTGGGAGTTACTATTCCAGGTCTTGCACTCTACTTAAAACAAGAGTTCATATTTAGGATCTTGGATAGGTGACACAAGGGTACTCAATGATGTACTTTGTCCTTTCTTCATCCCTAAACCACTATGGATGAAGTCCAAATGTATTTCTGAAAAAGAATGTCACAAGTGTTATACCTTGCTCTTAACCTTACACAAATGCTATTCCGGACAAGCTGCACTCAGGGCCATTGCATTGAACTGCTGCAGAGGAGGGAATAATATCATCATGATACCTTAATTCTTCATTTTGTGTTCCTGCCCTCTCACAGAAGGGCTGTAGACAAAATACTAGTCCAAAATTAGATAAGTCCCTAAAAACTTGTGCAGTTGTGCAGATCCTAAGGTGGGCACAGTAGAGTCACTGTGCAGGATGACTGAATACACAACAACTTCAAAGACTTCAAATTCTTTTTGAGCAAAAGACAATTATTAATACTAAAAGCATTGCTAATTGAATATGCAAATGGCTTTTGAGGAAAAAGTGACGTGAGGAAAAGTGACTATTCTCATGACACGTAGAATTTTATTGTTTGAAATGTCTACAGACTTTCTGTTGGTACTTTTTTTCCCCTGGAAATTAGAAGTAGAAATTATTTGTCTAATTTATAACTATAAATGATTGAAAAGTAAGTGGATGAACTTCTTTTTTGAAAACTTAGTTAAATTTTTTCGCTTGTTTTATTGTCTTGCTTCTTAAAATATGTACAGAGTGCATTATGCTCCTTTCCCCATTTTCAGTTCAGTAACTCCATCTGGCAATTTTAGTGATCAGTCAAGCACATCCAATCAAAAATGGACTCTTGCAATGCTTTGATCAATGGATGTTTGAATATATCAACATATATTGCAGAATTGGTTTTTGGTACTTTGTGTTTCAGTACCTGCAAGGATTTTACTGTGCTGATGTTCCACTCAAATGGATGCTGAGATGTGGGCAAAATGACCCACATGTTGCTAGGCACTGACCCTAGCATTAACAGGAAAAAATATTTTAGGATATCCTAATGTAACTCACTGCAGATTATTCTCAGATAATTTTATAACAGAATTTTGACTTGAAGGAAGTGCTCCTGAGAAAGGGCTAAGCCTTGAAGTATGAATAATAAAATCTCTAAATACAACATATGCCATTAGTTCTTTGCTTCATATTTATAAAGTTGGGTTCCAAAATATCATTTTGACTATTACTGAAACTACCCTCAGGTCGTAGTTTGAGGTGTACGTGGAACTGAAGTAAAGATTTGTAGGCGTCTCAGTGAGATAACGTGAAAAATTAAGGAAGAAACTGGGGAACTTCCTTCCTTTTTCCGGCAGGAGCAGAGAGAGGCAGGAGCTCGCCTGGCTTCTCTCGGCGAGGGCCCCCCAGGCCGGGGGGCTGGGCCCTCTCCTCTCCCACACCCGGGCCACTGGCCAGCAGCTCAGCAGCTGCCCCCCACCCCCTCCACTTCATCAGCGGCAGCAGGAAGGCGGGGGAAGGCTGGAAAGAAGCTGGCCTCTTGTCACACCCCCCCAGCCCAGGGCCCGGTCGGGCCCGCTGCGCCCTGGGAGCAGCCCGGGGACCGCGTAGGAGGTTTTCCCACAGGGAAAGGAAAAACTGCAGGTTAAAAAAAAACTAACAGCCGCTGCTCCCACAGCAGGAGTCACATGACCTCTGCAAGGTCTAAGTAAATTGTTAACCCCTTCAATGCTCCAATCCTTACTCCAGTGAGAGAAAGGAACCAGATGAGAGCCAATGTAAAGAGAGTGACACAAGACACCGAAGTCAGTGAAGAAGAAAAGAAGTTAAGCCCAGATGGGAGAGATGAAGAGATGTTTTAAAAACCTATTGNACCCCCAAGAAAGAAAAAAATACCTCTGTTGTCTGAAACAATCCTTAAAAAAAAGAGAAAGAGAACCTTTAATCTTTTATACAACTCATCTTTAAAACGAAAAAACCTAACCCCAAAGATGTAGCCCATACCTACCACTCTGGGAAGGCTGTGGAGATGGGAAGAACCTCACAAAACAAATTTCCCCAGACGGATTGCTTGTGGAGACAATTGAGAGACACAGGAAAACAGTTTTTTTCCTCTTGCAGAAAAGTTTTCCATAACATAAACAAGAGAGGCTTCTCTCCCTGAGAGAGTTGAAGAAAAATTATAAGTGGTGGACTGACTAAAATTTTAAGTTTTATTTCTTTACGTTAGCAGTAAGAAAAGAATAGTTGTGAAAGGAAGAGAAGTATCTAAAAAGTTTGTTTTTGATTTTTACTTTTTCTTTCTTTTTAATTACTACTAATAAACTATCTTTGTACTTTCTTGAAATTTTAAGCCTACTTTACCCTTCTCCTACTCCTATCTCACAGCAAGAAAGTACTCTAGTAATTTACCAACACTAAAACCCACCACACCTCAGATGTAAAATATTATTACAGTGCTTCCATTTCATAAGCACAGTTGAACCTCTGTTGAACTAAGTTTTCTTTTTCTGGGCTAGTCTTTTCTGATACTAAAACTCCCTTCAAATCTTTTCATCAAAAGGTTACAAATCCTCTCTTCTATTTTTTGTTGCAATTGCAGTGAAAAGTAGTGTGCTGTTCTTTTCACCTGTAGGTTTTTTTTCTTTCACTACACTCAGCTAGAAGTCTCACTTTTCTCTACACATTTTCTATTGAAGGTATTAGGACTACTATCTAATACTTTTCTCTGTGCAGAAAAAGTGTTTCACAAATCTAGATGATTTTTAAAGGAGCTTTAAAAAGAAATTGTCCTGTATAGGCCAGTATAATTTTCTCGTTTTCAATGATTTGATTGATTTCTCTTCGTTAACACTAGATCTTTGTAAGTCTGTATTAAAGGGGACTCAAGTTTCTAAGATAGCTGAGGTACTAAAAATTTTGTGAATTCCAAGCAGGAGAACAGAGATACAAACTTATGCCTGTGTTGAGAAAAAACCCCTATACCTTCTACAAGCATCCTTGCTATCTCTAGATGTTTATCAGCATATTAACAGTATTGGGGTTGCCTCTAGATTAGTAAATTTATCACAGGAAATGCAGTGAGGAAGTAGACTAATAATATATGACACAATCCCATCCATTATTTCCAGTGTTCACAGAATTGCCTGTTAAGTAATATTCATCTATTATTTACTCATTTGTTTGTCACTTTTTGTAAACCAGACCAAAAAATTCAAAGTTACATTTCACCTAATATCTTTCCTGAATGACAATAAGGCTATTTGGACAACAGAGCACTAAACTTAGATGTAGCAGAATCAAACACACAAGAGATGTAAGGAATAAGATGCAATTTGACACATACTTTCTTATCCATGCAGGTAGAATGTACAGCCCTTTAAAAAATCCAAAAAGATAAAAAATTCCACAATTCTTCAGCCTAGTGAATATCTATGCAATTAAAAATATTAAAAATTAATATTAGAAATAAAGCTATAAACAAAAGCCACCCCTGCACATACCTACAGTTCTGTAAGTCTTACAAAGGCAAGTAAAGGTTGCATAGTAACCACTTTGTAACCTCTTACAGGAATTAAAATGCAAGTTGATTCTCACTACTGATAAAAATCTATTTCACCTTGGCTTCTAAAACCATGTTAGACTTTCACTGATGCAACAATCTTATTCAATGTTAGGCACTTTTGCCTGATGAATTGCAAAGGCAAATATTGTCCAAAATATGAATTTTCTCACTTGTTTTCCCACATGTGGCTCAGAAACAGGCTTTGTGCCAACCTGACAGAACAAGCTCTCAGAACTTGTCTGGGTCTGAGTTGGTTCTGTCATGGTTAACAGTTGCCATTGGCCAGAGAACTGAGGTCCAACCCAGCTCAGTGAAACCCATGGACAAGAGAAAGGCTGTCGCACTAGAGCATGACAAGAACGACATAGACACAGCTCCTCTCTAGGCAGGGAAAAGACAAAGTTTTATTTACAGTTAGTGTTATATAGAGTTTTGGGAGTGACCGTGGATTGGAGGATGAGGTTATCACCTCTCCAACCACACTGGTCAAGGAAAAGGTCTATCAAAGCTTCTCCGCCCAGTAGAAAGGAATGAAAAACAAAAATACAGTTAGCAAAACATGTGCTATGTTTACATGAACCAGTGTGAGAAACTCTATCACAGAAATGAAAACATCAGAAGGCTGAAAAATCAGGGTGACAAAAGGCCAGCAGACCCGGTAGTTCCTGCAAAACAAACCACAGCTCTTTGGATTAACTGAAGATGAGAGAGGAAGTTGTGCACTTTTTAACCTTTAGCTGTAGACCAGTATGAAAGAAGCTGGCTGTGATGAGAAGACAAGTAAATTGAGTTCTAGGTGAACTCAAGACTGATGAGAAAGAAAAGCTCACCATGAGCACTATACTTTATCAAGAGAAGGACCTAGGATGCTCATGCCCATCATGAGTCTCTCTACTACAGTTCCAACCTGGGATTCAGAGGATGAATGCGGAGAAATTCAATGGAAGAAAAGGCAAGACAGTAGGAAGTTTTCTTAGATAATAATTTTAATTATATTATCAACAAAGCATTTCTTTTTGGCATTAGTTAATTTGGATTGTCAGGCTGTTGAAAAATTACTTGTACTAACAACAGATCCTTGCCTCCACATAGATGCGTTCTCTTTTGCTCCCAGAGTGCAATGAACACTCTGAGTGTAGCATCTAGCTCTTGTGCAATAATAATTTACTACTGTCACCAAGACACTGGCTCACTCCACACTGCAACTGCACTGAGCTGGGGTGCACAGGCATTGTCCATTTTATACACTTCACTCTCCCTTAACTGCAAAAAGGTATTTTATGGTGGAAGAAAAGATGAGGCTTCTTATGCTCATGTATGAAGCATACCCCTAATTAAGAGACTTCCTTAAATAAAGTCCTTTGGAGCTAGCTGAATTTTCTATGTCTGTTTTCCAACAACAAGACCAACAGATATAATCTTAAACCAAAGTCATTACTCATCTAAGTTTTCTACCTCCCTCCCCCTGGATCAAGTGTCAAAACTCTATCTCAATTTTTGTTTTTTAAATTTTCTACTTTACTTATATCTGTTATAATGTCCTACCTGAATAAAAAGTTTTGCTTTTATTTTAGCAGCTGACTTCCTACCCTGTGATGTATTGATGAACTACTTTTCACTTTTTCTTTCCTGTCTGTACCTGGGAGACCCTTTTACTATCTTGTTTTCAAAGGCTGATTTAGTTCCAACACTGTCTCTTTTAATTTAACCTTTCTTTTCCCATTGACCTCTACATTTCCCTCCCATCTGACATTTATACATTTATATCCTACTTTTCAAGGAAGACTATGTGATCAAACTATAACTTTTCATCTCACACTACCTCAGATGTGTTATTTGATAGCCTTGTTTCCCTTTTGAAGCCTACATCTACATCTACATGCTGATGTAGAACTTATCTTCCAAATATATTGTATACACATTAAATTTCCATGAGATCATTTTTGGAGGAAGAATTATTAAAAGCCTTGCTTATTTTTGATGTCATCAAGCTGTTCTTCTGGACTTTTGATGGGGCCCAGCAGAGCAACAAGATTAGTGAATGGCAGAAGTTTTTCTTACTATGAAAGTACCTTGTCAAATTAAACATACATAATTTATAACAAAGATTTTCTTTGCTGCTCAGGGGTAAAATTTCATGCAGCTGCAGAGTTTCCAGTCCTGTATTATCAGAGTATAAATTTGAGACATACGACTGATTAGAGGTTGCATTAAGAAAAGATGTTTTGTATATACAGTTGGTGATGTCCTCAGAGAAATGATTCACCAAATCCGCTAAACATGCACAGTGAATACTGTCACCTAAAATTTTCTTAAGAATCAGATAAAGATTAGGATTGTACCCTTGAATAGGTAATGTTCCTAGGATTAGGATGCAAGATCCTACTGGAAGAGGAAATAATGTGAAAGGGACGTGACTGCAGATATTGCAGATATGACTGACAAAGTGAACTAAGTTCTAATATCCTCTAGCAGTTAAAGTGGTGAATTGTTTGTGGAAAATTCTTATTTTTCATGATTCTTTTTCCTTTTTATTGCACTACATGATATGGCAATAATTTGCTTTACACTGGCTCAGGAAAGCAAAATTATGATTTACCTCTTCAGGGAGCTGTTAGTAAGGAACTTTTTTGTGGGCAGCTATCTTATTTCTTGTTAACTGCACAGGTTTTCTAGCTCCTCAGAAATTAGGGATATTAAAAATGGACCCAGGAGACATGTATTAGAATAAAATCAAAGGCAAGAGCACCACTCCCTACTTGATGTTGTAGTTCAAAGCCTGTAATTAAACCATTTTAACATGGGCTTTTAAACAAAATCTGTCTTTCCCAGGACTCAGTTTTCTAATAGCTTCTTTCTATCCTATTTACTCTTTCCTCTGCATTAAGCAATTTTATGTTTTGAGATAGAAACCAGTTATACTTCAATTTCTTCCCTGTGTCTGAATTGTTTTCTCTTGCAACACAATACAGAGTCCAGAGATTATTTCAATTTAACAGAAGGATTTCTTTCATGAAAGGAGAAAGTGAAAGGGAAATGAATGTTTCTTTGATTATTCTTCCTCATGTGCATTTTTAGCCAGGCAGATTCCTGCAAATCTCTTTAGTATCAAATATTAGTGCTTAAAGTAACACACAAGGAAAATAATAGGTTTTTCATCCCATGCTAAGCTATAAAACTAAAAAACCTGTAGGATCTTACTGTGAAAAGCTCAATTGTGGCTGAGGAAGATGATGTATACCCATAGAGTTTTTAAGCTCTCTTTTTACACTCATCAATGTATAAAAGTATGAATCCTATATTCATGCTACTAACAAAGATAAGACTGCCCAAACTCCCCAGTTTTTTTTGTTTTTGTTTTGTTTGTTTGTTTGTTTGTTTGTTTGTTTGTTTGTTTTGTTTTTTGTACCACATAAATACATTGTAGGAACAGATGAAGAGACTATGGTTAAAGGGAATGATGCAGTTATGGTTAAAGGGGGTGATGTGAAGTTATTCTTTTTCATGTGTTCACATCTAGAGGAAGCTAAAGACAAATTAATATCTGTCCCAGACTCAGGAAAGTTTTTTATTCTTTATCAACTCTATCACCTTGTGCTTGTCTTTAATCCACTTCTTCTGTGTGACATCTGCTCCTGGACCTGTTTAATCTGTCACTAGCAGTCTGTTAAGACAAAAGGAAGAATTCCATTTGCAGCTTTGGTGCAGTTTTGCTTCTCACTGCTGTCAGGGGACTAGAAATTTCAGTGTAGGGTAACTCATGGCTAAGGCTTGGCAGGTTGGTATTCTAATATTTTCCTGACTTCCATGGAGATGCTCTCAGTTTGTACGAGCCCTGTAAGCAGATGGTTAATTGTTACAAAGATGCACACAGGTGATTTTGAAACTTGCATATGCTGCCATTTTCAGGACTTAAAGGAATCACAGAACATTTATAATAATGCAAGGACAGAAACCACAGAAAAATCCCGACATCTTAAAATACGTTAGGCTTTTGTGAGCCACATTTCTTCTTTTGTGGCACAGTTTTTCAAAGATGATAAAACAGAACAAACCTTTCCAGTGAATGAAAAGGATACTATAAGCTACTGTGAGATGCTGCTGAATAAAGAGCTGGAATTCTCCTAAATAGGAACATTTCATATTGTCTTTTGTGAGAAATGAGCCACCCGTATGCAAATTCTCATTACTCTTTAAGACCTTGGGGTTCTTTTGTTTTTTCTAATTCTGTACAGTCTGCCTTTAAAAATTATCCAGTACCATATTTGAACACCCCAAAGCAGATCATTATAAGACTTTCTTCCACTCATGATACTAGCATGTTAAAAAAACTATCGAAAAATAATTTTTGTAAATAATTTCTGATGCTACACCTTCAGGAATTAAATACTGTTTTTCTTATTTCTATTGAGTTTTTTACCACTTAAATACTAATGGATAGAATATATTGATAAACCCATTGTTAAAAGTCATTGTTCGGTCAGTATTTAAAATGTTTCAAGTCCTCATAATAATCTCAGATTTTCTTTATGTCTCAGTTTGATATTTCAGTCTACCAGTTTCATTCTAACTTCTCACAAATGTAACAATCTATACTAACAATTCACTGCCAAAGTGTTTCAGTAACAATAAAAATTCTGCTCTTCAGTTTTCCAAGAATCATTCAGGGCTATAGCTTTAAAATCTAAAACTAGCATGCAAACACATACTTCACTGTATTTATTTTACAGCTGAATATTTGAGTACATTCCAACAGATTTAAAACCGATGGCTAATGGCATTAGGAAATTATTGCATTTAAATAAAAACAGATAATCCTAAGCAAGTTTATTCTATATAGGACTCTGATAAACTTTTATTACAGTCTAAAAGAAGTAGTATAGAAATTGGGTTTTGAAGTGTTTCTATTTGCTCATCCAGCTGATGTTGAGCTTAGCCTATTAACAAGAGATGCTCATGACTCCTAAATACAAAATGAGTTATTTCAAACGGTTTTCTTTTCATGTAATCATAACCTCTCACATGGGAGGTTATGAGGATAAACTGCACATTGTGCATCATCATTTTCTTTGTCACATCATGTAACTATATTACTCCATGTTACAGCCTGCCTCTACAGACAGCAACAGTGTTTACCCATAATGTGATTATTTATTGAAGGACTTGGGCTTTTAAAAGGCTATTTCTTCTCAGATAAAAGAAACATGACCAGCCTCAGTTAACAAAAACAAGACCAGCCTCATAAGAACATTTTTTTTAAGCTCCCCAAAATTATAAGGAGCCTTGTGGATTACAATAAAACATAACAAGACTCCAGGGAGGAAAAAGAAGCAATCCCAAGTGTGGGTTTTTTAGGTATACAGAGATGCACATATCTTTGAAGAATAAAACAAACAGGAAAAAAAATGGTATTTGACTTCTGATCAGAAGTATTTGTTTTATAAAGCATATATAAAGACACCAAATTACTTGACTGTATCCACATTTGCAAAGGACACAGCAGGTGTTGATTCTTTTTTTTTTTTTTTTTTTTTTGAAAAAGTCTCTTTTAAAAACTGCGCAGCTTGGAAAAATACAAAAGAAGAAAAATTTGCAACTGAGAGATGGTTTTGGAAAAATTCTACTGGAGAGATGGGTTCAGAGGAGAACAAAGAAGAAAAAATGTATGTGCCTACCCAAGAAAAAATGGAATGAAATGAAATATTTGTGCAAGTGTGTGTGTGTGTAATAATTCTTAAAAGTATGTAAAAGTAGTAAAGAACGGGGGAAATGTTTCAACCTTAATAAAAAAGCTTGAAACAGTCAACACAGATATGCGTTGCAACATTTAGAAAAGATACTGCTATGTGATGAAGTAGCTGGCTTGTGTTTTTTCTCATGTGATTTGTGATGACGTCTATTCCCAAGTCCTTGTATCACAAAGTATTCATTAGGAATGTGATGGAAATCTCTCTTGAATGATGAATGTAAAAGATCTGCTCTTGAAGCATCATTAATCTTTCTAGGCATAGAAATCCATCTACTGTCACCATCCATTCACTATGACAGATAAAATGAGGTGGGTTTTTTTGTTTGTTTGGTTTTGGGTTTTTTTGACTTATAGAAAACAAAAATTATTTTAGAAAATGCATTGTGGTCATGATTCTGACTGGGAGAGGGAGCATAATTCATCTGTTGTTTGAAGAAGCCTTGACAAACTCAGTTCCTTCAGATTTTATTTTGTGCTCATCTTCATGAACCTCCTCTCTATTCTCAGCACACTTAAGAACAACTAAAATCTTGGGAGGAAAAGCCGCTGCTTTTTGTATCCTGGCAATGTACTCTCAAATAATGACCAGTGGGATTTGGAGACTGTTGGCTGCACTATGAAAATAAGAAGATATTTCCTCAAATATCTAAATCAAGACTAATTTTAGTTTTAATTGTTCATAAGGCATTTTCCTCCTTCCCCTCAGTAAGTGCAAGAGAAACTTAGAGATAAAATATATCTAAGACAGGAAAAATTTTAAGACAATGTACCCTGCTGATTACTTACAACTACCATCAATATAAATTTACATGTTTTCAATTGATTTTTTTTCTTTTTCTTTAAAAACAAACAGAAAATATGTATATCTGCTATAAATGCAAAAGAAGAGTAAAGCTATCATACATCATTCTCATTGGGATTTTAGGGCCATTTCTAACAATCTGAATAAATAATTTAAAGAAAAGTGTGAAAAGTACAAGGAAGAACAGGAAAACAAAAAGTTAAAATGAAAAGTATGAAATTATGTATGATCCACTGTAGCATAATAAGGTCTTGAACATTCTAAAATATTGGCTCCTGGCCTCTGCCCCCATTATTGGGCCCCATATTAGCGACTACTGCAAATAAAATGAACTAATTACTTAATCAATTTCCTTCAGTTACAAATAATAACAGGCATATCCAAAAGTGCAGCTGACATAAAAAATAAGCAGAAGTAGAAACACACTTCAGCTCTTCTCTATTTCTTCCTGCTTTCTTACTCCTAAAATTCTTTTTTAATCAATCAATCAAACAAACAATTCTATTTCTTTGAGAATATTTGGTGTTCATTTTCTTCAATTCTCATTTCAGAGTAACTATGCTAAGCCCCTGTTTTGGCATAAAGTTTGCATGAGACACCTCTACTGTTTTAGGATCTGAATGTTTGTGACCTGGATGTCTTCCAATTCTTGATTGTTCAGACTCATTCAGAGTCTGATACATGTCCCCTTCCAAAGAATGGAGAGCTCCAGAGGCAATCCTGATTTCTCTTTCCCTAGTATATCTGCTCCTGTTCCCACCATCCACTACTTCCAGCTGTGTGTTCCTGCTCTAGCCACAGCTCTGTCCTCTGACCTTGGCTGACTCTCTTGCTTGTCCAGTTGCACTGCAACAGAACACCAGAATAACTTCAGATAAAGATAACCATAATCTCTGCTGAACCTGGAGCTATTTCAGTGATGATAAGTCAACAATAATTAACTATGTAATTATTATATCCACATAGGGACTGGAGTTACAGAATACACACTCTGTAGTAAGATAGCTGCTACAGGCAGCATTCCTTAATGAATAATAGGTAAAATCTATAGTTCTTTACATAAGCAACTGTTTGTCTTCTGCAAACATCACTCTTCTACTGACTTTTCAGGTATTTAAAAGTGAAAAATTTCTACAACTGTTCAAATGACACATTTAATAACGCATTTTACAAACTCTTAACCTCTCCTCTCAACTCCAGAATATTTGAGGTGTGAGATTTTGAATACTTTGCAAACTAAACCCAAGCCCCTAAATTTTTAATAGACTTTAAAAACCTGCAAGTTAGGGCTGCAACTCTTTTGATATTTTCTACACCTTTCTATCTGTATCCACAGTACACTGACACATATGGTACTAAAAGAACTATATCTGCCACTGTCATGTCTAGTGCAAAGCAACATTGCAGAATAAATTGAGATTCATTTAAAGATCTATCAGATTTAAAACCAAACATATTATTACAGTTTAGTTACAATGAAAAACAAACAAAGTAATATTTCAGTGGATGACACAGTCTTTCTAAGAAAAATGTCTGCCATATAAAAATGCTTGTTGTCAGTACATGCTTATATAAAACACGAGACTTTCAGAACCCAAAGATTTTTATCATGTGTTTATTAAAAAAATCAAACTTGCATAAGATAAACTGCAAGTATTTACTGTCACAAAAATTCTGATACTGAGGGCTAAAGGGATACAATAAGTAAATATGAAAACATGAAATCTATGCTACTCTGGAACATAGATCCAAGGAATATGAGAGAATTCATAATTCTGTAATTACAGTGTTAGTCTGTGTCTATATATATATAAAAAGAAGAATGTAGTTAAAGCCCAGTCTTGTTTAGATTTCATGAAACTGTCTCATGAGTGATAAAACAAATAAAAAATAAATCATAACTTAGGAACTGCCTTGAGAAAAAAAAAATAGATCTTCAGTCAGTGCTCAGGATGAAGACAGGAAACAGCACACACTATAGCATAGCAAAACATACCGAAGGAATAACAGCAATCTGATATCTGCTGACAATATTTGAGTTGAAAATGGATCCTGTAGTAATTCAGATACTCCTGCCATAGTGCACTGTATTATTCCGTTTGGCTACATGTTTTTTTCTCAGCTTAATGCTTTTCAGTCATTATTTTCTGAACTACATTGGCTGTGGGAGAATTTAGAGCACAAACATTGCTTCAATAAGCATTGTAACAACCTTCTTTCATATTCTTAATCTGAAACATAGAATCAGTATGAATAATCATTTAAGAAAAACCCTAAAATTATGATCTGCTAAGCTAGGTTTTACATGGAAGGGGCTTACCAGGAGCAAGGATCTTTTCCTTATGCAAAATTATCTATTAATATGTCATAGATAAGAGAGTTTTTACGGAAGTACGTCAGACACACCTCTGAAAAAAAAAAAAAAAGTTAAAAGTTGAGGAAGAAACCTGGGAACTTCCTTTTTCTGGGAGCTGGCAGGGAGGTAGGACTTCTCCGAGTTTTCTCGGTCGGGGCAGGATGGGAGAGTGGGGGGGCTGGGCCCCTTCCCCCGGGCCACCAGCCAGCAGCTCAGCAGCTGCCCCCCACCCCCTCCCCTTCATTGGCAGCGGGCAGGAAGGCAGGGGAAAAGATGGGAGGGGTGGCTGCCGCGGGGCCAGAGGGAGCCAGCCTTTTTGACATCTAGCCGCTTGTCGCACTCCTCCCCCAGCCCGGGGCCCAGCCAAGCCCGCTGGGACTCCCAGGAGCAGCCCAGGGACGGCGTGGGAACTTTCCTGCAGCTGAGACATCATGCAACTGAAACATCTACTGCAGTTCCCGCGGCAAAAGCCATGTAACCAACTGCAGGCCCTGTGTGAATTGTTAACCCCTTCAGTGCTCCAATCCTCACTCCAGTGAGAGAAAGGAACCAGATGAGAGCCAATGTAAAGGAGCGACATGAGACATCGAGGTCAGTGAGGAAGAAGTCAAGCCCCAGATGGGAGGGATGAGGAGAAATGTTGAAAACCTGTTGTGAGATATGGAAAAAGACTCTTTTTTTGTTGTAACACATGAGATATTGGGGAGATGAAAAGTTCAAATTTGAGCAAAGGGGGGTCTCCAATTTGAAGTGCGCAGTTGATACAGTGGCTGTGATCCCAGGAAGAGCTTGAACAGAAGAGAGATGATGAAATCCTGTGCCCCCAGGAGAGAAGAAGACCTCTGTTGTCTGAGATGATTTTTTTTGACAAGAGGAGGAGAACCTTTACTCTTTTGTACAGCTCATCTTTAAAACAGTAACCCCAAAGTTGACATGGCCCATAAACACGGCTCTGGGAAGGCTGTGGAGATGGGAAGAACCTCACGAAGCAAGTNCTAGACTGCTGTTATGTCTGCTTGTAGCTGTTGTTTATAATAGCTAGCTACTGTTTGTAATAGTTTGTCCTTCAGGGAATGATGTTCCCTATTCACCAACTAGGTGAGAGAAGTTCTTTTGTAGTTCTTTTATATCCAATCATAATTCACTTAGTGAAGCACGTTATATAAGGTGCGGAGTTCGTAATAAACTCCCCCCTTTTGCCGTGGAGCCTTCTGAGACTTGGAGTCCTTCTTTCTTGCACCTGGCTCAATAGCGACATTTCTCCTAATCCTATCTCACAGCCAAAAAGTAGTTTGGCCAAGAAAAATTCAAATTGAGAAATTCTAGAATTGGCGAACTAAAACCACTACATAAATTAGTGTTTCTGCCCAGTTCAAACTGGAACCAGCACATCATTCTTTCAAAGAACTAAGTTTTATTTTCAAACAGTTGCAGCACTTTTAAATATATACCTCCTTTGTCATATGTAAAGCATCATTTTTTTATGACTGAGCAGCAAAATTATGCTAAGTTTAGCAGCTGAGATGAAACTTTTTGTGTTTTGAACTTATTGTGACACTTTTCATAAAAGACACTACTCTGATACTTTAGGAGACATTTTTTGCTACTAGTGATATCCAAGTGCTCTGTAAAGCCATGAAAATGAAAGAATTCAAGAAACACTATGAATTAAAAGAGATACTTATTAATTACTAGAAGCAACTTTTAAAGAAGATAAGAGATTTGAGAGGAAGTTTTTTACAATCTTATTTTACAAAGACAGTAAGGAGAAACTTATCAAACAAGTTGTTCTGTTTGCTTCATAATCCTGATTTAGTACTTGTATTCATCATATCCAAATCAAAAGATGTACATGGATTTGATGCAATGAGATTTGAATACTATTTAGAAAAATATAAATGTAACATATTTACTCAAAATTTAAAGATGCAGAAGTATTTTTAAATATTTTTTCCTTCATATTAAGAAGCATTAAGAATTTCTGAAAGAAAGGGTGGTTAGTAAAACCTATGAAATGTTATAATTTCTTTCAAATGCATAGCAAAAGTTTCATATCAGTTCCTTTTCCCCAGACAAAAAGGTTTGTTAATTTTTAGCAATTTGTGAAGACTATATTACATAGTTTCTCTGTCCACAGGTAGCAGTGATTTGTGGCTTCTTGTGGGGTATAGAGATAGTGCAAAATAATTACAAAAAACTAGAATTGTTTAGGCTGGAAACCACATTTGCAATCATCAAGTCCAATCATTAAGAGTGTTGCCAAGTCCACTCCTAAACCATGACCCTAAGTCCCACACCTATAGGTCTTTTAAATCCCTCCAGGAATGTTCATTCAACCCTGGGCATCCTATTCTGATGGTGGGAAAGTTTCAGATTAGGATAAAATCTACCAATAAAAGGTAGTACCACTGAAATATATTGGAAAAGTCATGGAACTCAGTGGAGATATTTATAAAAATGTGAGAGGTAAATTTCTTTCAGGGATAATAAGCCATTAATTCATAGGGGTATGGATTAAGTGAATTCTTCAATTCTCTTCTAGCACTCTTTATAATTTTGAGAATCAGAATGGTTGATTCTCTTCAGAGACTGTGCTTTCAGTCACAGGCAGGTAAGAGTGTGCCTTTTATTGGGATCCCCTGATGTGCAGGAACCCACCAGGCAGCACAGTCCCAGATGCTCCACAGAGCTGCAACATCCCTCCTACTCCAGGCCTTCCAGGAGTTGGCATATCACAAGACGAGAGGCTGACTCAATGAACTAGAGGTCTCTAAAGGAAAATTCAACAGTAACATGGGACAAGTAAGTGGGACTTGTCCAAATCACACTAGACAACCACCACTTCAACAGAATTTTTTAAACATCAGGTCATTGCTTCCTTGATAAAAATGAACAAATATCAGACCTCTATGATCTCACATCAGTTGTCACTATCCCTAAATACTTTCTGTATCTCTCAGTAGAAACAACAAATTTACAAGTTCAAGGACTGAGCAAGTCTGCCATGGTAAAAACATTTTATTGCTCTGCACTTGAAGTATGAAGTCATTTGCCCAATGACGTGCTCAAATGTTTGCTGTAAACACTATTTCTGCTGCAAACAGTATAAGACTAAGAAAAAGGGAGAAAATCCCAGTGTTTTAGCTTTATTTTTATGGTCCCAACTCAGGTTGCTTTTGTAAATTGTCTGCACACTAAGCCAGCTTTCCTGCCAAGCTCTGGACAACTTGTGCCACCATGCTGGCCACTCAAAACAGTTTGCAGGGGAGGCAAATGGACAGCTTTCAGGGGAATTTATGGAGCTTTGCTTCACCAGAGCAGCAGCAGCATTAGTGTGCAGGGGGAGACAGGCCTGCTATTTTTAAATTCTGCTCTCTGATGTACAGCTCACATCAGACAAAGATGATTGCTGCTGCTTTAAGGGAGTAATTGCCTCACTTCCTCCTCGAATCTTTGAAGAGATAATAAGAAAATGCTGGTTTTGTTAAGCAATAGGCTCAGTTTTCCTTCCCAGCAGTGCACAGAAACAGAGGCTGTCAAAATTTGCCTGTCACTTCTGACCTTCAGTGATCCTTATTTTTAGTAGTGACATGTTAATTATGGCCACATAAAAAGCAGGATACAAAAACATGGCTATATCACAGGAGGAGCCATGATCACTGCACTGTGTGTTGCATTGACAATATGTGCAGTTCTGCTACTATACACATGATGCCAAGGAACTATTTTTCACTGTAGCCCATTTCAAATCACAAGAAATAATATACCCATGGAAGGATTACCCTGTTTTTACACTGGAAAGATACATACCCAACCACCAACCCAAATCAACCTCTTCCCCAGTGATTTAGTGTTAGCACTACTCACCTACAAAGCTGGGAAGAAGCAATTGATCCTTTAGCTCTGACCCACCCCAGGGTCTTCCCTGTGTGGAAGGAGCTAGCAGCGAGTCTGTTAGCTAAAGGAGTGAGAAGCAAGAAGAAGCTGATAAGGAGCTCTCTCCAACGCTGTCACCAAGGAGACCAGGAGAAGAGAGGAATTGAAGAAAGATAAGAAGTTTTCAGCTGGACAAAGTATTTGACAAAGATAGTTTGTTGAAGTCACTGTTACTTTTCACCAATGTTGTTATGTTGTTTTGTTGTGGCCAATAGTTGGGGTAGAAGAAGCATAGACAATTAGAAAGGGTATAAAAAATCGGCCATTTGTAAAAATAAAGAGTTGCCAACTAAGACTGTTTATGAGCTTTGCTTTGTGTCGTGACTGCCTCGACAACGACACCCCTGACTCCCCACCAGCCCCCCTTTCCTTCACTTTGATGCCAGGATTATTTGCCAATATGAGGGTAAAAGTGCCAGGCCAGCAGGCTCTTGAGAACAGATGGGAGTGGGAAAGTACCACAAATAACAGATTACCTAATGATGTAAATTCTTATTTTCAAGGTTCAGCATTTTTAAATTGGTGGCATTTTTCTGAGGATCAGGTGATTTGTAGGGAATGTAGAGCCATGCTTTCCCAGGTCAGGAGAGCTCTTACTGTTTATCATTAACAATCTACCACTGAGAACACTTTTTACGGTGAGTCCTGAGGGGATGGTGCAATGGTTTACCAGTAGTGGATGCTTTCCTCCCATCCCTCCCTTGCTGAGCAGCCGCAAATGCTCCCCGGATTCCAAATCCTGAACTAGTGATCTTTGTCTCCAGAAACAGAAATAGACCTTTTTCTTCTGCCTATGGCAGTTTAAAATGAAGTGTTTGTGAGTATAAATAGGCAAGTTTGACATTGTCACCTTAAAACAGATGAGTCTTTGAAAGCAGTGATCCATGAAAACCCCACGGGAGCAGAGATTTATTCTGTCTGGGAGACTGAGGTGTTAAAGGGAAAATATTACCAGGAAGGACGGGCACCGAATGGAATGATATGATGCCTTATGTAGAGAAGACGTAAAGCAACCAAACACCTCCATATTTACTAGGGAGACAAACATCATTCACCCAGGGAAGCTATATATTTAAAAGGTACACCCTTTTATTATTAATACATTTATTTCTGGTTTGTAATTGGTTTTGGCTCCCATTTTTCTATTGTTGCAGAATGTAATAAATTGTTACTAAAATTTTTTAAACCATGAAAAGAAGGATGGAAAAGGTGGAAACCATTTTGGAGACTTTTCAATAGTTTTAAACTGCATGTGAACTTTTGTATTTAAAATATCTATGTACCTATTGCTCATACTGATTTTGCTGGTAACAGGTGGTCTTTTATTTTAAGCCTTGTTATTTTGTAGTTTGCATCTTCCATGCACTTAGGACACAGTTCTTATCTCAGCCATATCATGCCACTGATGGCAGTGAAGACAGCCTTTTATATCCAATATAAGCAGGATCAGGCCTCCAGCCTGTGGAAGAAAAAGCTTTTCAACTCAGATACACAAAAACTATTGCTGATCAAAGTGTGAGCTCCAAGAGTTAGGTCTCCTGGGACAAATACAGCCTCTGTGCTATCCTTTAGCTGAAAGACTGTCCTCTAGTCCAGTACCACTGCATTATTTATATATATTAGATGAAATTTGTTGGGAGCTAGTTACAAAATATCTTCATGCTGTAGGATTAAAAAAAAAGAAGAAAAAACAATCATAAAAAGATAAAAATCAGTAAGCGGTGTTTTTAAGAAAATGCCCTCAGGAGAAGCTGAGACCAATCTTTGCCGCTAAATCAGCAAATCCTACCAGATCAGTAATTAACAATATTGGCACTAATAATATTCAGTAGCATGGCAGCATGCTGATATCAGTTGGGATTCCTGTGATCATTATTGCAGAAGGAATGAAGGAGGACTGAAATTTGCACAGATGGAGGAAATGGAAGGAAAAAAGTGTTTTTGAGAGAGAAAAGAAAGTTTATGGGCTAGAAAAAATGACAGATTTTGAACTAAACTAGCTCAAGTTTTAAGCTTTTATTACAAATGTCCTGATCTCAAGCAGATCACTATTTAAAAAAGGAAGAGAAAATGCACTTTATTTCATGGTTTGAAAATAACTGACCATTTTAAAGAAGAGGAAAACTGTGACTCAGGAACAGCATCTTTAAATCTAAAAAACATCTAGAGCATAGTTGGAATACATCCCAGTATATTCTTCTAATTCACTTTGAATTAACAAAAATGACGATTTTCTGTATCAAGTGTCATAATCCTTCTGGTTGCTCATAAGAGAAAAATGAGGGTGTGTGAAGTGGAATGAGGCTGTGGTTGAGAAACCTTATGAAATACAAGACCGAGCTACACCTTTAGCAGAAGCATGTGAAAAATTGAGTAATAGGCGTTCAGCAGTGGTAAAATGAATGAAGATGTTGTATACAATTTCCAAGTGATTTTTTTTGTAGGACTCTAATCCATTGGCTTTTCATAACACTTTGCCTTAAGCACTGCAGAAACAGGTTTCACGTATTACTGGAAACTTCACGCAAAAGAATGAATTGGGAAAAGAATTCTGCAGACACCTTGAGTCTAGAGAGGAGGCAGCCACAGAGAATGGAGCCAATTTGATGACATTTTTCTGAGGTATTGTGCTATAGCCATCCTTTCCTCTGAGAAGTGTGAAATTTTGGTGTAGCTGCTTAATTATTTGGGTTAGCAAAATTTAAAAACAATTCAGTAATCTTGTGAGACTGAGTAGCTGGTAAATAAAATGAAATATAATGTTGAAAAATATGAAGCAATGTTTGTGGAAAAAAAAATCCTCATGCACAATAATGGGCTTTGAAAATGCCCGTTGAAATACTCAGGAAAGGGATATTGGTGTTGTAAGAGGTATTTTTGTGAAAAGTTCAGTAAGGCACTTTGAGTACTAGGAATTGTTAAGGAAAAGTGTACATCAAAACTGCAGACATCATTCTGCAGCTATATAAATGCATGTATGTTTTAAAAACTATCTGCAGTCCTAGTGTTTGAACCAGATCACAAATGTTATGGAAAATTAGAAAAGGCACTGAGGAAGATGAGGTGGATGTAATGGCACCTGTACAAGGAAAAAGGTGACTACAGAGAGTTGGTAAAACTGCATTTCTCCACACTGGAAAAGGAAGTGTAACAAACAGATCAAATACTAGCTTATGAAAAATGGTGTGGGAAACAAAAATTTTTCTGGTAATATGATAACACTGAGTCATCGAACGAAACTATCAGGTAAGAGACTGGAAACAAAGAACCCATTTTTTACATGCACACTATTTCTAATGTGATGTTCACTCTATGATGACATTGCAGCTATTTGGATTAAAAAAACAAGGCCAATTTTGAAAAATCCCCAACCTAATTAATGGATGAAATGATCCATTTAAATGTTACTAGTACAATGACACTTCCTGAAATTCAGCAAGTCCTTGAGTCACAGACTGAGGAAAGTTACTCTCAAACACTTGCTGTATTTCTATACCCTTGTCTAGGTAAATGATACTTTTGTTAGACAAAAATTGCAAATCTGGCTATTTGGCTCGACTCTCAGTGCGCCTTTCAATATTTTCATGCCTACTCAGTATTTCTGATTCATGTACTAAAACAAGCAAGTGAAAAATTTAATCGCATTTGAACCATATATCCTGAATGGCTGTACTTTCATCAGCTTAGAAGCCAGTTTTATAAACTGTCTGAACTAAGAGAAACAATGGATCAAGTTAACTGGTGCAGCTCTGTAGGCTGTCATTCATAAACTATGGTCACTCAGTTGCTATGCTTTATACACAATATATATGTACACCAGAGATATTGTTCATAGAACTGTGTCACAAACAGACCTTTTCCAAGTCACTCTGCAAGAGTTCTGCATCACCTTGACATTTATGGTCTCACTGAAAAGAAAGAGCTGATGTATATACTCTTCAAAAAAACCCAGGTCAGACTCATTTTAGAGAAATATGTGAAATCACCTGTAGTTATTCTAAACCCTGGTCAAATAATACCTGCATGCAGCCTTTCAAGCTCACATATAAATAACTAGCACAGACCGCTGTCTACACCTTTCACATACAGGATTTAGAACATTATTTAAAATTAAATACAGCCATTGAATAACAATCTACAAATAAAGTAGCATTAGATATTCTTTTTTATTTAGAACAAGTTAAAAATGTCATGAAGAAGATAAAAGATGAAAAGGATATGTATAGAGAAATAAGACCTTTCATTTACTTCTAAAACGATTTTGCTAATTGCTCCCTCTCATAGGTGTATCTTGGGAAAATGAAACAATAAGGTGAAAGAATAATAATGATGCATCTAAAAATGAACAAAAGTTTGGATTAGAGGCCTCTGAAACAACAGAATATTGAAGGTGATGAACAAGAATAGATCAGAACAATCAAGACAAGAAAGTCTTAGAACAGGACTTCATAACAGCTGATTCTTTGTATCCATAGTCTTTCTTTTTTACTCAGAACCATACAAAATAATTTTATAGAAACTGTACCATTCCCATCTACATGAAGAAATTATTCATCTCTTAATATCAAAAATCCTAGGGATTTTTTGGGCAGACTGTTGCCTATTCATTGACCTAAAATTAAATTAAAACGATTCCTGCTGGGATCCTCTGAGATACCCTGAAGAGAGCATCCATGAACACTGGCACCTGAGGATTCCACAGACACTACCACTGCATTTCCCCTCCACTTCCCTACTTGAGTGTGAATTACATAGCTTCACTTTTCTGATTTGAAATGCAATAGATATAAAAAACCAATGCTCACTTTAATCATGTCATATTTAAGGAAAAGAGGAAAGATTTAAGATAACTGAGGAGAGTTGGATTCAGCAAATCACATTAGAAAGATAAAATATGTATGGTGAAATCCCCCTTTTTTACATAGTCTTCAGATATTTATATCCAGACAATCATATATATTATAGAAAGAAAATATAACTAGGGCTGTGGAAAAAATATTAAGTTATTGCATTTAAACATAAGCATTCTGTACTTGAAAAGTTAACAGCAAAATATGGATACCATTCTTCTTAAACGTACTAATCTTAATAATAAAATAGGTTTGGACAGGTACAGATCTGTAAACATAATGTACATAATTCTATTCCATTTTGAGTTCATGAGGCAAATCTCTGTGCACATGTCTTTAGATTCACAGCATTCTGCTGACACTAGTGAGAGTTTTGTGCTTATCCTAAAAGTATGCTACCTTTTAAATTTGGGATTTGCAGCAGCATTCAGATTCCTGGTTTTCTCTAAAAGTCAGAGTCAGTCAGTCTAACTCTTTCGGTCCTCCTCTAAGGCTTTATGCTGAGGTTATTTGTGTGGATTCATATCACCTTGGCAATCAAAATCCAAACCTAGGTAATAGTTCTGAGTATTTCTCACACTGCGTGACATTCGGCTATTTTGTACAAATGCCATTATGACACAAGTGTGCTCAAAGTACTGGAAAGTACTGGAAGGTCAAAAATCCTCTGGTACACAACTAAAATACATCATTACTGGTAAAACAAATTGCATCACTTATCTCAGTAAGAAAACTTAAAGTTGCCTGAACCAGAGCTTGTTTAGAGTATTGTGTTTAATTGTGACCACACCACCTAAAACTTCAGTGAAATGAGGATCTCTGTGGAGCTGCATATGCATCGACACAGAATGTGCTTTTGAATGCAAAGTCAAGGAAAGTCCGAGTCTCACAGAAATACTAAGAAATTTAAAAAGTAGTTAAATGAGACTCAGAGCAACAACACATATACAGCCTTAAAGGGCTCTTTGCATGGTGTGCTGGTTTTGGCTGAGGGAGAGTTAACCATCTTCAGTGTAGCTGGTGTGGGGTTGTGTTTTGGACTTGTGCTGGATCCAGAGTTGATAATACAAGAGAAATTTTGTTATTGCTGAGCTTGCACAGAGCCAAGGCCTTTTCTGCTTTTTGTACAGCCACACTGGCTGGGAAGCTGGGGGTGAATGGGAGATTGCGAAGTGTCACAGCCAGGACAGGTGACCCAAACTGACCCAAGGGACATTCCAAACTATGTGACATCATGCTGAGTATGTAAAGTGGGGGGAAGAAGGACAAAACCAGGGATGTTTGAAGCGATGGCTTTTGTCTCCCCAAGTCACTGTTATGTGTGATGAGGCCCTGCTCTGCTGGAGATGGTTGAACACCTGCCTGCCCATGGGGAGAGGTGAATTTAGTTCTCATTTTGCTCTGCTTGTGTGTGCAGCTTTTGCTTTCTCTATGAAACTCTCCTTATCTCAGCCTACGATTTTTCTTTTACTCTTCTCATTCTCTCGACCCTGCTAGTGGGACAGTAAATAAAAGCCGTGTGAGGCTTGATTGCTGGCTGGAGTTAAACCATGACACACAGGGAGTAAAGATTCCTATGCAATCTTTGAGTCTCAGACTAGAAAATGGAAAAATTATCTGGAGGAGACTAAAGTCAATAAATGGTGCATTGGGCTTGGATTTGATTCAATTTACCCTGGTTTCCCAGTGATGTTTTTCACTTATTTTCAAAATTTACTCTTTAATTGCATTGGCATCAGAATTCAGACATAATGTGTGTAACTTAATTAGAAGTACACATCTCTCTCTTAATATGCCACTGAGTTCTTTATCACATCATAGTAGGTCTGGTAACTTAAGAACTGAAAATGGATTGCTTTCAGAGGCATTCCTCATGCAAACCAGCGGGGATCCCGCCCACAAGGAGGCTCTTATGCAAGGCTTAAATTATTAAAGTAGTAAGAGGCAATTCTACAGGGGAACAATCACTCTGTGGAGGCAGCCAGTAATTTAGTTACAGGAAATGTATATTACAAATGAGGATTAACACTTGTTCACCATATTTGGAATGTGAAAAAATAGATTAGATATTAATTCAAAATTACAATCACAAAAGTTAACAGTTAGAAAATGACACCCAGGGACATAAAGGTGTGATTAAAAATTGTAGAATTACTGTCAGTGATTGACAGTGATGTTTTTCCCTCTCCTGTTCAAATGGTTTTGATGTAGAGTACAAGAACTCATGATTTGCTTGTTTGCTGTGTATGTGCTATTCAAGTAATATTTCTCTTAAGGGGGGACTAGAAAACTCAATTTTACTTAGCTCAAGCTTAATATGCTTGAGGTATCAAATGAAAAAATACCATGTGGAACATAGAGGGTGAGAACATACAAGCTGAACTCTGAGAAGAAGATAAATACAATTTTGCTAACCAGTAAAAAAAATTTGCTACTTTATAGTTCCAAAGATATTCAAGATCACTAAACTTTCAAAAATAATTGAGAACATTTCACACCTCAAAGAATTAGAAAAAGCTGAGACAAATAAGTCTTTATGTTAAAGTATATTAATTAAAAAATTATAATCCCATCAAATGTATTCAATCAAAATAACTGCACAGTTTTGTAGAGATATTACCTACTACAAGAATATAATTCAGCAAAGTTTAACATTCTTGTGTGTTGTGCTTCCCATCCAATTCTCCTGTAAGAATGTGGCAACCTCAGGCACCATGAAAATAACAAAGAAATTACTAAACAGCAGAAGTCATGTTAGAAAAATCTTCCTATATTTTATCATGTTGCTACTAGTACACATAAAATTTTAATGTTACAAGCACACATTTTATGTCTAAGTCCATTAGAATGTTTCAGATTGATATTAAATTCAGTTGCCACTCATTCTATCAGAAGACAGACTGAACCCCAGATGTGCAATTACTAGGAAATTTTGTAGGCTCAAGACTCATCATACAGAATAATAAATATATCTTTTCTGAATAACTAAGATAATCCCCAAAATGTGTTTCAGAAGAAAACTATTAATTCAATAAGTTTTTCAGGGTAAACAGCAAAGACACCACAAGTATTAACTGTTATGTCTCCTGACCCTTGTTCCCACAGCTTCCTTCTTCGCCCTTGTGAAGAGCAGCTGTGCAAAACAGCATGTCCCTGCTCACCATATCCACTCACACCGTGCCTTTGATTGTCTCTGCCTAGTTGCATGACTAAGGTAAATCTCCACTGCTTTCTACTACTTTGTGCATGGTAACACCGGCACAGAAACAGGAGACTGAGGAGCATTTGTTTTTTAGTACACTACAGAGAGCATCGTGTACCAAATCCTGCTCAGTAACACATATGCAGGCCCACAGCCAGCAGGCAGGGATAATCAGTCATCCAGAAGCCAGCACCTGAAGAGGATCGAGCTACTGAGGAATTGCTGATGGTATAATTTGATCAACAGAATTTTCCTGTGAGTGATGGTGTCTGAGAAAGAAAAATACCCCTGTATTTGACTCTCTTACTGTGTTGAATTTGCAAGCCTTTTAACAAGAACTGAACCAACGCCTCAGCAACTTGATTGTTATGAAACAACCACATAAGTCATCACATTTAGTACCATAACATGTAGACCTACAACTTCTCTGTGCTGAACAAATTCCTTAATACTGCTTCCAAGAAGAACTAAACACAAAGGCATTTCAACACAAGCCTGAATAAAACAGAAACATTTTAATTCAATCAGATGGACAAATCAGTTCAAGAAAATGTCCCTTACAATTCATTAATGAGGTTTGTAGGTTGCTGCATTTTGTAAAGAACTTTTATAGAGCTGTTGAAAATTAGCAAGCACATAAGTAGAATGTTTTCTTCATTCTTAGTTCTATTGCTACAAGGATTTCTCTACAGAATAGAAATGCAAGCCTGGTGTTCTAAAAGTCCACAATGTTTTAGAGACAAAATACAGGATTTTAAAATCTGCATACACAAAATTCATTAAGAAATAGCTTAGTTATATACTGCTTATTTTTGACCCTATTGTGATGACTTACATTTCATGAGTGTAAAAATAGACCTAAGTGATTTTTTGACAAGCACATAGATTTTACTTATCACTTGACAAAGTTGAGTCTTTAGTCTTAAAAGTTATAGTGACTTTATTTGTTGAGTAGAAATCCAAGTATCATCTTTGTTAAGGTAGAATGCTTTGGCTGTTTTCTTCACAGTATTTTCTGTCCAACAAGAAATCAATGGATCAAACTATAAGATTTATATTATTAAAAGTGCTAAAAAAAGTTCACAAACCTGCTTTGGGTAGCCAAGTGGAATGAAATTCTACTATATTAGAGTACTTAATAGCAATAAAGCTTAAAAGCAAAAAAAAAAAATTAGAGTTGTGTTTAACACAGAGGATATTTTCAGACTTTATCCAGAGCAGTCCATGTCAGCTTACATTTAACAGGATGCAATAAGATAAACAATGTACTGCTATACCTAATGTACAAACTGTAAATAATGTTACATTTATTTCTTGTTTTCTGCTTTCACAAATTTCTGGCATACTGTAATAGTTGGAGTTCACTAGACAGAACTAAATTTAGCAAAGGTACAAATTCTATATTGAAATCTATAAAAATAGTATAACCTGATTATGATATAATATATAATATATAACATATAATATAAAAGATGTGATATATACTATGTAATCTATTGTACATATTATAATGTCCTGGGGTGACAGGACATTTTCATGCTTGTATCCCAATCGTTTTTTTTTTTTCCCCTGTTCCCATGTTCTCAGTTTGTTTTGTCTGTGGCCTGGCCCCTCCCCCGGCTGCTGGCTTTTGGCTTGGCTTTTTGCTGCTAGCTTAGGCTTGCTTTGGCGTGCTTTGCTCGCTTGCTTTTTTTTTGCTTGCTTTTGCTTGTTTTTTTCTATTTTTTCCGCTTTTTGTTTTTCCCCTTCTTTCCTTCCTCCCCTCCCCTGAAGACATCGGACCGGCTTCGGGCCCTGATTCGGGGACGTTGGGAACCCGCCCGGAGTCTGCACCTGAGAGACGCTTTGGCACCCTTCCCAACAGAGACTGCTCACCCCCTCTCGGATTGGTGAAAACATTTGTTGTCATCTGGAACTGTTTCTTCTTGTGTTGGGGAGTGGTTTTTTTGTTGTTCCTTAATAAATAAGTTTTTTCCACTTTCCCTCTGAGGTAATTCCTTCTGAACCCGGTGAGTGCTGGGGGAGGGGCGGAGTAGTGGAGGGTTCGTTTTTCCTTTAAGGGGGCTCCTTTGGAGATTTTCCCCTAATTTGTCCTAAACTAGGACATATATATACATATGACAATATCTATATTAAAAAAATGATTGTAATCCTGATCTGTGTCATTGCTTTTGCCTGGAAGACCAGGCTTAGATATAAGATACTTCTCTCAAAAATTATGAATGAATATTAATAAAATGCATTTGAGTAGAGGACAATGGACATTTCTAAAATATTCCCTTATTCATTAAAATTTTGAATGACAGTAAAAACAGAATGGAGGAAAGGACTAGCAATACATGGTAGTCAAGTAATATGAAGCCCTTATAGACAATAGAGATTATCCTAATTCTATACCTACCTTCTGTTTAGGACAGTTGAGGTAACTTTAATCAACTGAGCCAGTGCTGTTGAAAGCACAGGAAATTCAGAAAATGGAAGCAGAAGTTCAGGTCCCTAATTTTCTCTATTAGTGGGTTCCTCCTTAAAAATTATACTCATGTATAATTTGGGGCTTCCTATTTATCAAAATAAAATGGTTTTTTAGAGGATTTAGTATAATAAAGGATTGAGCAATATATTCTGGCAATGTCAAGTTCTATATTAATTAAATACACTTAGTAATATTTGGGAAAAATCTCAGTAGAACTGAGAATTCAGAGGTAAGACAATAATTTGTCTTCTCCAAATTTCTAAAGACTTGATTTAAATCAGTCCTGGGGCATCATGTCAAATGGTTGAGTAGAAATGAGTGGAGGTTCAGGTCTACTGAAGCTGCTGAAGGTGTATCACAGAATACTAAAAAAACTTCCTCTGAAAGCCTTTGCCTACTTTAGTATATATTGACTTGACACAATTTGACTTACCCAACTTTGGATTTTAGTTGGCAAGAGCTATACTAATTCTATTGTAGTGTTATCTAACTTCTTCATAAGGTACTAAAAATACTGTATTTCTAAGCTTAGACACAGACTTTATATAATAGTTTATAAATCATTAAAGGTGCTGTACAGGGTACTGATTTTTTTTCTTTAGTTCAGCATGTTTGAAGAAGCTAGTTCTCTCTAAATTGAAAGGTATACATTAGAAAATAGAGACAAAAATCAGAGTACTTAACAGAATTCTGTCATTGAATACCAGCTCAATCAGTTTCAAGGCAGCTGAGGCTAAAGAAAAGCCATACATTTTGGTCTAACTTCTTCATAAGGGGATTGCTTGAAAAGACACTTATTGGAAATACTGTTCAAGTCCTTTGTCTCACAAGACAATACCAGGATTGATAATTTCAGTCACTGAGGCACAGCTTCTGGGACATATTAAATGATTATCATAGAAATACCGAATGGCTTGGGTTGGAATGGGCTTTAAAGATCATACAGTTCTAACCTCCTGCCATGGGCAGGAGGGACACCTTCCACATGACCAGGTTGCTCAGAGCTGCATTCAACCTGTCTTTGAACACATACAGGGATGGGATAGCCACAAGTTCTCTGGGCAACCTGTTCCAGTGTCTCACCACCCTCACAGTAAGAATTTCTTCCTAATATCTAATTAAAACATACTCTCTTTTACTTTGATGCTGTTCCCCTTTATCTTGTCATTATATGCATTTTTAAAAAGTCTTTCTCCATCTTTTTTCTATGTCCTGTTCATGTACTTCAGGCTTCAATTATGTCACCTTCTCTTCTCCCAGCTGAACAATCCCAATTCTCTTTATTTCATAGGAAAGGTGCTCCAACTCTTAATCATCTTACTGGCCACTACACTTCATTATTGGTTTCAAGACATAGAATTCTCAATGGAAAAAACCCCCATGTTTAAGGATTACTTCTATGCATCCTAAATGCAGGACATCAGTAGTGTCTATATAAATCCAGCCTACTTCTCAACGCATTATTTAATACTACACAGAGAAGATGCTTACTTTGCCCTTGTACTCTTGTAAAAATATTTTTCATTAATATTTGATTATTACTATTCTTTAGGTAGGCTTCTCAAAGATTTTATATCAAAAGTGCAGATCAAAGACTTATCAAATTGATCAGCAATTTATTTTATTCTCATACAAGTCCTTTGGAGACAGGAACAGAAAAACGCCATAATTTATGCATGCACAAGAATGAATAGTGTGGAAACAACTGTTCGATAGAAGTTCATGCTTAACAGTCAAGATATAGTAATTATCTTTGGTTTGCAGAGAACTTTTTGTTCTGTGCATACGTTTACCTTTTACATATTCATTAAGCTGTTTGTATTAAATGTTTTAAAATGAGTCCGGGCTAATTTTACTGATAAAAATATGATTACTAGCTCTCATAGTTGTTTAATGTGGTTGGCTAATTACTTGTTATTTGGACTAAAAATGTTGCTACTAATGGTCTGTTAATAGCCAGCACTCTTGGCCAGGCTTTTGGGAAGAAATATGTTTATGTATGTACTTGGTTATATCTCTGTTCTGAAGGCCCTTGCAAATTGCTGCTCAGTCTTTTCCCCCATATGAAATATTTTCAGCTAGAGATATTTATGTGGTGTGCCCCATTACTGGGTATTATTGGAAGTCTCCTGCATGCACTTGAATGGACTACATGGGGCCAGTTTCCCAATACAGACCGATGACAGGTAAAGGAAAAGGGGTGAAGTTTGTTCTCAGAAATAAGGTCCATTATATATTAATGAAACCACTTCCTGCAGTTGCTGGGGTTGGTTCAGCTCATTTTTATGCCAGCTCCTGCAAGCTGACATCTGGTATGGATCTACCTCAAATAAAGCTGACTTAAAAAATCAGCACTGCCTTTCTCTGGTGAGTCAAAATTATTCTGAAAACAGATTGTGAGCTTTGGTGAGGAAATGGGCAAAATGGCCCATTCAGTTTCTCTAACAATTATTTTTTAAGCAAGTTTCTTATGTTGGTATGGAGAATCAAATGACATTACATTTGAATCAGCAAATGGTGAAGGACCATTTACACTGTCCTTTGTCACGTGAAATGGATTTAACATTTTTCCTGTAAACATCCTTGATTTAGTTCTGTGTTAGTTCTGTTTAGTTCAAAACAAGATAATTTTTCAATGGAAAAATATATTAAATATTGTACCACTCTTGAACACAACATATATGTAGACCAGCTGATTGTATAAAGCTTAACTGTATATATATTTTAGACTGGAGTGTTAATATACAAGATATGGAAAAGCAATAATAAAGATACTTTCTGGGAAGAATACATTTAAAAATAATTTCTAGTTTTGAGAAAATTTATTTCTGCATTTGGTGAATGCAAAACCATTAAAACCTTATACAGATAATGGTTTCACTATATATATACATATAATAGAGTATATAATCAATTATTTATTATAATTACATAATGGGTATATTAATTTCTAATTAATTAAAATTCATTCTTTTCCCTTCATAGTAAGAGCCCAATACTAAGATTCTATGTACAGATTTAGAAACATAAATGAAACCACAGAGTTTTTAAAATGAGGACTAATCTAGTTTGCACTTTCTTACTGTTCAGTCCTTTGTAATATTTTTCTTGCCTGTTGATTTGGAATATGAAGATCCTGCCAAACATAGCATGGTTCGAAGGACACTATTTCCCTGGAAGTCCTTTTTTTTTAAACAGTAGCTTTGAGAACTTTCTGTACAATGAAAACAAAGACAAGCACTTTGAAAACCGACCATAAATTATGTATGTGTCTCAGATAGATGTCAAGCAGCCAACCAACCTGTTTAATTGAAAACCAAAAAAATGACAGCATGCCACTTTGAAAGTGCATGGTTAATATAAAAATAAGTGATGTTAATGGGAATAAATATGTTTGTAGCATAGCATCTGATGCCAGTTTTCCTCAACATTTCTCTCTACTGACAGCTCTCTTTGGTTTTGGATGCAAGCTAGAGTTTTCAAGCTGAGAAAGGCAATCTTCTAAAATTGGCATTTTTCTCCCTTGCAAACTTTAACTGTGGTTAGTGATTTGCTATGTTGCTTTGCTTCTCATTAATTATCCACAATTGCTCCTTCTCCTTGGTCTGTCTTTAAAAATATGCTATTATAGATCAGTACTTGGCTATGTGAATGGACAGCCATTTGTGAATTGCTGTAAACTACATACAGGATAAAGCTAGAGAAACATGATTCGATAAAAAATTGCTCCAAATTAAAAGCTTTTTTTCTCTGTAATGGTAAATTCTTCAGATTTGCTTTTATGTTTAACATTTCTCATAGAAGAGAATTTTATTGCATAAATTTTATCTCCTTAGTTCAGATGGAATATGAATTCACAGTAGCATGAAAAACAGATTTAAGTATTAATGTTGCTAGTAAAATAGATTGTGCTTCATAGATGTAATGTCATTTGGCCTTACAAATCCACAAAATCTGTGTGACATCTCTCAGTTGTAAGAATCCACTACTTGATGACATAAAATGAATGCATGCCAGGCTTTGATACAGCTACAGAGTCTCTGAAAAGATGAAAAATAGAACTATTTATTTTTATACTTTTGGTAGGAAGTTTTTTAAATTAATAAAATGAACTCTAGAAACTGCTCATTCAGAATGTGGGTGGGTGTAGATACTAGTTGGCCTCACCAAAGAACTTGGTATATTTACTATTTCATAGAATAAGCTAAGTTGGAAGCACCCACAAGGACCAGCAAGTCCAACTCCTGGCCCTGCACAGCACTACCCTCAAGAGTCACACTATGTGCCTGACAGAATTGTCCAAAACTTCTTGAACTCTGGCAAGCTTGGTGCTGTGACCACTTTCCTGGGGAGCCTGTTCCAGTGCCCAGCTACACTGTGGGTGAAGAATCTTTTTCTAATGTACAACCTAAACCTCCCCTGACACAACTTCAGGCTGTTCTCTTAGGTCTTGTCACTGGGCATCACAGAGAAGAGATACAGGAGTGGAATCCTATGATTAGTTTCTAGATTTCATTTTGTTAATTAAAATCCTCTGTTTATTTGCCTTCATATTATACTCATCAAACTCAAATCTAACTCAATTCTGAGAAATACAGTCATACACATGTAGATTCAGTCAAGTAAGAGTCCTGCTCTCAAAGACTCTACAATGACAGCAGGAAGACTCTGCAGTGTTCCCTTTTAATTGATCATGCAAGTATAATTTGTTACCTTGGATCTAAAAAACCAAACAAAAAATTAGAATTGACTATCCAAGAAAAACTGGTTTTCCAAACTACTGTTTATGTAATATAGTTTGTTGAAAGTAGCAAAAGGATATATGGAACTAATAAGGACCTGGATGAAAGCTAAAATAAAATAGACACCTAAACCACTATGGATAATTGCTGGTTACTGAAAAGATCAGTCCAAAGTTAAGGATGATTATGTATTTTCTTCTTTTTATCAACTTCTGAGTGTGCAATCTGCATGTAGCTTTGGAATTTCATCTGCTGATAGCTGATCATATCCATGAGTCTGAAGCTGATCAGAGGGATGGAGCACCTCTTCTATGAGGAAAGGCTAAGAGAATTGGGATTGTTCAGCCTGGAAAAGAGAAGGCTTTGGGGTTACAAGGCTTTGGGGTTATAATTGCAGTACCTGAAGGGAACTTACAGGAAAAATGGGGCAAGATTATTTCCAAGGGTATGCAGTGACAGGACAAAGGGGAATGACTTCAGAATGAGAGTAGGTTTATAATATGTATTAGGAAAATATTCTTTACTGTGAGGGTGGTGAGGCACTGGAACTGGTTGCCCAGAGAAGTTGTGGATGCCCAGTCTCTGGAGGTGTTTCAGGCTGGGTTGGATTGGGCTCTGAGCAACCCGATCTAGTTGAAAATTTCCCTGACCATGGCAGCAGGGGGGTTGGATGGACAAAATGATCTTTAAGACCCCCTTCCAGCCCAAAGCATTAAAAGATTTTAGAATTCTATGATATAAAAGGTGTTTGTATAGGCATTTTATCCTCTTCATACCATCTCCACCTGGCCTAAACAATGTCACTTTTGGGGTCAAGGATTTGATAAAATCTTCAATTAGTTTTTAAACTGAAGCCAATGTTCACTGCAACACCCATTTACTAATTAGCATTTCATAATGTGCAATGCTTGAAGATTTATGCTGATGAGTTGATGGTAATTAAAATTAAGTACATGGGGCAACAATAGAAACCCCACTGCTTATGCACTTAAGTCAGCATAGTGTATTTTCCACTAATTGATTCAATTAATCTTCAGCACTGCTATTTCCTCTGATGTTGAGTTGGAAAATCTCATCTTTTCCCTACAGCAGGATAGCTCATCTCTGGCTCAATCTTCCCCAAAATACCAGATAAAATGCAAGGCTAAGTGGAAGCACTGCTTTAGTGAGCAGAATATTAATAGTAATGCTCATCACCATGAATCTCTCACAATGGTGTGTCTGGAGCGGATGGCACTCAGTTGTAATCATTTGGGAAATATGACACAAAAAATGTTTGTCTTGACAGTCACTAAGTATGAAGTTGCTCAAGAGCTACCTATGCAAACAGTGTCCCTGCAGCAGCTTTATGCTGACATTGCTGTGTTAAGGACAGAATTATCTACCGCCTTAGAGAAATTACCCAGCATATGAAGTCCTAACTCTAAATTCTTTGTGGGGAGGGGAAAGAAGGAGTGTGTGTGTGTGTGCAGACTGAGAATTCTGGATTCACAGAACATACTAGCAATTCTTGTCGTGAGCAGCTGGAGACAGAATATGTAATTACAATAAAGTTGTTAAAAAAGATAAGTTGCAAAAGAGAAAAATTGAGGAAAACCGATTAAAAACTTTTGTTGTGATATCATATAAAGAAAGGAATTCAACTTGGGTTCCACAAAGGGCTAGAATCCCACCTCCAGCTTTTAGAAATTGTGGCAAGAACTCAAGTAATTTCAGGAAACCTAGACTTTCTCCTGATTGGACAGTAGCATGGACCAATACCGTACCTCTGCCTTTGTGCATTAGCAAGTAGCAGAGCACAAGTAAGTGCAGACCTGGGGTGAAAGAGTTATTGGTAAGCACTTGCACTCCATCATTGCAGGTATTTTGGGTAAATTTTAATCTAGTCTTGTAGACTTAATGCTTATTAATTGTTGGGATCCAGTAGGGCTACTACCAGAGTCCAGCCAGAATGAAGCTTTGCTTCATTCAAAAGGGATTAAATGCATGTTACATGATGGTTACATGATCTGAACCAGAATGGAGGAAGAGCAATGCTGGCACTTCCCCTTGAAAGTGCAGGTCTGACCTGTACCATATTTGTATAGGTGCTTCTGATATCTCAGTCAATTATTCTTTTAACTGAAAGGAGGTTAATGATGCTTTTGAACTACATCAGGTCTACTAAGGTGAAAGCTACCTAACGCGGTATGTACCAGTATGGTACATACCTAACGCGATATGTACGCGGTATGTACCAAGGCCTTAGTTTGCTGGTGCAGTGTCGCTAGATGAATGCAGTTTTGGGAGGGCTTCCATGAGACAGCTGTACACCAGCATTTCATACCATGCAAGCAATTTAGGAGCAGATACATCAACACTGCACTCCAGCTGTTTTTCAATATTCCTGTCACACAAAAAGCATAAAACCAATTTAACCGGTCTGTTAAGTCAGGTTCATGGCTGCTTTGTGCCAACAGGCACAAAGCTGGTGAAACATATTGGTGAACTTGTCCTATATTTTGTCTTCAAAACAATAGAAAACCTCTAAATTGTCTCACCTGAAGTGATGTATTATTACACATGCCAAAGTATCAACTTACTTGGAAATCTTGTTGCAAAGTGGAAACACAAATAAAATTGAATTGTTCATTCAGTAAAAAAGAATGAAAATAGCATACAAAATAGGGTTCGTTCTCCTTTTCCAGTTCACCTACCATTGGTGTTCAACAAGAGACAGAACATTCCTACCTGCCACAAAGGCATGTAGAGCCAGTAGCAATTAAGATAGACTTTCTCTGTTCTACCAGGAAGCATTTACTAAAGCTATTAGAATTCCAACAGGCTCTGCTGGGCACTGAGTTTTATTCTTACTCATTTTAAAAGTATACAGCAGGTGGTCTTGAAAACACAGATACTTCAACACTGTTGGAGATATTTCCTGAAGTCTACTTTTCTCTTCAAAGAATATGAAAAATGCTGTTTCATTGACTGAGAAAACTTTATGTGTATAGTGTTACAATATATTGAGGCCTTGCATGGCAACTGCAAAAATAAGCCCACTAAAAGAATAATTTCTGCAACTGTTTCTAAAAAATATAGTGATGATGTCATATGCTTGCAAATGTTATTTTACATCCTGGTAATTCAATTTCCTTTCCTTAACGTCCACCTAGGCTAAAGTAGTCTCCTTTAAAGATGTTAACTATGTTGTTTCTAATCCATACAAAACTACTGGAAAAAGCAATATGTTTGCTAGGATGTTATAGGCTTGCTGAAAGGGTAGCACTTCTCAGAAATGGACTTAAAGATACACACTTAGTAGAGATAATTCTTTAGTATGGGATAACTTTCAGGGGAAAATTGTATCTATTTTGATAGATATATATCTACATTTCACCAAACAAATACTGTCCTTGGCTGCACTCATATGATGACCAAGCTAAGGAAGCTTAAAGAGCTCTTGTGAGTTTGCCTTTTTACTGTCCACCTTTTTCCTGACTCACCACTCACTTATCTTAAGTGCACCACTCACTTATCTTAAGTAAATGACCCTCTAGTAGAGAGGTAACATCTGCTGTTTTTCCTAGTGGCCTAGATCTCACAAGAAACTTCAGTCAGGAGCAGTAGCTGTAGCAACCTTAAGCTACCTCCACATGTGTATGTAAATCTAGCAACAGAGAAATGACAGAAAGAGAAGAAGCTGGCCTTCATATTTAAAATAATGATTCTGGCCAATATGATGCTAGATTTAAGTAAACCACAAATTTTAGTCTCTGACTTGGATGATGCAAAACCTTCTCTCAATAATTGCATACAGTCATATTTCAAATGTGTTGAAGGAATGTGTCTGGTTTCTGTATTTTATATCAGTTGATAATTAATGGACAATATGTGCTCATGGGTAACTGTTACTAAGCTCCTTGTGATGTTATCTGTAAACTACAAGTCTTTTAATTGTACAACATAAAATTAAACTGCCTTCACATATTAGCCTTCTAATATTTTTCTGTCTAATTGGCAGATATACAGGGAATACGGCCTATTACATGCAAATTTGGAGATCCATGACTTGGAAATTATAATGGCTACTAATTAATCCAGTTTGTAGTGCAGAAAATACTGTTTTCTGACAGTGTTTCAAAGCTTAAAGACATTATTTACTGTGGTTCCCAAGTAAAGTGTACTTTGCCAGGAATAAGACCCCAGTTGAGACCACTACAGAACTCAGGTTTCAGAAACATGAAAAACCATAGGAGGACATAATCCATAACTTGGCCAGCCACAAACAAAAGGTTATATACAGTCTTTAGGTGAATGTAAATACACGTAGTTAAACTAGATCTCAGTTTCTGTTGCAAAAAATACGTATATAAAATTAACTTGTCTTCACCACACTGAAAAAAAAATTGTTTATTTTATCTTAATGAGGAAAGGATACCTGTCCTCTCTGTACCATGCTATATTTAACCTACCTATTTAATAATTAAACAGTATTTATAGTACTTATGAAGCTAAAAGGCTGCAAGACATTAGAAAAACTTGTATTACATTCACTGGTGTTGTGTACAAGACTTGGAAAAAATCTGCCAGGACCCCTAAATCTCAATATTTATCTCATCAGCTGGGTAAGTTTTCCCAAAAAGTCACATCATCTTAGCTTAGATAAGGCATGCTTTTGAGTAACTATGCTTAAAAAAGTAAAAACCCAAAAAGAGTCGACTGCCCAAAACATTACAATCAACACTTGTCCAATGGTGGAGTGATTAATACTGTCCTCTGCTGACCAACTTCAAAATAAAGAATATTACAAAGTGGCAGAGATTGAAGTACTACAGAGATTGTAGGTTATTCTTGACTCTTTTGCCAAATGAAAGAAACACTCTCTGTCCCCCTTTCTCTCTTGATCACACCCACACAACACATTTTCATAATATGTATGCCCTCCTGGTTCTTACCTTTCTGTGTGGTTTTAGCTGCATTTCTTCTAGATTCTCCATATATTGACCTAAACCAGTTTCCCAACAGATTGAATTTTCATTATTACTTGATTAATAGGTATCTACTTCCTTGTAGACACCTCTCCAGTTTAAATGTCGAGTTTAAAATCTTGACTTCCTATTGCTCTGCTTCCTGTGGTTCTTCAAAATCCAAAGGCTAGCCTTCTTAATACTTCTTTGATTCATGCTTCTGTAATTAATATGATTCATATTTTTAGGATTTTTTTAAAGAGATGGCACACCTCTATTTTAAAGTTTGGTGGTTAAATGAGGAATATTTTGGAATTATGTTTAGGGTTGCATATCTCAACACACAACCACATAAAAGGCAGTTAGCCCTGTTTTATAAGTAAAATTAGGAATGACAAGATATAAAGTTGACAAACCATGGACTCTTGAGATGAAAAGACTAATTGTGAAGTATTTATGCAGTAATCTTTCCAGAACTCTGTTAATGACATTGAGTTTCCTCAGTAATTAAAATGGATACTTCATCATAATGGAATGATGGATCTATTCACATCAGCCTGTAGACATCCAGGCTTTTATTTTATAACTCAAGGTGTTTCGTAGTTCCGAGTTCAATTAAGCCTTTTTTAAAGGCTTAAATATTTAAAATTCATCATCTTTAATATAAATCTGACAGTGACTAAGAATGTGGCTCTGTAAACTTCAGGATACATTTAAGAATAAAAGATCTACCTCAAACCACTCTTTAGTAGCAAATATAACAGGAACAAAGAAATTTTTTCTTGGGATCACAACCTGAAACTAATTTTAAACCAAAATACAAGGTGTTTTGCAAAAAAAAAAAAAAAACCTAAAAAGCAAACCCAAAAATCTTCAGTTTTCTAAAATATTAAGATAAAAATTTTTTGTTTGACTGAAGGATAACAACTGTAACTGATGTTTAAGTATTAGTAGGTGAATGAGTCTGGTGGCAAAAGAAATGCCTGGTCCTCAAGATTAAAGGCATAGACTTAACATGTGGTTACACTTCCTGCATGCTTTTGCTTGAATTATTTGGCCCAAATTTTTATATTACTCCTTTACTGTCATGTCTGGTATTGAACCAATGAGAATGAGGCCACTAAATGATTTTGACAATCTAGGCTCTTGTAGATTTTTGTTTCCATTCCTCTAGTTGTAAGAATGTGCATTAACTAATAATGGTCGTCTGCCTTCTTCCTGCGACAAATCATGGTCAAACAAATATGTAGAATGCATATAAGACAGGAGACTTTTGAAAAATCTACAGAATATAAAAAATTATTTTTACTATTAACTTGAGAATGATTTTAAGATGTACTGTAGAATTTTATTATGTTATATGAGCTGTGAAGAACCAAGTAAGCTATCATAAGGCTGACCATGATCATGAGCCTGAGGTAGACAAAGAATCCCATTTTACACTGGGTGAACTAAATTATGACAAAGCTCTGGTCCAAGTTCATATTGACTATGACTGATGTAGCCCATTCTCATTTATAATGATTACAAAATTCTGGTCAGTGTTAAATTAGCTGACTTAAGGTTACAGACATGTTCTACTATGACACTTTTTTGTACTGAAGATAAGGTCAAGAGATCTTTCCAAAAAAATTACAATAATCTGCAGTCTTCTAAAACATAAAGATAAAAACTTTCCATTTGACTGAAGGAAAACAAATGTAACTCAACTTTAAGTATTAGTAAATACATGAGTCTAGTGGAGGAAGAGAGGATTAATTAATCTACAGATCAGTGCTTCAGCTACAAGGAATTACTTCCCTGAAGACCTTTTCCTGATAAAATGAATGAAAACAGGATTGGAGGCAGTGAATGAATGAGCTTTGTAGGGAGATAAAGTGTTAGTCTGAATTTCTTTTAGCCTTGGATTGATTTTAAGCTTTCTGTGCTTTCAACCTAATCCTCCAGGAATGTAATAAAGTGTTACATGAGATCAGCATGAAGTGAAACTAGCATTTGAGTCCACTGAATTATCAAACTTCTGCTGTTAGACTCCCTTTTTCATATTCTCAATTACAATTCACAACTTTTTTAAAATTGACATTAGGTGGTATAAAAATGGATCATAACACTCTATGGCCATCAATATAAAGAAATACAAATAAAAGTCAACATATCAGCAGAAAAGGTATGGTAAGTATTCTGTTGGTTCAGTTGATAAGTTACTAACCTAGCATACCCCAGTTTGGCTGGCTTTGTATCTGGTAGAAATTTGCTTGATAAACACAGGAATTACACAGAATTTCCAAATGCATTGCCTCATAATTTATTAGTTGCTTGACTAACTGTTAGTCCATGTATGAAAGGGGGACCTGCTCAGTGGATGAGGGAAAAGCTGTGGATGTTATCCATCTGGAATTTAGTAAAGCCCACGACACCCTTTCCCACAGCATTCTCCTGTATAAACTGTCTGCTCATGGCTTGGAGGGGTGCACACTTTGCTGGGTAAAAAACTACACGGATGGCTGAGCCCAGAGAGTGGCAGTGAATGGAGCTACAGACACCGGGCAGACAGTCACAAGTGGTGTGTCCCAGGGGTCAGCATTGGGACTGGTTCTGTTTGGTGTCTTTACTCATCATCTGGATGAGGGGAAGTTCTCTCAGGAAGCTTACAGGTGACTCTGAGTTGCAGGTGAATTCAAGCTGGGTGTGCCTCCAAGGAGTGTTGGTCTGCTGAAGGGCAGGAAGGCTGTGCAGAGGGATCAGGACTGGCTAGAGCGATAGGTTGAGGCCAATGGTATGAGGGTCAGCAAGGAGAAGTATTGTTGCACCCGATGGTGAATCAGGACTCTTTGACTCCAGTATCAGAAGGCTTATATGATTTATTAAAATTACTCCATTGATCGGAAGGAATTTGGGCTATATGTGCCTGGGTACAGAGCTAACATACTTTCTTCTTCATGATCAGTACCAAACTGCTAGAATGCCAGAAAATGCTTATAAAATCAGAGAGAGAACATTTCTCTATATCATAGGTCAAGAGGAAGAAAACCACATCTCCCCATATCGGGAGACAGGGTAGAAGAATGCATCTGTGTCCTTGAACACACCGCTCAAAGATTTGTTTACAGAAATCTGTGCAGAGAAAACGAGCTTTCCAGTGGAAGGAAAAATTCAGCAAGCTTGTACCCAAGAAACTTATAAAATACCCTAACTACAGAGAAGTGCTGGGTCTTCTGGACAACAAAATTGGTGAAGGGTCTGGAGCTGATGAGAGTCTGAGGCAGCTGGGGGTGTTTAGTCTGGAGAAAATGAGTTCAGGGGGCACCTTTCACTCTCTACAATTAGCTGGAAGGAGGTTGTAGCCATATGGGGGTTGGTCTCTTCTCCCAAGTAACAAGTGACAGGACAAGAGAAAATGACCTGAGGTTGTCTCAGGGGTGGTTTAGATTGGATTTTAGGGAATTTCTTCACTGAAAGGGTTGCCAAGCATTGGAACAAGCATTGCCCAAGGAAGTGGTTGAGTCATTCCTTGATGTATCCAAAAATCCCAAAAATGTGGTGCCTAGGGACATGGTTTAGTGGTAGACCTGGCAATGCTAAGTTAATCTTTCGACTCAATGATCTTAAAGGCCTTTTCCAAGCTAAATGATTCTATGATTCAATACTGTAATGGAAATATCAAGAAGAAAATGTCTACTACAAATCACTAAATGTAAGTAAGAACAGTAATAATCCCTTCAAAAAATTTTCATTACAGCATTTAATGACTGGCTCATTGGAACATTATGGACTTTCAACATCATACTGGTTCATTAGCTGTCAAATTGGCCAACACTGACCAACCCTGTAATGATCTTTTTGGTTATCCTTTCTACATTATCCCTGTAGAAGTCATTACTCTGAAGAAATGGTTATCATAAGTTGGAAATATTTATTTAAAGTATATATTTAAGGTTTAAACCAAAGCTTTGCTCATAACATAGTAACAAAAGTCTATCAGACGTCCATTGCATTCCAGCTAGGGTAATTTGCAGCTATGTAAAGACACAGTCTTTATTTTCACAGAGGTAACAGGGTAATGAAACCTGCTGCAATCAGCAGAAAGTTCAGTGAAAGCTTCAAGACCTGTTTAGGCTCTGCAAATGTTGATCCCCATGTCCTGTCAGGAACCTTGTCTTGCCATAATTACACTTTTAGCAGTATTCAAGACAGCTAATTTAGATCCAAATCTGCTCTACAGCATTATAAATTTTGGCTTGTACAGTGAGAAAAATAAAAATAACACTAGGAAATATAAACACATATAGAATAAAACCTAAAAAACATTCTAAGTAAAACCAAGTAGAAATCACCCTTGAAAAATTTTTCCTAAGCAATTGAAAGTTCACTTATCTTTTATTTCAAATAAGCATATTTTTGTTAATGGATAAAATATACTAATACTATTAATATTCTAATAATCAACATTAAATACCAAGAAAAAGAGTAGGAATGTTATCTTTTACATAGGATAACAAATTTTTTATGGGAGCTTTCAGGAGACTGAATTCAGTTTTCAACCTACACAGTAAACTCAATAGGAATATTACATTAAATAAATAAATATTGTAAAATCATGTGTTTAGAAATCAACAAGGACAGAAAGAAACCCTGTAACATTTAAGAGGTGGGAAATGCTAGTGTACTATGCCATGGAGCTATAGGTTTGAATGCATGGAAAATCAGAATTATACTCAAAAGGAATTAGAAACTTGTGACAGAGCAGTAAACCCCTAAAAGAGAAGAATGGTCAGAAGAGATAGTCAAGGACTTCTATAGTTTTTCAGTGATTATTGCAACACTATAATTAAAGTACAAGTAAAGTCATAGGTCAGAACATTTCCCCCTCTGAAAATGTTGTTGATGATATCAACAGTGGTGAGCTTTATTATAGAAAGAAAACACATGACTTAAGAACAAGGGCTATTGCGTTACTTCTTCTAAGGAAAATGTAATAAAAGGGTATCACTTGGTATAAAATGCTATTAAGACTGCTTGTAATCTTTCCATATTGGTAGAAATGAAAAGTGGGGACTTTGATAAGAGTATAAATATTACTCTGGAGGAATAGTGTTGCTATAATTACACCTCTGATGATAGGGGACAGGAGATGGAAAAATTGTTATGAAAAAAATGAACATGAGAGTGTATGAAAGGTGATTGTTTAATTACACCCATAACCTCAATTAATTATTCTTAACACTAAGCAGCAGAACCTCAAGAAGTTATATACATATATATGTGTGTGTGTGTGTGTGTGTGTGTGTGTAGAATGGTAGGGTGACACCCTGAATTTTAACCTTCTGATGTTTTAATTTCTATGATAAAGTTTCTTATGAAGTCTCCTGGGGGGAGAGTGGTTTGATGGACTCTTTTATTAACCAGTGTGGTTGGAGAGGTGGTGACCTCTCTATCCAATCCACAGCTGTTCTGAAAACTCTATATAATGTGTAAATCAAAATAAACTGGGGTTCTTTCCACCTTTTACTGGCTGAAGTCACTATCTCTGTGTATTTCGTGTCTCACTCTCTAGTGACAGTAGGGTAATTATCTCAAAGTCACCCCAGAGTTTTTAGAAGTAGTAAAGTGAATATAATCGTCTTATCTTGAATTTATTGAAAAATACCTTACCTACAAATTATAGTCAAACTAGTGATTTACTTAGCACACTCTCACTACTTTGGAAAAAAAAAATTAGTAATACATATGACATAAGTTTGTAATTTTAACATTTAAACTTTTTGCACAGTTGCTCTCATACTCTATAAAAGGAATTCAACAAACTCAATAAGGTGTTGAAAACAGAACAGCAAGGTTATTGCTATAACTTACAGCATATACCAGAAGAAATTTAATAAATGTTTCTTTGAAAGGATGTGGTTTTAGATGTGCCACTTGAGATCCTTACAGTCTTTTTAAGAATATGTCAGGTGTTCTTATGGTGTGGTTTTCATGCAGTTTGATAACTGCATTATCAAAACACTTTCTGAAAATCCAGTTCACACCAAACAAGATAAAGTCACATAGGAAGCTTGTTAGGATAACTTTATATTTAAGTGTCTCTAAGCATTACTACAACAATTTGAGAAAGCATAATGTAGTTTTAAGAAAACCCTAGTGCAAACAACTTGATTTTGAGGTTTGGCAAACACCTAAAATTCCTGCTTGTTTTAATTTGACAAACAGCTGGCAAATAGTTTTGGAAATGAGGGGACTTAAATAATTTTCTTTGAAATTGTCTAGGAGCCTAAACCTAGGTAAGAAATCAGTTTCAAATTCTTCAGCTTGAGTGTCCCAAATTCCTAACCTCTTCTTAGACACATTCCTTTAAACATTGCAACTGAAATGTGCCCAAATGTTTCATCACCATCTTTTATTTCAACTTTTTAACTAAAGCTGTAGATTTTCTGTGCTCCACAACTAAAACTCAGTGTGACCTGCTTTTTGCATCATAGCATGGTCTCTCCAACAGAATCTTTGCTATTCTCAAGCCTCTTGACATTTGTCTGTTGTGGAGCTTGCTGGGCACAACCCTGCACAACAGAGAGATGCCTTAGTGACTTCATCCAGAAGACAGACAGCAAACTTCCCAGGGCTGTGTGCAGCTCAGCAAATGTCAGAGCTCACTGAGTTGTCTCACGTAGAAAGGTACACAAGCCATGGAAAAGGTCAGGGAGCTATGATCCTGGATATAGTGCAAATAACAAATAAAAGTAAAGAATAACTTAAATTTTTTTTGTATGCTACAAATGAGTAAGCTTTTAGCTTATGATTTGATATAAAGCAATGTTATTTGCCTAGCATACCACTGCAGACTGTTTCAGAATACTAAATTAACTTCCGACTGATCTTTACTAGATTTACAACTTACAAAAACCTGTGATCTGAAGGCTGATTTATAACTCAGTGACACATAGCAAATAGAGAGAATTAAGATGCTATTTGAACATGAAAGTATAGTGCAAAAGGAGCCTCTTCAGACACAAATACAGAAGTTAGAACAGACAATATGCTCAACCATACAAAAACTGCCATTACATAGCACTCCAGAGATTAAAGCAAACAAAAAGATGATCCAACTTAAAACATTAGTCGTTGCAATAATATACAAGCTGAAGATAAAATTATACCACTTGGCCAAGGCCAAAAAAGATACTAAAAATAAAATAAATACATTTTAAAGTCTGGGGCTTCAGTGACTGCAGCCTAAACACTCAATCTCCTAGAGAAAAACTGTTTCCAAAAACCCAGGAAGTAGAGAACACTGTATCTAACTGAAAGAGAAATATAAGTAAATGGAAAAGAACATTTACTCAAATGGCAGATTGTTTTTGATCAAGGAGATTATATCTACTGCAGATAAAAATTAACTGACTGCAAACTAAGCAAAATGCACGAGAGGTGTACTTTGGGGAAGATTCTAGCAGTCCAACAAAAAATGACTTTGAGAATTACAACTCAAGTTTAAAGTAAAATACTCACAGTCACTCTATTGTCTTTACATGAATTTATGTGCCTTTTAGGTATGTATTTTTTATTACATTATGAAGAAGGAAAAAGAATAGTCATCCTACAGACATTCTAGGGGTATTTTTATATACACATATAAGAATTACTCTGAAATTCAAGTGATTGTTCAAAACCACTCTCGCAAAGGTAAAAGTGTTCTGCTAAACTACTATAAATCAATTATTGATTTATTAATTATTATCAGCAACAAAGCCCACGTTGGAGCAGGCTCCTGGCAGGACCTGTGGAGAGTGAAGCCCAGGCTGAAACAGGTTTGCTGACAAGATTTGTGACCCCATGGTAGGGACCCACTCTGGAACAGCTAATGAAAAACTGCAATCTATGGGAAGGACTCACATTAGACAGGTTTGTGGAGGATTGTCTTCCATGGAAGAGACCCCACACTGGAGCAGGGGAAAAGTCTGAGGCATCCTCTCTCTGAGGAGGAAGGATCAGCAGAGCTGTGTGATTACCTGACCACAGCCCCTATTCCCTGCCCACATGTGCGCGCTCCTGGGGAAGAAGAGGTAGAAAATCATGATTAAAGTTAAGCCCAGGAAAAAGGAAGGGATGGGGGGAAGGTGGTTTTAAGATTTGGTTTTACTCCTCATTACCCTACCCTCATTTTGATTGTTAATAAATTCAATTAAATTTCTCAAAGTCAAGCCTGTTTCACCCATGATGGTAATTGGTGAATGTTCTCTCCCTGTCCTTAATCTTGACCTATGACCCCTTCATTATATTTTCTCTCCTCTGTTCACCTGAGGAAGGGAGTGATAGAGTTGCTTTAGTGGGCACCTAGCATTCAGCCAGGGTCAGTCGTCCACAATATTGAAACAAGTAAATCTTCTATAAAAACCACTTCTGATTTATGCCATGGTAAATAGGGGTAATCCAGCCCTAGTCTCTTTAATTTCTTTAATGGAAGTCCATGTGATAAAATAATTATTGCTTATTTTTTACTATTATAGCTATTTTCTATTTACCAGCCTATTTTAAGTGACTATGACAGTACAGAATATCTGTCTAACTAAAATCTCAATCAAATAAACCAGCACTGTAATCCTTGCTTTTCTACATTGTTCTGCTCTTGTTTGCATAAAGATATCAGGACTTGGTACATGATGCCTACATCAGGTGTTTAAGCCTATATTTGTTTCAAAGTGCTTACTTCTGGGTCTTAAAGTTAAGCAAAGGCTTATGGAAATGAAGCTTTACTTTTAACCATTCCATAATACTCCATTTTAGAGGAGGATTTTCTATTTGTAATTCTTACTGATGACAGGGCACATTCCATATCCTTTAGAGTGATGTAATATATCAATGATCAAAACACATTTTGCCACCAAATTAAAGAAATAAGAAAATGATAGCAGTAGAGACACTTTTTAGATTTCGTCCTTCAGGTAAGTCCTTACCACTTCTTGTTAGTGATATATTAAGTATTTCAACTGCATGCTCATAACATCTTAGAATTATTAAGGCCACTTTTGAAACCTCTAGTTATGCTTCTTATGATACTGAGCACAGAAATTAGAAACGTGGAAGATTAGGCTAAATAATAATTATCTTTTATTAATCTATAAGCAAACAGGTAAAGTCAGCAGTATTACCACACTGATTGGGAAAATAATTACCAGTCCTAAAGATAAGACAGAAAGTGACCCAGGACTGCAGCATTAAAATTTTACTTGCCCTTCAGGAGATCTCCTACCAAGAAGGATAAACCTCATTGAGTTAGTGCTTGCTTTTGGTAAAAAAAAAACAAACCACTCTCCCCTTTCCCCCCAAAACCAAAAGAAAACACCACAAAAAAACCCCTAATAAGGTAAACAAACAATATACCCATTGAGAGGGACTGAAAAATAAGGCTCCAGAACTTGTAGCTGAACTTGTAGCTCTGAATGACTTTTCATGCTCTGTTTGGTTTTTGCTTTATAAGGTATTAAATTCTATGTACAGTAGTGTTCTTAAAATGCTTAAGCTGGGTCATCAGCTGCTATCACTTCCTGAAATCCCTACCTGGGATTCTTAAACCTTGAATCCCATACCACACCCGTTATTTCCTCTCCTCTCTGAGACTGAGATGGGGGCTCAACCTAAAACCTGTTGATAAACACTGAACAGGGGATTTACTGTCCCCTCAATTCATATGGCTTATCTATTGGGACATATCTGAGATATAGTCTGTAGCAGTGATTTTATCATTTCCTGCAAAGATCCTTGCTTTTGTGCTCTGTCAGTGATCCAAGGTTTGTGCAGCAAACACTCAATTATCTGCCACATAGAAAAATTAGATAATCTACTGATCAGATAGTCTGCTTGATCCATAAACGGTGTCATAATTCTTTAGTGGGAAAAGCAGTCTTTTCTTATAGCTGTTGACTTCTTTGTCTCCTTTAACTATTCTGGATTTGATTGATTGTCTTTGCTCAGATAGGCAAGAATGTGAACTTAATAAAGAGTGGAAAATTCAATGGCAGTTCAAATAAAACCTCCAACGTGTTTGCTACTACTGACTTCAAAATAAAAAGCTTTTTGTAGAAGACGTCTTGGAAAAAAAATGAATCACATACCATGTTCTACGGACAGTCTCAGGTATCTTGATATTTACCATTGATAGAGCAGTATAGGAGTGTCTGAGTACACCCCCTTGATCAAAAATTGTTCTATGTAAAATTTAAAAGAACCTAAAAATCTGCTGGCACTTGTAAAATCACTTTCAAACCACAAAGACAACACTGCTCAAGACTGCTCCTGTTTAATATTTGAGAGATTATAAATTATTCAAAACATCTATTTTTTCCCAAGATGTGCCCTTCAAGTTTCTTTTTAAAATCCATTTTTAATGAAGATTAATTCCTTTATTTCTTGACATCTTTTTCTTATTATGTTCTTGAAATTCTGATGTTATCTGGCATGGTATCAAGAGCTTGATCATAAAATCCTCACTAAGCAAGAGTCAGTAACTGGATGCATAGCAGTAAATTTATTTTTGGGTACGATTGTTTGGGATTTTCAGAGAACTGAATCACAGAATAACAAAGAATGGAACAGAGGAACCTCAGAATGACTACTTTTCCAACTCTTCACTAAAATCAGGGTAAATTTTGGTTTGATCTCATAATTGTTATTAATGTGTCCAACTTCTTCAGAAGAAGCATGAAATCCAAAACTGAGCATTTAAAAACCTCAGCAATATATTTCCATTTATTGAACATAAGTACTAATGAAGGTATTTCTGTTTCACCTGCAATGTACAGCTTTAACACACGAGCACTGAAACATAAGGCAGATGCAAAATATATGGAAGCAGATGAATCTCAAAGAGAAAGATTTAGTTTTGTTAAAAGATGGAGAATATGTTCAAAAGCCTAACAAGTGGACATTTTTATTGTGGCAGGAACAATGCAGACAAGATGACTTTTAATCTTACGTCCACTGTGTTGCCAACTTGAAAACCTCTATAATTCAAATGGCAATTGAGGCACAACAAATTTTACAACAGTGTATATAAAATATGACTATTGTGATTATACCATATTATCAATGAATCTTCATGTTTCCAGCAGTAGACAACAGTTTACAGAAAACAGCACATGCCATGTTTCCAGCAGCCTTAACAACCCAGCTGTCTCCTGCCTTTCTTCCATGCAAAGCTTGAAGATCCAAGACTCCCAAAGGACATGGCAATTATCTGGGTAATCTCATATCACCTTATACCCAATAGAATACAAAAGATTAATTAAATCACATTTTTCTTGAAAAATACTTGCAAATAAAATACTTGCTAATGTTATTAAATAGAAATCTAATCTACCAGAAAATAAGTGATTTAATTTTATAGTCGTTTGTTTCATGTGTTTGACAGTTTCCAGATTTTTATTTCCTACCATCAAGAAGGATGAGGCTATGAGAGATGATTTGTCTCTTCCCATTTCTACCAACTCAGACACACTGACTGTTAGAAACCAAAGAAAGCATACTAACACCACTGGTAAATGGAAATGAATGAAAACTTGACTTATTGCATGGTTTTCTTCTCACACTTGCATACATCTTTCTCATACTAGGGCCAAAAATTATTCTAAGTGAACTTTGTTCCCTGTTAATGTCACTAGCCAGAACAGAATTGATGTTATCTCTCTTTGTTGTAGTTGTTACCACTTTTCTCTTTTCCAAACTTGAAAAAAAACCCAAACCATCACTGTAGTATTAAAACTGTTGCTTGAGTTGGAAGGGAAAAAAAAAACCAAGAAAAATGTATGTACAGTTCTTATTTTTTATAGTTGTCAAGTAGGATAACTACTTAACAGGAAGCAGGAGAGCTGAATAAAAAACTCTCTCAGAAAGATTCAGAGTTATTTTCTTTAAAAGCAGAATACAATATCCCAAAATAAGCACATACCTCTACTCCCCTGCAAAAAAACTCAACCAACTAATCAAAGAGAAACACCCCAATCTTTAAATAACAGTTACCAGAGACATCACTCTAAACACCTCAAAGGTTTAAATATCCCCATTTTAAGAAACATGAATAGAATTTGGATTGGAAATCAAGCTGTCCTTACAAATCTTGCATTTAGTACCCCTCTCTCTTCCTATATACAAGGAGGGCACTGAAGTTATTTCAAAACAGACTTACATGATCAATAGCCTCACTGATGATAATGTTTTACTAGTAAAGAACTACAACTTGAAATAACACCAAAAGCTTTCAAGTTACACATTTCTTTCTCTACAATTCCTTCCTGTTAATACTAATTTGTTAGAACAAGAAATTATACAATTATATTAACATTTAGATTACCTAAATGTCCACGTTAAAATTACATTAATTAGTTATTTGAAATTGCACCTGCAAATGCTATATCACAAATACAGCTATGAAATGTTTATGTTGTTTTTCTGTAATGGATATTTAATAATTTTATTTCATTATTAATACTTCCTAGTATTGTTGTAAGCAGCTTTGTAAAAATACCCTTTTCTGTAGCGATTCATTTTATTTGTGAAGGAAAGCAACCTTATTATTAGGGGTTTTTATTCCCTGTCTTATTCAGTGTCAAAGGTAAGACTATGGTAATACTATTATCAACAACAGTTGACTTTTGCCAATGGGCTGCTACACTGTCATGTAGCAACTGTATGAACAGCAAGAACAGCGAGCAGTAACTACCTTAAAAATAAATTTTGTGGTTTTGAGTTTAAATGTCTGTTATCAGCACAGAATTGTTGCAGCCTGGGCTGGCTGCTGATAAAGTCCAGGGTAAGGAAGCAAAAAGGGCCTTTGCATAGTATCCACAGATGTTTAATGCAGCTGCGTGGTAAGATAATCAGGGTCCAAAGGCAGAACTCATGGGAATAGTCCAGGGTTCTGTATATCGGGAAGTAGGGGCTGAACAGTGGCATGGGGACAGTACAAAGATGAGGGCCAATGGGGGAATAGGGAGGGAATGGCTGAGGCACACAGGGACAAGGGGAAGGAGCCAACGGGGTCTAACAGAACAAGGTATCTCTTGAGGGAAGTGTCTTGTGTCTCCCTAACCCAGGGAATGCCTCTCAGGGTCTCCACACAGAATGAGTCTTTTAGTCTTTCCTACTAAAATCTGTCTACTTCTCTATGGGAGTAACTTGAGTTTGAAACCATAATATTTCTTTTTGTTACTAGTCCCCCTTCTGGGAGAATTTAGGAAAGGAAAAGAAAGTGGGTTAAAAAAAATTGTCACATTAATAGTGAGTTAATAGGTATGTGTCTATGCAGCATATATAAAATTTTCTTTGAAGTGCAAAACTCCCACTTAACTGGTTTTATTAGTTGGGAATTTTTGTTTACTTGTTGGTTGGTTTGGGACTTTTTGGCACAAAACTCACAAATTTTTTCTGAAGATAAATTATTGAAATATCTGGTATGAAGATGATTTACATGCAAATTAAATGACCTTGCAGGTATACATATTCAAAATTTTTCAAACAGTTTAACAAAAGGGGATAATGATATAAAACTAAAGTACAAATAAAAGAAAATAACCTCTTACTCCCAAAAAACCCCCCCTGTCTTTTCAGCTCAGTTTAAAAATATGAATCAGTAATAGTTTTGAAATATTCCATTGCACAAGCATATGCAGTAAGATACATTTGATTGCTTATTGAGAAACCAGTTTCAACTGATTTCCTTCCCCCCTTATGCTTCCCACTGCACAGAAACAACAATTGTCTAAAAAACAAAACCAGGAAGTAGACAGCTACTAAAAAAGAACTGACAAACTCTCCACTGTTAAAGATGCATGAGATTTTTCAAAAGCACTTCTGGAATTGAAATTCTATGTGTTTTGACACTGATGACCTACTTAATCACACAGCAGTCTGACACATCATGAAACACCTACTTTCCAAAACCCAGATGGACATTTAAAGCTGATTTTTTATCTCCTATACCCTGTGTATCAAGATGAATTGGCTGCCTGCTACAATTATCTAAAGGCCCTTACTGCACTGACTACACATCAGAGAAGGCCCACATTGAACTCAGCCTTACCTGATGGACTGTTTCATTTCTATAGAGGAAATAGGAGTGGGATTGTACATTGGCTGCTGCAATGAAACCGGCTCCACCATCATCATAACTTTTAGCAAGAACACTTAATCTCAGACATACTAGTGCCTTTAGAGCTTGCTTGTTCAAAGAAAACGTGTGTACTAAGGCAGGATTTCAAACGTTTAAAATCCTGACTATTTAATCTCAACTGCCATCATGCTTACTGTATTTTTACTTCAAACCTTTTGGACTGTTTTACTTCCTCACTATGTTCAATTCCATATTTCCTCATAAAACTAAGTCCTGTTTATGTGAATAAAAAAATTAATTTCAATATTTTATCCCTAGTTTAGGGTTCTCAGATTAAGAGGATGGATAGTCAAAGATGTGGCACTGGGTTCTGGTAACAAAGCAATTCCCAAGAAGCTGAAGATATTTACCAAAAGCGAAACTCTAGAGCTTCTCTCGGCATTCTTCATGGGACAGTTACTCCTGACTCATTCCCATATAAAGAGAAGTCAAGTGAAGTATTGTAGCACCTGATCTAGCTTTTCATAAGCCTCTAGCTATTACACACTAGAGCAGGAGCAAGAAAAACACGCACTGGTGAGATACAGTGAAAATTCTTCTGTACTATTAACTTCAAGCACAGCCTGGGAACATTTATTGGTACCATAATATGATAATTTAGACTATTTCCGCTAGCATTTGTACCAAACAATTCCTAACACACTTTGGCTGCTGGAAGAGTCCAGATGCCATTAGTAACAATGATAAAGGATGTTTCATGTCAGAAGGCATCAGCGCCAGGCAATCCATCCAGGTGTTTGCTAAATCAGGAAAGACATATCCTTAAAGGGCCTGATTCTTTGGACTGCTTTTGGAATCTGGTTTCTGTGTGCTTATCACTACCATAAACTACAGAAAATCCATGGGAATAAAAGAACAACTTAAAATATTTGTTGGATCATTCTAAAGATGAAAAAAACATCAGCCATGACAAAACTTTACCGAAGTAATTGTCATATGGCATATCTATAGACATGCCTACTCCTCACATGAGGATGGTATTAAAAAACCCCAAACAATGGGACATGGCAGCTCAGTTTAGGAATTCAGCATTTCCCAGTGAGAACAGGATAATGGCGAACAGATGATGGCACCAGACCTTCAGAAAAGCATGTGGTTTATGCAACTGTAGTGTTTCTGTTTTGCAGCTAGAATTTTTCTCATTAAGAACTTTTTCTTCACCATACTGCAACACTGAGCAGTCAACCTCTACAACATCTTTTAGCTCTACTAAGCTTAGCCAGAAAACAATAAGAAATAGAAAACTATCAGCAACAAGCCCTTTATGTAAGAAACCCACTCCCCCTTGTACACTCCCCCCCCTCCAAATCCCCAAAACAGAGCAAACAGATTAAAAAAAACCTGAAAAAACAGATCCTATAATACTTCAAAGGGAATAGGAATAGCTATAAAGGAAATACATAGCTGGTTAGTGCTATCCAATCTGGAGTAATTTATTCTTCTGATATGAAAATCTAGACAATTAAATCCTTCATGGAATAATCAAAAAAATTCAGGAGACTGTGGCTACTATCCAAATGAAAGAAGCAAATTAACTGAAGCAAGATGATCACCTATTGGTTTGTAAGAGGAATATGGCTCAGTAAAAGCAAGTTTATAAATGTATTTATTATAGTAACTACATAGGCTTAAGCCTAAGAAACATCAGGAAATTCTTAGGAAATACAATGACAAATATGGACAAATCGGAACTTTTGTTTCACTGAATTTTGAAGTGTCTCTGTCCTTTGCTGGTATGTGGTTTCTGTCAATATAACAGGCCTCAAATTTTCAAAAGAAGATAACACATTTTTGGCCATAAATATAATTTCACATCCAAGTCTGAGAAGAACATCAAAACAGGATTTCTTGCTGAGAATGAAAAAGGTATGGTCCTTAGGAAATGTCATCAGAAACAATGAAAAATATTACTCCTTTGAAAAATCAAGTTACTGGTAGAGATGCCCACTGAAAGAGGAAAGAGTGGGTCCTGGACCCACTGGGTCCACACAGATGGCTCCTGGACGTGTTTCCAGACCTGTATGCAGCAAACCAGTGGAACTTAGTGTCTGCTGTCTCTTCCTCGCCTTCACAAAGCATCTGCATATCACCATGGCTTTCCTTAAAGATGATGCCATTTTAAAGATGAAGGGAGATTCTAGTGCAGACAGACTGTTTTGAAAACTAAAAGATCTCTCATTTCATACTTGATAGGTTGCCAGACACTAGAGTGCTCATGCTGATAAAGCCTTGCTGAAATCTAAAAGAGGATTATCTTTTTTATTCAGTCAAGATTTAGGAAGAAACTACTATGTTTTGCTTCAAACTGAGACAGCAGCCACAGGTACAGACACATAGACACATAAATCTTACTACATATAACACTCCCCCTGCCAAAAAATCCCAAACCCCTAAAAAACCGTCCCCCCAACAAAATCATACCTCCTTGAAATGCTAACAGACAGTCCTGTGTAAATAGCAGTTTGCTATTGATCACAAAAAAAAAAAAATCCCCAGCACAATCTAATTATTAGCAACTAGTGGGAAAGAAACAGGCAAGGCAGAAAATCCTCTTTTTTTTTTTTTTTTTTCCAGTATATAAGTAGGGGACTCATATCAGTAACATCATATCCAGTTTTTTCCTGAACCTCATCCTGTGCTCACATCCTAAAAGATGATGACAAAACTGCAGAGGCATTGAACAGTGACAGGATGATTAAAAGTAGAGAACAATTTCCTGGAGGAAAATGCCTACATAGTCTAGGGTTTTTCAGCCTTGAAATTAGATAAGGGATAGTAGATAAAATGGAGGTATATAAAAGTCACGAGTAGTGAAAAGGGTTAAGTAAGAGCTACTGATTTATTAAAATAACATTCAGATCCTTTATCATACAAGAGCTAACATTATGTATCGGGTTCAATAAATTGTTTAAAGCCAAGATTAAAAACCTTCCATGGCATTCCAGTTTTTGAAACAACCAAGCTATTCAAAGCCTCCCTATACAAATACTGAAAAATTTCTAGTCAGGTTTTGCATGTCCATGTCAGCTGAAACATCTATTCATTTCATTTATGCTCTCTAACACACTTCACTCAAAAGAATAATGGTGGAATCTTTATGAAATTAATGAAGTTCCAGAGACAGTTACAAGGTCCTGCTTCAAGGACGATTATTTACAGCAAATCAAGTATGACAAGAGAACTTTAGAGAAATTTCCAGCAAGCACTAATGGCTGGGACAGAGTGCTTTAGTACAAGAGATCTCATTTTCAGTTCAGTCTCCAAATAGACATTCAAAGGGAAGGGCCATGAAACCAGATTTCACAGCTGCTGGCTGCAACCAAGGAGCAGATATTTCAGTTTGTTTTCGCTTATTTACTAAAAAAAAAAAAAGAAATGAACTGTTTTTGTGAGATGCCTGCCTTCACTGTAGCTGGGAAACCCAGGCAAAGAAACTGTTTTTCCATCACCTTTTTTAGAACAATTTTTGCTGGCTGCCTCATCTTAGCTACTGGCTTCATACTTTCGGATGCTGTTCTGAAAGTCCTCCGCAAACTGAGCCTCTGGGAATAGCAAACTGCAGGGGTGATTTTCCTACATGAAGGCATCAATTTTTAGAGTAAATTCAGAGATTGTGACTGCAGTAACTGTTACTTAGGATTGGTTGTTTTCCTGTCCTCTCATATTAAAGTACCAACACACAACACTGCCAAGTGCTCTCCTTCACCAGCACCAAGGCTTCAGCTGTCTTGTCTGCCCCACTCAATTTTTCTTTCCACTTTAGTCTATGAGGAATACAGGACTTTCCCTGTTTGACAAACAAGAGTGGCAAAAACTAACTGAGATTCAGTACAAATTGACTTTGACAACACCAGCCCTGTCTCCAGCACTCAAGTCTTTGCTACAATGAAAATATTGGCATGGCATGACTCCATTTACTTAGCAATGACTAAGGAGACAGGCCAGGAAAATGAATTATCTTGCATCTATAAATTTTGTGGGTATTTTAAGATAGACTTATTCCACTTTCCCAGATATTTTTGTGGTCAAAGAGCCTGGAAAACATTGAGAGAACAAAATCTGCTTTGTTGATGTGTTGGATACTTATGACAATCGTACAAGCTGCCCTCCAGAGCCTGACTATCAGCTGCTTTCCAAAGTCCTGCTAAATAAAATAATGTATAACTTGAATCTCTAGACATTACCCACTATAAATATTTTATCACTCTTTCATTCTGATCTAGTGCTTTAAATCTTCAGGGCCTGTACTGCACCAATATACAGCATTTAAATATGGCCTTGGCGGGGTTTTTCTTATCAAATACAGCCTGTCTGCATCTGCTGTCACCTAAGAAGGCTGGTGCATGTTCAGGAGTATGCAACTGGAGTTGAAAGAAGCCCACTGGTGTCTGTAGCATGCTGGGCTCAAGCTGTCTTTACACTTACATCAGTAAAAATCAGATGGGAGTAAAAACTATACACAGAGTAGCTTTTAGGTTATTCTTTGAGCTAGGCTAAATCAATAAAAGAAGCACAAGAGGGAGTTTCAGACCTTGTGGAATCTTTCCTGTGATCAAGAGTAACTGAACTGAAGGAGTTTTCAAAATCTGGGTAAAATTCTCAATGCCTTAAGAGATCAAGCACACAATATACTGACTGCTGGACTCACATGTATCTTTCTTAAATTTCCTATTTGAATAGGTTCATTTAATAGTAAATAAAAACCAAAATAAGACAAAAAAATTAAAACCATTTACCTTATTAGGGTATGCTCTACGTAAGCAACTTGATGACGACGATGAAAATACTTGCCTTAGAACACTCATTCAGCTGTTCTAAATTAATGCATATCTTGACCAGAACCAGATAATCCTGAAAATGCTGTGCAATGTTTCTTTGAGCAAATGCCCTGAACATTTCAGTTTTAGTCTGTTAAAATAAATACTATCATAATAAAAAAATAAGAAAATTGAGAAAATAAATCTGAATATGTCAGCATAAACATGTCAGCATAATTTATGAGGAAGATTTCTTGGGCCTGGTACTTAGCACACATATTTTGGTGTGAAACTATTACTGAAACAGAAAGTTGAGAAAGATTTTCTGATCTTTTGAAGAGCAGTATGAAAAGCATTGAAGACAGATTTCCCTAGAATTCCTGAATCTGATACTATGTTCGGCCATGACTGCTTTCTTCATTAAAACTTTGTACTTTTCAGAATTGGGCACAGTTTCAATAAGCAGGATGTAGTATGTGTACTAAGTGCTTTCAGTGAACTTACAGATTCTTACACCTTACACACTGAACGGTGTACGCATCTTCCTGCTGTGTTGTTTCTATAGTCTCTCTGAGCTTCCCTTATTCTACTTCTTAGTTCACTACCTCAAATCTCTATTTATTTTTCCATTGAATGTCTTGGAGTTTTTATTTTTTTCCCCTTAAAGGCTATTTCATTTAAAATATCTAAGCATTTTAATTTTATAGACATATCCCACAATCTTCCAAAACAAAATGGTGAATTTTTTGTCTTGGAGCTATTAAGTAAAAACCCTCATTCTTCAATATTAAAAAGACCCCAGAAATGTAGCTATTAATATTAAGCTATTTTACTCTTAAATTGATACTTTTGTGACTCTCTTTGTTGCCTTATATTGCCCTTATATGTTATTTATATTGCCCTTACATGTTATATATATTGCCCTTGTATGTTAGTACATAAGACATATACTTATCCTGTAATCTTCAACATAAATAGCAATGTTGTATTACAATTTCTCTGTCTTCAGCCTACTGACAAAACTTATTTGTTAGCTATATTATTTACAATGAGTAAATAAGCATGAATTTGTTGCCTTTCTTGATTGGAAATTCTGCAGTAGTTAATTTCTGCAAATACATTCATTTCCTTAAAAATTCACTGATTCTTTCAGATGAAGAAATCAGTGGCTTGTGTGTGGATTTTTCTCCCCAAGTCTAGTACAGAATATATTATACAGTGTCATAATATACAATACAATGCTGCCTCTGTCTCCCTGACTGAGGTGCCCACATGCTGAACATAAGCCTGAGGAACACTGATACTTTTGGGGAGAATATTTGTTACCTGAAACTTTTTGTACCTTTCAATATGAGCAGATATGTTGATTTTCTGAATATTTCTTTGAGGACTTCTGGGCAATCAGATGTATGAATCTGAACACATCTATGAATTGTTGAAATTAATTTATAATTTCTATACCATGCACCATTTTTTCTACTATTTAATCATATATAGAAGTTATAATAAAGGCATATTCATCCTCCACATTCTACCCAAAATCTGTCCAGGTTTAACTATTCTTTCAGCATATCAGTCTTAAGTAGCTGACAATGCTATTATTTATTAATTTAACAAATCCTGTAGGTCCCATGCAAAACTCAGTGTCACAAGTTCTGAGTGCAGGCTTTTACACACAGAAAGTAAAATCAAGAGTAAAATTTAAAAGAGCGTGGTTCAAAGGTGGTATTTTCCCAAGTGATCTCTACACCACTAGAGGTATGAAATAAACTAAATGAATTCTTGTGAAATTTGTGACAGAACTACAGTAAATTTGATTTTCCACTGTACAAAGAAATTGTTAATAAAAATGGTTTTAGACACACTTCACTCTATTTCGGTGCAGTATGAATGATATTTTAAAATTTATTTCAAGACAATATAAAATATAAGTACTGAAAACCACAGACAATAAAAAGATTTATTTCCATACTACACTCTGCTCTTTCTGGCTTCACTAATGCATTTTTCTATCTATTTCCACAATGTGAGTTTCTATTTACCAGATAAAACCAACATGCACAGTCTTGGTTCAAAGTTTTTGTGAAAAGCACTAAAAAATCAGCATGAAGGCAATAAGAAAATAATAAGCAATACTATCCAAATAAATCAAGGCTAAGATCATGATAGGCTAAAGAGGATTTGTAGGCACGATGAGTGATGAAAGATTTGCAATTAAAGATGAGATCAGTGATGTCTTGTGGCTTTTGAAACTTTGTTGAAAATTCTGCAATTTGAGTCTAATTTTGTCTATGTCTAGCACATCTTGGAGAACTGTGGGAAGAATCTGTTAAGATTTTTCTAAGAGGAAGCTTGTGTTCTGCTCCAAAAATTCATCCCATCCTGTTACACAGCTGTAATTGCCCCAGATGTACAAGGAAGGGAAGGGTCCTTCCTTTTTTACTACAATCATGCATCAAAGCCATCATACAACAAGCCAACCTAGTCAATAAGAACTTAGAGTGAATTGTTTGAACCATCAGTTTAGATATGGATAACTCAAAGTGCTATTTCATTTGTATGACTGATCACATGTCAATATGAAGAACCTGCTTTCCTGATAGGACACCTGACCCTGCTCTCAATAGCATAAATTAAATAGGAACTGCAGCTGTGTCTTGAAAGGCAGAACCAAGCCTACACTCCTACAGAATAAAGTAATGCAATTGTTTGCTGGTTTACACCACATATTTTTTCAATCTAGGATTATAGAGCTGTTGAACTATGTTACAATCAGATATGATCATTCACCATGATGGTAATAACCTGTCCATTTCTAGCCTGTTTTCCTCAGTCCTGAAAGGCCAACTCCTTTGACAGTATGTATAAATGCTAATGTAAATACACACAGTACCTCCCTAATGCTGGCAATAGTCCTTCAGAGACTAAAGACAAATAGACTCATTTTGTCTGTGACAGCAAAGCTGGACTCATAAGTAAACATTTCAGTAAGGCAAAGTCAGCATATGTTAATCACATCGAACATCTAATTTCACTTTTCTTCTACAATCAATTAACAAGTTTAATGTTCCTCTCTATTCGGAGAGAACAAAAAGTAATTATTTAAATTGTGGATTTTTTCCTCTTTAAGTAAGTGCTGTCCTTAAGACCAAGCTCTCATGTAATCTGTTTTTGAGAAACAGAACTGATTGTCACTACTGGTTTGTTCATATATCCTTATGGCACACCATCATAAATAGAATTTGGCACTCCTGAGCTAGCTTCTCACAGCAGTTGTCTTTAATATCATTTACTCAACAGGTTCAAGGTCTTAATGTATAATTAATGTTTAGCAATCCACTGCAGTGCTGCAAGATAACCACTTTTCAGCATTTAATTTCAAGTAAGTCTTGACAATTTCATTTGATGAAGATAATACAGGTAACTTTACACCTCTGAAATTGTAAAAGTGTCTCCAGAATGAACATAACAAAGGAAAGACTTGCTGGTTTAAAGAAGCATCAGTCTGAGCAATCAGTTTTCTAACTTGTCCTTAATACAAATGAGAGTACAGAGAGAGTACTTAACCTTTCTAAGGTCTGCAGAGAAAACAAAGCTTATCTGAGTAAACAAAAAGTTGACGAAGTATGGTATGCTGTCTTGCAAAAGATATTAATTTATTACAAATAACCAATACTGACCTGAAAAAGCTCTCTTTTTATTTGGGTCACAGTGGAATACATTTTATTGATGCTTAAGAGAGACTAGCAAATGTTCAGCTCCAAAATCTTCTAAGCTGTTCACACCATTATTTATTATTTGCATTATGTAGTGCTTATAATCTCCAGTAAAGGATACCCTTTGTGGTGCTAGGTAATTATTGTAACACTAACTTGGCATGACAAAACTCTGGAGTATTGTCATTAGAAAAGAAACAGCTAGAAAAGAAATGTTATTCATACAGGAGATGTATGATTAGGAAACAGTAGCCATTATAGACAAAATTCAATATTCAAATATGAACCTGGGTCCTCCTGGTTTTCAAGATCTATTGTTTTATAGATTGACATCAGTGATCCAGATCTGACCAACCAACACTTTGAAGCAGTTCAGAGTAGGTCTCAGTAACATTCTCTACTGAAACACATGGTTAGGAATGAATGAAAAAAAATAGAAGAAAACTCAACAGGAAAATTATTTCAAGCCTCCTGATTTGAAGACCTTTAAAACACACATTTAATCATTTATGAAGGCTGGCATAAGTATGATCTTACATATTTGTTGGGTTAGATGAAAGACCCCAAGACCCCACACATATTGACTTAATAGTGTTTGAAACAAAGCTAGAAAAAGAAATCCTTTCTGTATTTCACAGAAAGAAATGTGAGCAGAGAACACAGCTCATCACTCACTAGGGAAAATGTATTTAGAGGTTTTTAGTTTGAATACTGGAAAACACGTTTCAGAAAAAGTTCATCTTTATTAATAAATGTTGTCTGGACATTTTACGAGTTTTCTGGGTTAAAGCCTGCTGAGGTTTTCTTCCAGGAGAAGCTCGTTTTTCTTTGCACAGATTTCTGTAAACGTATCTCTGGGCTGTGTGTTCAAGGACACAGATGCATTCTTCTACCCTGTCTCCCAATATAGGGAGATGTGGTTTTCTTCCTCTTAGCCTATGATATAGAGAAATGTTCTCTCTCTGATTTCGTAAGCATTTCTGGCATTCTTGTACTGAGCATGATGAAGGAAGTATGTTAGCTCTGTACCCGGGCAGATATAGCCCAAAATCCTTCTGAACAGTGGAATCATTTTAATAAATCATATAAGCCTTCAGATATTGGAGTCAAAGAGTCCTGATTCACCGTCGGGAAGTAACAATAAATAAATGAACAAAATTACCTCATCCTACTTATTGCTTATTATGGTGAAAAATTCTTTCCATATTTAATGTACCAAAATGATAAAAACACTCTTTAAAAACAATACTTGGTCTATCAGATTGTCTCTTCAAGAAAACAAGTATTGCTCTACTAATTATTTCCAAGCCTATAATATTAAACTCCAGTCCAGAAATACAGTCTTGGATTAAATTCATCATTTGAACAACACAAACCAAACCCAACTCACGCTAGGAGAAGTTCTGCTGTTATCAAGAGACCTATGTGTCCAATGCAGGACCATGCAGTGGTATCCAAAGCACTGTGATGATTAAAAACAGCATATATTGTGCTGCTTGACAGGATGAGCTGGGACTAATGTTTTGCTTTGTATGGAATACTACAGAGATATAAGCAAAGAACTGAATACAAAATGAAACAGAATACCCAATTACTCTTGTACAAAGAGTAAATCTGATTCACATGTAATGCAAGTACAGAAAATTTTATTAAGTTCTGGTTGCAACTCTTTTCTTCATGTTAGATGCAAACATTTGAATACTGATATGGAAGACTACCTTAGAGAGATATTTGTCCCAAAAGCCAAAAAAACACCCATGACCACCACTTAATTTGTAGTGTTTTAGACATATTTCCTGAAAGACTCTGGCTTTCACACTGTAAAATAGATTTCAATGAAGTGGCTCACTAAAACAAAGGTGTTTCTAAGGAATTTGTGATGGGAATATTGCTTCTGAAATCATCCAACAAAACCTTAAGGAAGCCAGCAACTGCTTTCCCTCTCTCTCTCTCTCTCTCTCTCTCTTTTTTCCCCTCTCAACAATTTTACTGAAGCTTAAAGAAGATTCCTGTGTTCCAACTCAGATTTTGACTGAGATTTTAAACTCTGTAGGCATTGTCCTGAGTTTGCTCCGCCTCAGGAATGAGGCTTGTTAGATTTTTTAATGAGCTGCTCTTGACCTGACTCAACCTCTGTTTTAAATTGGTTTTGTCATAATAATTTAAACACCCCTTTCCCCCTGGCCCCAATGTGGGTATGCCTAATTTACTTAACTTTTGCTGTTCTTCTTGAGTTGTAAACCAAGTGTTTTACAAGTAGTGGAAAATGCAGTTATTCTGTGCAGAATAAATATTTATAAATAATGCACACTGCAGAGGAATACAAGTCTGGTATGATAACAGGCACCTTGAAAAGTAGGGACAGAGGTTCAGGATAAAAGAGTAGAATGATAAGAATAAGGGGACATGGTGTCCCTGGGGACAGCAGACCTACAAACCAGAGGTCAGATAAAGAAAAGAATGCTGAGGAGCTGGGAAAAAGTGGCTGTAGGACAAAGAGAAGAAAGAACAAGCAACTAACCTAAATAAAATATCATATAGGGAGAATTCAGAAGTAGTGTGGGCAAGCTGGAAAACACAAAACTAGTCCCAGGTAAACCTTAGAGGAGATAAAAAGGAAAAACTCCACCAACATCCAACTTTTCCCAGCAAAGAGCTAGGGACACCAATGACTTGCAATGAACTGCCCCTGAATAAGGAAGGGTGGTGGTGGTTAAAACCCAGAAAGGAAGAGAAAGGGTAAACATAATGCCAGAGAAAAGGGTAGGCAGTGGGAAGTGTGTGTATAATAATTCTAATTGATTATTATTATTGACATTTTATGTGACAAAACTCTGTTTTCCTGGTCTTTAATAATTATATCTGTACTTTCAATAATTTTCTGATTAGACTGTTAAGATTTCAACAATATTGACAACAAAGCCTTGGCTTTTAATATCAGTTGTGGTTTTTTTATCACCGACTGCAAGATTTGGAGTGCAACAAAGCATATCCAGGAGTACACTGAAAGATGTACATGTTGGCATAAAGTTGATAAATAAACAGTATTTGTACATAATCCCTGGATAACTGTATTTCTGTACTTGTACATCTGTTAACACCAACAGTGAAGGTGCACCTTTATTTCATAGGATACAAAGAGGAAAGATCTGAAGATTCAAAAGTGTGTGTATGGATTTTGAGAGAGTGGAAGTTGGGAATGGTTGGATACAGAGAGTCTACAAGGATGCAGAGGTAAAACAGGAGAGAGACATACTTAACAGGGAATTCAGGCAGAGAGCTAGGAGCTATCAAACCAGAATGAACATAAACTAAATGGCAAGCTAAGAGGGCTAAGAGGGCCTGAAGTGACATGGCCAGCAAAGCAAGTAGTGGGCAAGACAGAGAAATTGACAGTAAGAAAAAAAGTTTGGAAACCAAAACAAAAAACCCAAGTTGGGAGCATGAGATTTGATGAAGAAACTAGATCAACATCAAAAAATCTAAGAAGATGGACCTGTGTGAGAAATAGCCTTCATGGTAATTCAGAGTCACTGTGCAGCCAAGTATTTGTTGAGTGTGCTGGCCAACACATCAATTCTTTTGGTCACCTCTCCTATCCTGTTTACCAAAACTGAGGCTGATGTTGCACATATTTTTTTATAAAATAACTGTGCATCTTTATTACTGATGTAGAATGATTATCTTACTTCATGCATTTGGTATCTGGCATAAGTTCTGTACCCTTCTAAAAAGAACACTATTGTGAGGGCCAAACAAAACTTAACAGAAATTCATAGAAATCATAAAATTTTTCAAAAATACTCCATTACCTTAAAAGAAACAAAAAAAAATCAAGCAAAAACTGAACATGCAATTCAGCTGGCTGAAAATATATTTCAAAAGTTATTGGCAGCAGAAAAAACGGGTAAAGTTCAATTAAAACTTTTCTTGGCAGCTCATGGAAGAAAATGAGGGAGAGGAAAAAAATTAGAATAGCATTTTTCTACATTTAAACTTCCAGGAATATGCCAGACACAGTTTAATTTTTCTTGTATACTTAGCACAGTAACCATGTGTGGCAACAGATAACATACAGCACCCTTGAACCAACATGCTATAGAGAGCTGATGCACAAAATAGATGCAGTAGCAGATGTGTTATATTGCTAAACAAACATACTAAATGCTAACATGAGTTTTGTGAAGTACCAAGTGTAATTGACAGAAAAATAGATAAAATATTATAGATTATTTTCTTTGCTCTTCTCATGTTATAAAAGCAGTTGTCTCCAAATCTGTACTATGTTATGGCAGCAGCTGGATCACCTTTTTCAGTTTTCTATTCCTCTCACTTGTCTATCGTGCTCCTAACTTTAGAACTGTAATGCAATAAATGCTTTCTCTCGGAGAAAATGCATCAGTTTATTGCAGAAAATACTATCAACTCCTTGGCAAATAAGCCTATACATAATAAATTCTTCAAACTAACAGATAATGTAGTCTTCCACTGTATCTTCTATGTTTTGTAAGAGGGGTAAAATGACAAGATTATATCTCTGCTGAGTTACAAATCCTAAATATCAATGAGACAAATTCTCCATATATGCTAAGCACTGAACTTCTGACTTTACTTACAGAACACCCTCCCCCGCCCCCCACCTCCCCCCACAATTAGATGCAATACAAAGAGCTCTATACAAACTTCCTCTGGATTACCTGATTAGTCAATGATAACAGCCAACCGGAAAATTAGAGTGCAATATAGGCAGGACATGGCTGTATTTTTATCTCCTGCTGTTTAAGATGGTTTGTTTGCATCTTAAAAGAGTGTCAACAGTGCTCAGCTTCAATTTGAGTCTACTCTAACCTGAATAGCTACAAGACTTCATTAAATAGCCTGCAGGAGCAGGAGCTCTAATAGAAGCCCATATGTTTGTAACTACCTCCTTTAAAACTGCTATCCTTATTCTGGTGGTAAAACAGATCCAGTGCAAGAGTTCTGATGTCTTCATTTCAGAAGTTCCTATAAAAATATGTGATAAACAGACCCAGGGTATTTCCTGCCAAATATGTTTTAGAGAGTATCTTCAAAGAACACATCTGTTTGGATAGGGAAAAGACACACAAAATAACAAGAGCAGAGACTGGCATTTACTAGTTATATCAAAGGCATTAGCATTAGACATCACCATTCTTCCTGTTAGCATCCTGACACTTGGTGTCAATACTGTGAACCAAGTAATGTTATGCCTTGCTTTGAAAATACAGAAGTAGTATCAACATCCAGCTAAGACTTAGGTTTTTGAAAGTCAGATAAACTAGCTTCTATGTTTCCTCTGAGATGGGAGCAAGGAGCATTTACTAGCCAAAAAAAAAAAAAAAAAAAAGAGAGAGAGAGAGAAAAAAAAATTAAGACAATGCCCAGTAATAACATTAGGAAAATAAAGATGCCAAAAGTGAGAAACATGTTTAATTTTTTTTTTCTTTTTAACAGAAGCAACACAACTTTACTATATTGTGTAGAAACCTCTTTTCCATCTTCATTTGTAGAAACACATATTTTAGTTCCTATACTAAGTCTTTTAATGGAAGAACAAGCTCTCCAGTACACTGGACAAATAGGTACTGGATGTCCCTGCATCACACACACTGAAATGAGTATCACCAGGTGTTAAAAGCAGCACCAATTTAATTTCAAGTAGAAGATGGCCTCTTTGGTTAGTCTTTCAGAAAAGAGCTAATCTGTTGATAAATTGCTCCTGTCACACTCTTTAAAGAGGTTGGTTGTCTGAAATAATAGAATGACCTTATTATTCTTTCAGAAATTTTCTATTTAGAGAGCAAAGGAAAATTCACCTAGGTGTATAAAAAAATACTCAGGTATGTGTTCATATAAGTCTAATATCTGTCAAATTGTTTTATGCTTTATTGAAAATAAAGAAGCAATTTTATACTAGAATTCTAAAATATTTTTAGAGCTTAGAAAAGTTGCTTTCAATAAGACAGAAGAGTTTGACTTAACCTTGTAAATTTTTATTGTGCGTTTTTATTCCAACTTACAGATAGTTCTGAAAAATTTACCCAGTTCAATTCACATTTTCCTTCCCCCTTTCTCTTCTCAACTTCTCATTTCAGAAAGGTTTGGTCTTTGAATTAGGCAGTGTGGTACTTCATTTCTTTTGAACACTGATGTTGACTATTGTATTATTCTTGAAGCAGAAATGTCAGATACTATCAAGAAATGCACTACTATTCCCTGCAATCAGGAAGATTTTAACCAGGCCCTCAGTTCCTTATTCATGACATTTTGCAGGAGAAGTACATTATGTTGCAATGCCCAAGTAATGTTGCTTGTAAGTGGCTAAATATAAAGCCCACTCTATCTACATGCAGTGAGGATTTCTGTATGAATCTGACTCAGAAATAACCAGGAGGTTGTTGTTATACTCTTGAGTGAAAACACTGGTAATTTGAAAATAGAAAATAGGAAGAAACTGGGCATAATCCTCCAGTTCTTGCGTTTACATGTGACTGCTGGCAAAACCCCCATAAAACGTTCTCAGATGGTCTATGCTGTAAACTCTGTGATAGAAGGTGACTGAAAATGTGTCCTCCCTGATATTATAATTTTTAACCACCATAGATATGACTTGCAGTTCAACCTCTGCAAGGCACATTAAATTAAAGCTAATAAATGTTTAATTCTCTCAATTCACAGGATAAAAAGTATGGGTCACACATGCTAACACAGATGTCAAATGTTATTTCCTATCACTAAGTAAAACATGCAGCGTGACCCACACACAAATACCCTGATACTAAGTCAGAAATACTTCCACTCTGAAAAGGAAAGGTCTGATTCAAAGGAGTTACAGCAAAGTATCTTTAAAGTTCCATCCATTAATATAATGAGAATACAAGCTATCTTGTTGATGGACACAATAAACTGAGGATTTGCCTATGACTGCTAAAGGCCTCACAGAATGAGATTGTTTACACCAGAAGATAAGGATTTCACTTCCCATAGAGTGACTTTGTCCAAGCAACCTCACACTTCAGTTGTATACTTCCCAGTAGACCTTATGTGCAAGTGCTACTCAGCAGAAAAACGTATGGAAAATTTTGAAAGACAGTGTATAAATTAAGAGAAAATCAGACCTTGGAATTCCCAATGAAACTGAAAGGCACCAGGATTGCTTGCAGGAACCCACTCTTCCCTAGTCTTCTCTTCCTTTTCTTATTTCACATCTGCCTGCCAAAGGCCACATGGCTTCTGTCATCACTTACAGCTGGACTTCATTCTGCTTTTACCTTTGTTATCCTCTGTGTAAGGCTAGGTTTGTTTCTGGCATTGTTGGTTACTGATGGATTTAGCTCCCAGAATTTGTAAATCTAAAAATCTGTATATTACCATACTATAAGAATTTTAAGAGACAGCTATTGAATCACATTATTATTTCATGAGAAAAAGTTAAAATTTCTACCTTCTTTTCGTATTGCCTCTACAGCAAGTACCAGTATTTTTTAAAGATAAGCTGAAATTTTCTTTCATCTTACTAAAGCAAATGCATGCTATAATTATTTTTTTTTCTTACTTGCATATTAGCTTCATAATACTGTATTACAAAATTCCATACACATGTAAATTAGACCTAATTGGAATGGCTCATCAATCTGTTCCCCAATTTCATAAGAAAAATACATTAACTGAATGTTATTTATGTATAAGGTACTTGTGAATGTTTGTGATGGAATTCATAAAGCGTTCATTTGCATGTCCTAATGAGCAGTTTATTAATCTTAAATGCACACAGAAATTAACAGCATTTTAATCTTCTAAAATGCAGCTTTTTTAATTCTTTCATTAACAACCCTCAGTCTTAGTATGAGATAATTTTTAATAGCTTATGGATACAGATTATGAGCACCTATGTACATATAAAAATATGCACAGATCTTGTGAGCAATTTTGTCTTCCCTTCACCCTGAAGAATTGCCACAGGAGTAAGACTTTAATAAAAATAAATTATGAAGCCTTTCCAAGTAGCTATATATATATATCTATATATACAGAACCTCTTTGATAAGTGTTCTCATATTTTAAAACACCACAGGTTAAATTTCCTTTTGGAACAGAGATTGATTACATGAAAGAATATTTTTACTTTTTATTTGCATCTTTCATTTCATGTTTATAAAACACACTATATTTAACTGGAGAGGGGAGGACAGTTAATTAAAAGTCCTAAAAGCCAAATATCAAACATAATATAGATTGTATAACAGTGAAATTTTAAACAACATTGAGAAAGAATTTTATTCCATTTTTTCTGAATCTCAGTTGAGCACAATGATAACGGCTCTGTTCAGCAAAATATCAGGCAGGTGTGCTTTCTAATTTTAAGCCCTAGTAACAGGTCATTGCTGATTGCTGGGCAATGACAGCTTTTAAATTCTTCAGATTTCAATTTGCTTTTGTAAATATGCTATTTTCTGTTCCTTATTTTTCATTAAAAGCTTAATGCTCACAATAATCCTTCCTTCTTCCCCTTGTTTAAATTCAAGTGCAGACCAATAAAATATCTAGTTAACTTATATATTGAGCTGTACTACTTGCAACCTACAAACAACATGTAGCAAGAAACAAATACATGAGACTTTGGACAAGACTAAATTCATTATTCCTGTGTAATGTGTGAACACTTATTGTAAAGTCACATAATATTCTCTGGGAGGAAGACTAAGGTCATGGCAGTGGCACTGATAACATTAGTTCCTTCTATGGGGTCATTCTTAGTAGAATACCAAAAGGACAAGGCAAAAAAGCAATTTAGTGTACTTCAGGCAGGGTAGAAATAATATTTCTTCTTTTCTTCAAGTCTTGCTCATTTATCAGTCTGAGATTATGTTAGTCATCCTGTAGTGACAGTGGAAGGTGGACACTTCTCTGTCACAGGAACAGCCTTGGTGACATATGCCCACAGATCCTAGACTTGCTGTTTTTATTGAGGTGCTTATTTTAGTCTATTACATGCAGATCTCACTTCCATTAAGAATCCAACATAGTAATCACAGGCACCAAGGGACAACAGCAGTGTCTTTAGATATGACTCTATGTTGCGGTTGCTTCCCAAGTGGGGTGATGAATCACGACTTTTTGACTCTAATATCAGAAGGCTTATATTATTTATTAAAATTACTCCATTGTTCAGAAGGCTTTTGGGCTATAGGTACCCATGTTCAGAGCTAACATGCTTTCTTCTTCATGGTTAGTACAAGACTGCTAGAATGCTTAGAATTCCAAGATAAGAATTGTCCATCTCATAGGTTAAGAAAGAGAGACAGTTCTCATCTCCTCTGTGGGAGACAGAACAGCCAGACACCTATGTCCTTGAAACCACACACACAAAGATCTGCTTTTACAGAAATCTGCTTAGAAGTGAGCTTTCCCATGAAAGGAAAAACTGAGCAAGTTTGCATTCAAGAAACTTATAAAATGTCCAGTGACAACTCTGTAAAAGATCTCTTGTGTAAAACTGCACCATTGTTCTACTTCAAGAAAATTACAGGTGAGAAGCCTCTATTGCCTGTTTCATTTAAAAAGTGCACTCAAAGCATAAGTGTTTTCTTCAGCTCTATTGTTCAAAATACTTTACAAAAAGGAAGACTTAGAAATTTCCATAATCGCTGGGTTGAAAACAAAAAAACAATTTCAAACCCAAGATGCTCTTATGTATGTATCTCATTTCAGATATTTCACTTAAATTGTCCTAGGGGTGGGGAGAGAAGAAAGCTCTAATTTTAGAAACTCCTAATCTTTTAATTTGGAAATAAGGTTCTTTTAAAGTGAAACATCAAAACCAGAGATCCTAAAAATCACAAGTTATTTTAACAAATATTGCACAAAGCTTTAAGTGATCTGAAGCTGAAACACTCTCAGAAATAGAACCTTGGACTTTTGGCTCCCAGTCCAAAGCAAAGCTGAGAAGTTCAGTGTAACGTACAACAAAATATATTAAAAAAAATCAAGAGAAGGAGATGCTGTCCTTGAAACCAGAATATCCTTTTATCAGTGCTTTGGAAAGAAAGCCTCCAAGAAGTAAAATTCATGTCATGCTGTATAGAGAAAGAGAAATGTCTTTTTCTGAGTTAAGGTATTCTACTCAGTTTTATCCTTTCTCCTTTAAAAAACATTGTGCTTATATATAGAACTTTCATTTGCATGTTTAGTGTTTATATTATAAGTGCCTGAAAACACAGAAATATTACTTAAAGTACATATTGGTTTGACACCTGAGGCTGAATGTTCTGGTTCAGTTTATAGATAAATAAGTACCAGCCAGATGAGATGCAAATGGTGAAAATAGTACTGAATTTTAAACTAAAATATATTTTAAAAATGAGTATGAATAACAAATTGAGTTTGTGATCTAAGTCCAGCTGTCCTGACAAAATAGTATGAGTGTACAAATGTTAATCCATGCATAGCACATCCTCTTGACTACAATTGGCTAAATTTCATGTAGATATGATTAACTACATGTGTCTAGTGTATGCACAGACTAACATCCAGTCCATATTACCTTCCCTGTATTTGTATTCTATTGCCTGATCAACATAGAATTAAATCAAAATAGCATTTTCTAATACTATTTTAGTTTGACTAAGTGCTTTGCTTGTCTACTGTTTGGAATTGTAATATGCAATAAGACAAAGTAAATGCAATTCAGGAAGTTAAGTTTTAAAAATTGCCAGAGTCATATATGAGATACAAAGTAATTTATCAGTCTGAAATAAATAGTTTCAGATGTGTATTGTCTCTGAGGTAGCAATCCATAACTAAATCCTTTGGCAGTTATCCATCAGGAAATGTAACATGTCTAAAAAGTTTGAAGTGCAATCATATTTCATTTGATGCCATATTGTAAGCTCACAGAGACATTGTACTCATTGAATTGAATATAAGAAAGGCAAACAAAAAAAAGTCGGTCTGTGTTACCCAGCTTCCTCAGACAATTACATCTGATACAGAAAGTGCTTACCTTGATTTATAAAGATATATGGTAATCTTCTATTAACCAGGCCAATAAAAATAACATCCATCTTAGTTTTAGAGTATACCTATTATCCCTGTGTTAGTTTTTGATGTGAGTTTGCTGCATCTTCAGCTTGCCTTGAAAGAAACAGAATCTTGAGGCAAAGCTTGAGCTGAATACAAACTCAAAGGTTTCACTTAATTTTACATTGATAATTTTTCATCTATCATTTCAGTTCATAAACATTTCAGGAACTCACTCATAGCTTTTAACTTTTGAAAGGACAGAAAATGAAAAAATTCAGTCTAGTCTAAAACTTAAAATGAAAACCATTGGTATTAACTAATAAGGCTGGAAGTCAACTTTTGACAGATGAGAATATTACATACATTCATACATATATATATGTATATATATAGGCTTATATGATTTATTAAAATGACTCCATTGTTCAGAAGGCTTTAGGGCTATAGGTGCCCATGTTCAGAGTTAACATGCTTTCTCTTTCTCGCCAGTGCAAAACTCCTAGAATGCTAGAAAATGCTTACAAAGTCAGAGAGATAACAATTCTCCATATCATAGGCTGGGAAAAGCAAACCACATCTCCCAATCAGGAGACAGGCAAAGATATGCATTCTGTCCTTGAAACACACACAAGGATTTGAAATCTACAGGGAAAAAGAGAGCTTTCCCATGTAAGAAAAACTCAGCTAGTTTCCATCTAAGAAACTTATAAAATGTCTTCACGACATAGATACTAAATGAAATCAAATTTCCTAAGATTCCAGTGGTTTTCCTAAAGGATTTATCCTTGCAATGGAAGATGAAGTCACACTTTTGGTGAGGTGAACAGAAATTATGAGGTTAGCTTGGGAGTTTGTGAATCACCACTTAGAAGCCATTAGGCTTTGCAACATTTGCTGGTTATGTATGAGTTAAACGTTCTGTGCTCATCTCTTGAAACTAGCACAAAGCAAAGAGCTGAGTACAGATGAGATTCTTTTGACCTGAATGCATGTGTTATGTGAATTGGATGGAGATTTTTCATTTCCTGCATCATTCACTGTTCAGGCCGGTGTCTGGTCACACGTCTGGGGTCACCAATAGTTACACGAGTGATATAGAGGACAGACGAAGATGACATTGACTCCATGATTCAGAAGGCGTAAGAGGCATTTATTAATAGAAAATCACACTCTTACAGAAAGCATAGTGAACCTAAGACCTGATTGGTGTTTAAGAGACTCCTCTTGCAGTATTGGTCAAGAAGGGAACAACACCTACTTGTAAACACCCTGCACAACACCAGGTGCAAGGGATAAGATAAGAATGTTTTAATTCTTTTCTCTAAGTTTCCCAGGCTGAGCCTGGGAGAAATTATCTCTGTTCTTTCTTCAACTGAACTGAGAATATCCACAATTCACCATAAGCCAAATGATTCCCCCATCATTCATTACTCTTGAAAACTCAATTTAAAAAAAAGATAGAAAATATTGTGTGGATTATTAATTAAAAAATAGAGATTTTTCACTTAGAATTGCAAGTTATGTTGACAGGCATGTACACTACCTTGTAACACCAGGAGAAAGAACAGTTACTTTCTATTTGCTTGGAAACTTCAGCAACAACATAAAAAGCAACAAAAATCCCAATACCTCCCATACTTCCTGTGGATGTTTCAAGCTGTAAGAAATGCAACCCACTAATTCCAGACTTATCCTCAAGGTAATGAATAAAGAAACCTTTCTCCCTGTCTCACATCAACAAACACTCCACTCCCGATGCTGGAATCCTGCACAGCACTTAGTTACAAGATACAGTCTGAGGTACAGTTTCTGCCACAGGAAAATGCAAATCACAAAAATCTTAAACATCTAATTACCTCTCCCTACTCTCATAAGGCTCAGAGAGTATCAGCAAAGCATTTTAGCAGCAGCAAATCTAGGCCTGCTCTTGCTGCACTGCCCATGGGGCCCCATGTAACAGTGGGAAGAGCAGAGCCCAGTTTAATGAGCCAGCTATGTAACTAGTCATCCACAAGTCCATGTTCTCCAATACTGAAGACCAAATACATCCTTATTGTGGGCTGGGTTTGATGACCTCCAGACATCTCTTAAGAATAAAGAAATTATTGTGTGATTCTAATTACAACTTCTGTAGTAGTAACAACATACATTGTAAACTTGGTTAACTGCTACAACCCAGTGATATAAACTGTACTAGTAACCCAAGCCCAAAGACCTTCCCCACTGTGGTTTAAAGTTCCCAGGCTTATAGTGACAGCACAGAATGATTATAAACCTGAGAAAATGTTAATTTTATAGTATTGAATTAAAATATTAAAGATTAAAAGAATAGAAAGTTAAAAGAAGAGTTTATTTTCAATGTGAACTACAGTGGATTTATCCCAAGCCTCTAGCCTTAGAGAGAACAAGAAGTGAACACTCCTGGACTTTCAGGTTCCACATCTAAGCCAGAAACCTTGGAACGTATCTGTAATATCTGTCTTTCCAATATAGTTTCCTTCACCCAGAGTACTAAACATTTAATGAAAGGTTCTGATTAGTGAAATTCCTTCATTCACATATAAAGAATCACCTTCTTTAGTCAGAAAACTTCAAAGCATCTCTCAATTCTTTCCGTTTACAGGAAGTAAACTATAGATTTTGATATTTTTCTCTTACTGAAATCCACATAATCTATCTGAATATCTCAGTCTACGAGATGGGTAGATCTGAATAGTTAAGTACCAAGCATACTTTGTGATATCAAAATGCTTATGAAACCAAAGACAGGTGTTTTGAAGTAACTGATCAGGATCATGTGCATGACTGCAGGACAATGGTAAACAAGTAAGCCAGTATGGGAAACTACAGATTTTTGCCCAACCTTTCCCACAAAGACTGAAGATAAGTGAAACAAGGGATGGGAAGGTAAGCTTTCCAGAACAGCTCTATCTCTGAGAAAATTTTTGTGCTAGGCAATGAGAAATACTTTCCTGTCCCAGTCTCAAGAAGATGAATGATTTAGAACAACTGAGATGGGATATCACATTTAAACTGTTGAACTACAAGGGCACTGGATGACTTCCTTCTCAGGCCACTACGGTAATTGAACCTTGAGAGCATTCACATGGACCAAATATATGGACAATCACATCTTTTGGAGGTTAAGCCCATATGCCAAACACTGATAGATGTTATTCTTTCCAAAACTTGTACAGTTTAAGGGATCTGTTCTCCCACATTCATATTCCAAGAATAATAGCTTTTACTGCTTGGTTCAATTTATCTCATATGTTTATTAAAATCTCCTTTTAAGGAACAAAATATGACAAAAAAAAATTTAACAGGTTTTACAGACACCTACAGAATGGTATCATATAGATGATATCAAACTGCCAGATAAAGTATTGCAGACACCAAGAAAGAATCTTGATTTTTGTATGGTTTGCTCTGTTTACTCCCTGCTCTAACTCAAGCTTGACTTAAAAGCATGCTGTAAATCGGTTCCCCAAAAATTTACAATCCCTGCCTGAAACTATTTCCATTCTTTCTTCTAGGTCAAAGATGATAAAAGTGATTTTTAGCAATCCTTTTTAATTTCTGTAATAAGAGAAAACACTTTGACATATTAAATCATGACAGAATTTTAAGTAACATTTTATAGTGTGATCACTCCAAGGGATAGCTCATAAAATAATGAATGACAATGCAAATGGGTCACTTTTATGTCTCTCATTGTTTTATTGAGTAGTTTCACCTTTTGTAGCTGGATTTTGAAATAATAATGAACTTTTAAGAAAACAGTGAAGTTCAAGGTTACTGCAGAGATTCAGCACCATTCTGGGCCTGAATGAAGTTCATTGAACCAGCTGGCAGAAACATCTCTGAAGACTCATCTGTAGAAGTCTCCTCATTATAATGATATTTTTATTTTTCAGAAAAACAGAGCATTGCATGAAGCTCCAGAAATTCAGCCACTCTCTCTTGCATACAGCCTTCAGATTTATAGCATGAACCTACCCTGCTGTCCTATCCTGTAAAATCTGGGCTGGGTGATAGAGTTCCATAGAGTCATCTGTTCCCCAGGTAAGCTCTTACTAATGGTTGAGCTAATACTTTCCAGGCATGCAGTGCAGTCAAATACATGCAAATATATTTTTTGTGGAGGGACAATATAGCAGAGTTCAAGGTGTGACAAGTCAGGTTTGGCATCAGTCACCACTTTTGCATTTCAACCTCAGGGAACACAAGTTTCCCTTCCAGAGGAATTAACATTTGACTAACCTAAGTACACATCAGTACCTGGGCTCATTTATCAATGTTTGAGAGCAAATTCAAGAGGAAGCTGGTCTGACTGCTGCCCCAGAGACCACTTGCTGCATGCTAAATTCTAGTACTCCTTGCAAAAGTCCAGGAGTATTCCTGACAAAAATTATTTACACTTATGGTTATGAGTAAGGAGAACAGAACCTGGCTCCAGATAGGCATTTATGAGGAATTCATTACCTCATAAAAGGACATAATTGGATTACCTTGTGGGCAATTTCTCATTTCTTTACTTTTCAAAACTATCTTAGAAACAAGTGGAATTGAAGCACTATCTTAAAAGAAGAAAAATATGGATCTATCTTGCAGGTGGGCATCTATGTACTTTTTCTTGTGAGTATTAAAATATTTGTCATTCTAATCACCCTTTAAATAAAATAAAAATGGTAATATGTGGGTATTTACAGAGATCTAATTAGTCCACTTCATTAAATATGCTTTTATACTCCAAAATATTAAAATTGAAATGCAAATTGTAACATGCAGATGAGAATTAAGGAGAAATTATTTCTATTTAACTGCCTGAAGACAGCAATATCCTCCTTTCGTCTTTCACCCTCCCCTTCAGTTTAGCCAAAAGGTATCTTGAATAAAGATGATATTAATGTAAAACCACCCCCTTGTTTGCTTCTGAAGCCTTCTTTATGCATATACCTCATCATTTAAACATGAACTATCTACAACATCTGTAACAATGAAAGAGGATGAAAAAAAAATCCACTGTTCACCTGCTCGCATCTGGAAAGCCTCCAATCCCACACAAGAAATGTTTTCTGTGCACATTTTTAAAAATAGGATTAAGCAACATTCAAATCCCTTACATATGGCTGGATATCTGCATGAAATACTGTATGTGACCTTCTAAAGGACCGAAACTGCTGTGTTAAACTTCTTAATGGTCTCCTATGGTTTGTTCCTCTGGTCTGTAGCAACGGCTAACACCAGATGTTTTGGGAAAGATTGTGGAAAGTGATAAAAGCGATTATGTATTTCTGCACAGCAGTGGGATATTTGTCATAACCACAGATGATGCTTGCACTATATTACAACATAATGTAGCAGACTGTAAGTTCTACTTTATCTAGTACAACTGCTGACAGCTTTTATTCATGCTATTTAAATGACCAAACCCCTGCCTCATGGCAGAAGTGTGCTGTTTCTGTATGAACTCAAGGTCTATTTCCCTATAAGTTAGCAATATGCTTCCTGGGAAATATCACATCAACATGACACAATCCTTGCTTCTTTTACATATATATCTAAAAAAAAAAAAAAAAAGGTTACATGAAGCAATTAAAAGTGTCACTGAGATATGCCATAGTAGTCAACTTACTCTGCCATTAACCCATAAAAACAAATGTCTATATTTGGGGTAACAAAAGCCTCACAAGGCTAAAGAGGAGATTATTCAAGCTGATGATGTTCCATTTTAAACAAAAAGTAGTGGAATGTAATATACAAATGCACATGTATAACAAATGTAAGAATACAATCAGATTGAAATGACACAAAGGCCACCGCTATGTTCCTGGCTTCTCTTCTGTCTGAAGAGAAATAGTTGCTGTCAAAGAGTCATAATGAAGTCTCCAAGATTCATTATTCCAGGAGATGTCAATACAGACACAGGCAGTGCCTCTAATGCTTTCAATTAGCTTGTGTCCATCATAAGAATCACATGATTGCTCAAGGTGCTGCTAATCTGGTTTATACGCAGATATAATGGATTTAATAATTAGATTCTTCCTACATGTTCCAAATGGAGGTTAAAGCTCTTTCGCTTATTTGTCTAAATGGTGATGTCTAATGAGCAATGACAGGGATTCAGTAAGTTTCCAAAACACTTTGAATATTCCACCACTAGTTGGTGGTTTGGAGAGAAGATAAATTACTTCCAAAGCTGTTTCTGCATTTCCGCCAATGCTTGGATCTTCATAACTAGTTTATTAGGAAAGTAACCTGAGGAATTTTAGTTACTTGCAGCATGAGGTTAGGTAGACAGAGTGCCAGGGAGGAAAAATCCTTTTTGGAAACGACTAAATGGAACATGGTGCTCACTTGATGATCTTAAGGGTCTGTTTCAACCTAAATAACTCTGTGATTCTATGAAAATCAAAGAAAGTCCAGATATTTGCAAGCTCTCTCTGTTGTCAGTCTACTCTTTCCCAGTTATGAAACTATGAGCAGGAAGGTGCACTTTCTGTGACATTTCCCTGAGAAGAACAAATGAGTCTGCAAGACTCTGCAGAGTCTTGAGTCTGCAAGAAAGGACTGCCTTGCACCTTGACAGAGTGTTGTCACTAGTGTTGCTGCCTAGAAATGAGACAAGGGATGTGAGGTAGAACATCCCCAGTTGCTGCAGGGCAATCCCCATGACCTGGATGTTGGACAGAAATGTGGCTTATCTAATAAACTACAAGAAAGACAGCCTCAGCCAACTAGAAATATCATGACTGGTCTGCAATGAAAGCAAACACAATAATAGAAGTACAAACACTAACAGAAAGCACATTGGAAATATGTTGATCAAATTAATAATTAGATCTTGCATGTGTTTTTTTTTTCTTTTCATAACAGGTAAAAAAAAAAACCAACACGTTTCTAAGGTGTACAGTCTCACAAACCTCAGTCTTGTAGATGGAGGAAAAAAAGTGCAAATGGGTACCCAATATGGGTACTCAATAGCATACTGTGAACCAATGGCAGGGCTGAAAGTGGAAATCCCAGTCATTCAGTTCCTGCAGTTATTCTGTAGTCATTATACATTCAAGCTCTCTAGCCAGGAAGCATGCCATACCTTAAATGACAGAAAACGGAAGATCACTCTATAAAAGAAACCATATATTTTCTTAGACAATGGAAGATTTAAACAATTTAACAGACAAATTATGATAAAAGATTGTAAATGAAATCATGATCCCTATCTGAACTGTAATTTCCCTTAAATCACGAAACAAAATACCTTCTCAGAGGAGAAACTAAACAGTATAAAGATTCCTGATTGGTATGCAAATGTGTTTGGCTCAGATACTAATAGAGAACTACTTTAAAGAGGTGTTTCCACTCAATAAGCAGAAGTAAGCCAAACACTGTTTTCCTTCTGCCTCTGCTCTCTGGTTCCTACTCTGGACTTGATATCTACTTTTACTTCATGATTTATTTAGATGTGTGTGGTTGCTTCTTATTGAATAGGGAAAAAAACAAAATCGCACATATAGTTGCCAGGAATGTTTTACCTCATCAAACTAAGTCTTGTCATGTTAGTAATACACTCAGTTCTATTTAGCTGAGGCTGGTTTTTTCTTTCCTTTCATCAACACCAAGCACTTTTAAATGTTGTAGAGAATACGGAACTCTTGGGTGCATGAAAACCAAAGAAAAAAGTGGAGAAAATAGAAATAATGATTCATTCACCATGTACTGAAAAGAATAAATTATTTTAATGAGGGATTAATTTGTGTAACACCTTTAATTTTATAAAGGTCTTGTTGTGACTTGACCCTATGTGCTGAGTGCAGAAGGGTGAAAGATTCACAGGACTGCTCATGCACAGCTTTACATCTTTACTTAGAAGCACAGAGGTGAGTGAAAATCAGTTTGAGCACTGCCTTCACTGTCTAAACAACTAAGCAAACCTTTAGTACTACTTTGTCTTCCTTCCAAAATTCTAGGTGGCTCAGCTGAATAAACTCAGCTGTGTGTGGTGACAGGCTAAGCCTAATTTCTTTGGGAAACATCCCCACCACTGGCTCCTCTGGCACACAGCAAGCAGCAAGTTTAACCCCTGAGGGACACAACTCACATAGAGGCACTGCCTACTACAGATGGATAGTCCTTCAAGCCGTTAATGGTGCTCATCCAAAGCCTAAATTCTTTCAGGCTGATTGTATAGCTTCACACAGCTGCAATGCATTTTTAATTTTATTAGGGATTTAATAATTCAATGTACTTGGTGATGAACAATCCTACATACCAACAAATGTGCTTGATTAAATTACTTTAAAATGCATAAAGGTAAGTTACAATTCATGCAATCAAGAAATTTTGGCCACATGCACCCTCCACAGATTTTAAAATCCATAAAAAGACAAAAACCAGAAACCAAGGATTTTAAAGAAATACACACTCTTAAAGTTTCTAAAAAGGTTCAGCTTTATCACCCTTATATTGGTATCTATCCTTATTGTAGGCTTTCACGTAAAATACCAATGTACCATAAATTCTCCAGAAATATCAAAACTGTAATTATATATGCTTAATTCCTGACAATTTGCTTGTATTTTGACACGAAAACACCATGCTATCAAACAACCCTCACTCTATCCCCCTTTATAGTCCAGAGTGATAGGTATTGTTTAAAAAAGTAGCCAGCTGGAAAGACAGAATGATGGGGATTGAACAGCCCATGAAGAGAAAATCATTGATTTTGAAGCCCTTTTAGAAAGAGTACATATATTCAATTTGTTGTCTTCTGTTAAAGAAAGCACACAGAAGAGTATCAGAGCAGCATTATCATAACCTATGACTCATACATTGATGCCAAAATAACAAAAGATGTTAGATGAAGAGGATCACCTTTGACATTTCATCAGGAGTGCTAAGTATGGATGAAAAATACTGCTGCTAATACCTTTTTTATTTTGCTATGAATATCCCAATAAAAAGCTCCCTGGTCTATTTGCAGATAAAAACTACAACATTTTTTATGAGTGTGACTGATTGATCTGCAAGGTTAAGTCCATTTTTTTCAATGATCTATGGTTTCAGGTGCTCTTTTTGTGCATTCAGGCTACAGCTCTCAATCAGCTTCTCAAAATTACATCCAAAATAACTCAATAGCACTGTGTACTATTCAATCAGAAAAAGCAATCTGCAGCCCTGTCATTAATTCTAAAGTACAATGTATCAATAATATTTTAGAAATATATGTATAATATAAATAGGGAAATAAACTTCTACCAATACATTTGTTCATGCACACAGAGAAGCATTAACAGAAAACATTATCATAAGATAACCAGCTCAAATAATTGAAGAGAATTCAGGAAAACAGTAGACACTTATATAGCACCTACATTACATTTAGATGGAGTATTTTCATCTACAGCTAGTGCATATGCAAGATTTACATTCTCTTTGACAAGTTATTCCGCTGCAATTTTTTTAAAATTATCTCAGAAGAATTTGTTACTAATCCAGGTTCCAGAGCAGATACCAAATTTGATTAGGTGGTCTTTTCCAATAAACTAATTTCTGACTGAAAGATATAACATGGCTGTTGGAAATTACTCCATGATCTCACTGAATGATCATAGGTGGTGAGAGCTGAGACCAGAGTTGGTAGACATCATAGAAGTGTTTGTGCTTCAAGGCACTTGTCCAAAAAGAGTTTCATGCTCCTCTAGGTGACTTATCTTTCCCAAATGGAAATTAAATCTTACTTTATAGTGCATGCAAGGAAAGGGCTACAGACCTGAAAAGTAGCTCTGGAAGTCCATTTATGAGCAGAGACCTCTACCAGAAAATATGCTCAGATGAGTAAATTACTCTCTTTTCCTGATGTGTCTGATTAAAGCAGGGTCTGGATTCAATCTGCCCTTCCTCCAGATATCCCTATCAAGTGCCATAAAAGTATTTTTCCTCTCTGAGGATTGCACATGAAATGTTGTACCCATTAAAGAATATCTAAGAGGAGACTTTGACAAAGTCTCAGTCAGCCTTGACTCAAGTTGGGGACTCTTAGATTCCTCTTTTCAGAAGCTTTCCTATAAAGCAATAGTATACTAAATCAAAGGAAACATTTCTGGTACAAAATCAGCTCTTGTTGTTATGAATCTTCTGATGTTGAAACACTTCCTCCCAAGTTTCGTTTGTTACAACTTCTAAGTAGGAAAGAGCAAGATGAAGACAAAATTATGTAATTACACAGAGTCAATGACAGATGTTGTAAACTGGTAGAAGCAAAAGAAATAAAGGATTAGTGGCAGTTACAGTAATAACAGAAATAACAGCAATCAAGTCAGGTAAGCCTGGCTACTAGAGAAGCAATAAAGAAAAGAGAGAGTGACAATTATCTTAGTTTTTTCTCTTCTCACTAAACAGATGTTCATGAAGCAACAATTTACCCTCCAAGCATTTGAATCAAAGTCTGGTATCAGCAACAATTCATAAATATTACTTAACTGAAGCAAAATATGCACAGAAGGACTTATGCAACTTGAAGTTACTTGTTGGGAGTAGATCCCCTAGCCAGGAGCTGTATTACTCTTCTTCATCAGAAATTGTTCCATCTGTATAATGTTAATGTAGCTTCTCACCTCAATATCACTACTGTGTAAAAGCTAACCTTGGCTCAAAAAGGCAAAAAAACCAATGTGGTTCATGAATGAGGTGTTCAAGCATTCCATGCACTAAGATGAAAATACAATGAAAAATTAAATTATATAACTCAATGCACTGAGGTGAAAAGATATTAATGTTACATGCTGGGAGAGGTGGTTCCATAGGAATTCTATATATTCATTCACTAACCCTCCCCTCTTTTTTTACTTTAACATCTTCCTAATTGTTCAGTGTTTTGTTGTCAAAATCTGTGGTTTTTTTCATTGAACTCTATCCTTATCTATACTGTCTCTTAAGATGAGACAGCTCTAAGTACTTGCACTCTCCTGCTTGCCTCTCCTTGGGGCAAGTATACAAGGGTAGAACTATCTCAGTATATTTAAGGATTTGCACTCTACTGATAACAATAGTTATTTAGTGGGGGTGCAAAAAACAAAGAAAATAAATAGGACAAATTACGTCAACAATGATTAAGACAGAATATAATTACAGTACAGAATAGTTTTCCAGTAGGAATGGATAATTTAAATATGAAGAAAACAGAATAATGAAAGACTCTGCTGCCTCAACATCTCTTGTTTTCCAGTACTCTGAGAATAGAACTGATAACATCACAAGATTTTTTCCCCTATCTATAATTCCAAATATTTTGTTGTATTTTTATGATTTATTTGAAGAATGCTCTTTCATGACATTACCAATCTTCCTTTCAGCTTAAATCCCAGGACTACTGCTTTTCAAAAGAGAAAGGGTGATGTTTAAAAATTTATCCTTGAAAATGTTCCAAAAATAACTAAGAGCCAAGTAAGTAATTAGCTTCTACATTAAACAGTTCTTAATTAATTTACCAGAATATTAGTATACTTTTTAGTTTAAGTGCATATTTCTAGGGCAACAGTAGCAAATGATACAGAACAGATTTGTATAGATTTGTACAAAGGAATAAGCCAAGGCTATTTGAATAACTCTGATACCTTGCATTTTCACCTCCCCAAAATTTGCGTATTGTGCTACCATAAACTTAGTGTGTCCTGAGTGAAACCAATTAAAGATGTTAGATAAAGATATGGCACCGTTTTCATAATCAGTATGGAGAGCCCTTCAGACTTCCCATGAATGCAGGTAATTAAGTAATTGAAAAGTTGAAATTCAGGTATTTTCACAGAATTTTTCTTCCTCAGATATTTTATTATCACAATCAACCAAACAAGGAATTAAAAAAATCTGTTTTTCAATATAATGTGCTTAAGAAGAAAAGAACATTAAAAAAATACAGTATTACCACAATGAATCTAAATGGAAAAGGTGCAAAAACATTGATCTGAGAACCAACAAAATATTCAGTGGATTTTTGAATGCATGCAAACTGGAGATCTCAAGATTGGCAGATTTTTAAAATTAGGCTGAAAACAGAAGCAACAAACTGTCTTGCTTGATCTTGAGTTCAACAAAAAAAAAACCCTATCCTAAACCAAAAAGTTTGTTGCATAATCTTCCATGTGCTTACAATATGGAAAACTAAACAATTCTGCAAATCTAATCTATAAGTGTTTTAAGACAGTTTTACCTTCTGAATTGCCCATATGGAAAAGGGAAACAGAACCTCTAATTATGATGACAGAAGAACTGAAATTGTACTGTATGAGTTTAATTAAAGTGAATGGTTCATCTGAAGATAATGTTTTTCAAAATTCATAATGATGGCATTAGCAAGTCATTAAATATGAAAATTAATTGAGAATATTGCATTTTGTAGGGTTATTGGGTTGACTAATAATTTTTAATTATTTTCCGGGTAATGCTTTGCTGCGCTTGTGGCTGTTGCTGTACGTATATTTTTCAGCTGGGTATTTGGTTTTGACCAACAGCCATTTCCTATCTCCAATAATTCAGTATCTGCCTGAATACTACATCAGACAAATCTGATGGCAAACACCTTCTGGGCAGGTAAACACTAGGCTTAGTGAAAGGGAAAAAAAAATGCAAAGGAAATCACTCCTGATCCCATTCAAGCAGACTACTGCCCAGACACACTCCAAGCAACTGCTGACTTGAAAAATCACATTGCAAATTTTCTTCCTATACCCGACCTTTTATGCATGATGATTCCATGCTTCCATGAATATTTACTTTTCCCCATCGTATTTTTTATTCTTAGTTTCAATCCCTTAAATGATTTTTTTGAATGCACCTTAAAAACTTAATTCTCCAAACCTGCTTATGGAAAGTATAATTATATCTCAAAGCACTATCATGTGCATCACAATTGCTTTTTCTTTGTACAGCATGCCTTTTCCTTTTGCAAAGAAAAGATGAACACCATTCTGCCAATGTGTACTGATCTGAGGCAATGATATTGCTCACTGATCATCACTTCACTTACTATTTCATATCTCATAATTTTCCCAAAAATTACCTGAGGATGTGCTCTATGTTAATGCACTCTTCTGTAGCAGTCAACCATTTGCATGAACTCATCTAAAGAGCATTGTACCGATGCTTTTCACACTATTATTAACATAAATTGCAACCTTCCTAATATCCGTTCTTATTTACAGCTCACAGAATGGAGGAATTAGCTATGTGTAGCATCATTCCTGATGTAAATCTCCGTATTTAATTCTGTTTAAAAAACATTTTCCAGGCAAAGTATGCTGACCTGTGGTTCTGGGCCAGCAGCAGATTCAAACAGCAAATGAGAAAAATGCTGTAAAATAAACTGGAAGGAAAAACACTATAACACAAATACTGAAATCATTTTGACTATAATACACTTAATATTGCACTGACCAGACTGAAATATATTACCTCTTATTTATAGAAATATTCTTCTAAATCCACCAAACATCAGAGCAAGTAAAAGAACAGATTTCTTCTCATCCCTATTACATATACTAGGATATGAAATCACTTCAATTTCCAAATTTGAAAAATAAGTTGCAAGCAAAATTTAATCTCTGGTCCTTAAAAATCAATCAAGTTCCCATTAGAGTTGATGAAAAGACAATTAATTGGCAAATAAACAAGATCTGTACTTTATTACTTAGTGTAAAAAGCCAGAACCTTATCAAATGACAATACCGGATGTCTGCAGGATGAGGATGGCTGTGGTTGTACAATACAACCACAGTTATTTTCTTCTGAAAGTTATTTTCTTCTGAAATACGGTACACTTCAGTGTGTCTTATTGACAGAAATATCATGTATAAATCATATAATAAAATATAACTGTAGTAATTTCACCTGGCAATTAACTTAACAAAAATAAATGACAATAAAAATGGCTAGATTCTTTAATAACTGTGATAAGTATAGTCCATCTTACATATAAATAGAAATCAAGGAGAAAGTATGCAAATGCACTAACTCAGCACAAGTCTGACCATGCAACTTGAAACAAATCAGTTTTCGTATATAAACATCTTTCCCTTCTGAAAACATGGCTTTTTGCTAAAGAAACTTCACTGTCAAACTCAGCACACTGTTTAGACCAAAAACAACTGAAGGAAAAAAAGAACCCATAAAAACTGAATAACTGTTTTATATTTTCAAAACAATAATGCAGTTAGTAATTTACATTGATTAGTTGTAAAATGTAAATCATATAATAACTTGACCTGATAAAGCTGATCTTTTAGATTTTTAAAAATATTTGTTCTGTTTTTCTTATTCTCCCCAACATTCAGCCAAGCAAAAATAAATTGCTCACACAACCATGTGTGAGCTGTGTCAGCTGGTGTAGGAGACTGTTGGCCATTTGATAGGTGCCAGGTGATGATTATATTGCATTCAGCATATGACCAGGATGAAGTAGACTGAGACTTTCAATTCATTTTATCTTGATAGCTGAGAAGCCACACAGTAAGCACAATTTTCAAGCACTACTGTTTTGTGTGGGATCCAAAACGGTCAGACCTGATTGTAGAACTCTGCATTTCAATATTTTAAATATTTTCTGTAAATACTAGTTTTCAATTATTAAAAGCAATTGTGATGCAAACCTTCCAGCTGCTTTATCTTCTTCAGTCACAGGTTTTGAATTCAATTGGAACATGTATTTAAATTAGAGTTAGTACTTAAATTGATCAGATGCACTTGGTTGAATTTTCTGAGGAGACTCTAGGAAAGAAACTTTTTGGACTGTGATTCCTTTTTAACTTTTATTTAGATAATTTCATATCAGAGAGTGAAAAGTGTACTGACCTCAAGAGCTTATGAAGAGATTTTTTCGTGCATCTCAAAAGCAGAACTCAAGAGTTGATAGCTATTTAAGGGGCTAGTTCAATTCCAAAACCACTTTAGATTAGGACATATTTTTGAAAGTTCTATGTTCATCAGAGTAAATGTGGATTTAATGTACCATAGAAATCCTGTAATGTTTTGTATGAAATGGGAAAGCACTTAGTTCTAAAATGTTTTTGAATTAAAGCAACAGCAGCTGTTTTTTGCCTCACTGTCCAGGACATGACCAGACACCCAAAGCCATTTTGTTATTTTTTGATCTACAGCTTCCTCTGTATTCTCAAAAGGCTTCATTTTTAAAACACAGCAAATTCCATTAAAGTAATTCAAAACCTGACAACAGCTTGTGTGGCAGATTGAATTTTCAGTATTCTACTGACCTCAAGGAAGTTACACTAGATGTGACTTTATTCAACTTAGAATTTTGAAGTATCATTGAATTTTTCCAACTGCATAAAGCTATCCAACCATTTTTAATATTCCATATTTTTATTATTCTGCACCACCTCCACACTTTCTACAGTCCTTCCATGGTATTCTTATCTTAACTTCCCCAAGCCAAGCTAGTATTAGTAGTTCTAGTTCTAGTTCTAGTTAAAGCAACTCCAATTTGAGGATAAAGAAATTAAGGTCAACAATGATCCCCTCAGTATATTTTCATTGGTTTCCAGAAAGCTTCCATCTACTATATACACAGTGATTTGAATTCTCCATCACCTCCTAAAAAATGCACCCTCTTCCCAAGCAGCTTTCAAATTCCACAATCTCTCCAGAGTACTGCTGATATATAATTTCTCTATCTCTACCTACTAAACGATGCTACTTTTTCACTTTCCCCCAATATCCTTTAAACGCTTGCCCATCTTCTACAGAAGAGCCTGGAAACCATTTGAAGGAGAGTAACATAGACAGAAGCAGCATCTCAGAACAAGTTTTCATAGGTTGAAAAAATGATCAGTGGAAGCAATAAGTCTTGCACACATACTAATAAGAATTACTCAGTTATAAAGCAGGAATGAGAGGAAGAAAAAAGGAATCCAAACATGAAAGGAAGGAATTAAGAGAATGAGAATGAGAATGAGGGCAAAAAAGGCAGGAAAATTAAAAAGGCAAAAATTAATTAAAACAATTGTTTTTCTTAGTATTGAAGCTATACATTAATATAGTTTTTACTTTTTTTTACAAAGTTGCTCTTAAAATGCTCATCTAGAGTTGAAAATCTGGACTGTATATTTTGAATATTTTGAATATTCCTGACCTTCTGACTTGCCTGTTTTCAAGAAGTCATAACTCATAGAAATACTTGAACAATTTTTACCAAAATAGAAATAGAAAAGAAATGGCATTCTAAACTATTTGAAAATTCTAATAATAGTAAAGTGTATGAGTAAAATAGAGTACCAAGCTATGAAAGATAAAACATGAAATAAATGGTTAAGTATATAGAAAGAACATCACAAAACATGGCAACAGAAAAATAATTTCCCTTCAATGTTAAAATTATCTATTTTTGTAGGTATCTACATTTCATTAAAACTAAATCATCAGAAATAAACAGCAATTTGTGGTGTTGATAATCACAGGATTGTCATCTGCATTTAAATTTGACACCTTTTTGTTGTAGGTTGTTTTTTTTCTTATAGATAATTACAGATATTACAAGTTTCTTCATTAATATAGGAGAAATATTGTGAGATTCCCATTTGGAATTTATTATGAAACTCTTAATCATGGACTCTAGCTAATTATTGTATATTTCTGCAGCTCTATGCACAGGTATGTGCAGGTTTAGGTATCCCTTCTGGCAATCACTGGCATTACCAAGTTTGATACAGTTTTTTCAAAATTTTGGCACACTATTTTTGTATAAGAAAATACAGAACAGAACAGAGCCCTACTTTTTCTAGAACTACAGTAATCCCCGTCATTACCATTTCTTAAGTTTCTCTTTAAATAATGAATAATACCCTAAAGTGGATTATTTAAAAGCCAGAGGTAGAGAAGACAGAAAAAGTTGCTTGCTGTAACTTCCCTTCAACTTTATTCATGAAACTTCTTATTAATTACAGATTTTGCTCTTTGATATGGATCTAAGTAAGCTATTAGATTGCTGATCTAATAGCTATTAGATCTAAGGAAGCTATTAGATCTCAGGAAGCTATTAGACAGCCATTGCTGTCTTAGATAAATTATTATACCAGGAATATACTCTCAAGATGTTCTGTAACTTGCAAACATGCTATTCCTCCAGTTTGCAGGACTGCAAGTGATTTAATAAAAGCTTCTGCAAAGTGAAATATATTCTTCCTCCAAGAATCATGCCAAGCCATGTGCATATGAGAGATAGAATGCCCTCAGGTATGCCATTTTCTGTCTGCCAAACCTGTTGCACAACGAAGAGAAATCTTCTGTGTCTGTAGAGAGGGCTGTATTTTTGCTCTCAGTTCTTCTGTAGAAAGAACAGAGATAACTCTCCTAGGCTTAGCCTGGGAAACTTAGAATTCTAAACTATTGTTATGTCTTCTTGTAGCTATTGTAAATAACAGGTGCAAGGCGAGATAATAATATAGTTTACAATTCTCTGCTCCAAATTTCCCAGGCCAAGCCTGGGAAGTTATCACTGTTCTTTCTACAGAAGAACTGAGAGCAACCATAGGCTTGTACTACCCTTCAGCAAAGCTGAATAGAGCTAGGAGCTCCTAGTGTCCTGCCCTAGCACTCACTCCAGGGCATGAAAGTCCCAGGAGCCCTGACTGCAAAGGAAAGGTAGTTTCTGGAGTGCTTTGCCACTTCGGTCCTTCTTTAATTCTCATTAGAGAGTCTATAACAACTGTTATGCCTGCCTGCCTACCAATGCCCACCCATCTGCCTTCGAATAATATCCAGACAGGCAGGAAAAAAGGTGTTCAGGTTACTCAGGGCATATCCAGGCTGTATTTGGAGAACAAGGCTCCAAGAAGCAATGCAAATGCTCCTTGCTGTCAGTGTTACTCTCCCTGAGTTCACAGACAGATCAAATCTAGTGCCATATGCCTGATATTTGAGAACTTCTTTTCTTTGAAATAAAAATATTTTATGAATAAAAACACTTTTTAAAATTAACAAGAGAGCAGGGAGACTTACAAACATGAAAAATGACAACTTGAAGATGCAACCAACTTTACTGATGAAATACAGAGGTATGGGGAATAAAATAGCAGCAAGAAGATGCTCACCACCCTAGTCTAGTGAATTGTTGTTAATAACTGTTATTAATAATCAGTCTTAATATAGGAGATAGGATTTCAGTAAGGTCCATGTTTCTTCCTTTAGTCTTGCAGTACAATTAATCTGACAGAAATCTCAAAGAATATCCTTAAGTAGGAGAGAAATAATTTTAAAATTTGCTTTGATCCTGCTCAACTTATTTATTCATGATTTTGTTAGCAAGAAAGCATTGCTATTTTTCAGTCATTGACAAAGATGAGAAGCTATTCTATTATCATCCCTCAGTCATAACTCCTAGCATGGACTGCAAAGTTTGGGAGACAGAGCAAAATGATTCTTTAATACACTGAATTGAGAGGAAATTATTTGTGTGCTTGTTCTTAAAATATAGACAGACAATGAATTCTTGATGAATAGGTATATAATGAAAAGATTACTGAAGATAGCATGATGTTCAAAAAACAATAAAACCTTTTTTCTCTTTCTCTGAGCATTTGTTCATATGGTTGCGCTACCTTGAATAAATATAGTAATATTATAGTATTACTATAGTATTACTAAATAGTAATACTATAAACATTGGAATTGCTGATTAATTTTCTTGTGCTCGCTGGCATCCATACAGGATACAAAACACAGTCAACTCACAGTGGATGCCAAGTGATATGACATAATGGGAAACTGGATTACCTTTCTCTTGTCCAGATCCTACTGTACTATACAAAATCTGCATGTGAGTACAAAGAAAAGTAGACATTGACATCGGGATACTGCATGCAAACCCGGCTCAATTACCTATGTACTTTTCATTGAAATATATGAGTATACTCAGTTGCTCTACTTTGAAAATGAGACAAGTGGATGTTAGGAAGAACTTTTGTAGGTAAAACTTTTATTTGTGGTGTTTTTACTTTTATCAGGGGAAAGGCCTTTGGCAGACTTTCAGTTACCACTCACTATCCTTTTTTTTTACTATTTCTGCACTCATAAAATCTTGCTGGTATTACAGATTTCTTGTACTGGAACATGATTATGAACAACAGAATTTGCCATCAGGCCAAAAAATCAAGATCCGGTATTAATCAGGGCAAGGGTCAAGATATTTTGGTTCAGTGAGAGTAGTTTGCTCTTTGCTTAGCATGGTAAACATTGATCTGCTTTGAGCACTAAGTTGTGGCCAGCAATCCTCTCAGTTCCTCAGTACTGCTGCAGTCCGAGACACTTTGCACAGAAAATTTTAAACAATAAAAACCAAAGTCAAACAAACCAAAAATTCCTAATATTTGGAGATTTTGTTATTTTTAGATCTGTGGGTGAAAAAATTGGCTTAATGGCATAAAACATCATCACACATGAATTATCTTATATGTCTGACAATTTTTTGTCCAGTTTGCAATTTCAGGTTTTCAAAAAAAGAAATTGTTTCAGTATCGCTTCCAAACATTCTTGCTACTTGACACAGTGCTTTGCAAAAAAACTCAACATGATAAAAACACAGTCCATGCCATAGGCCACAGATGATTAAAAAGAAAGGAAACTTTGATCTCTTACTCCTGGGTCATCCAACAGTAGCACCACTGTAAATATTATTAAGATTTTACAAAAGCATATATGAAATCAGATTATGTTACAAATATGAGAGGTAGAGACAGAAAGAGACATCAAAGAGGAATGAGTAGTGAAAAGAGAAAAAAATGTTAAAAGAAATTTTGAATAGATCAATGCTAGCAGAAAACAGATTATTTATTCTTAAAGTGATGGGAGAAAAGATTCCCTTAAATGATACATAATGTTCCAAAACACAAATATTTTTGTGAATACAATTTAATCTTGATACAATGTACTCATTATAGCCATGAATCTATGGAAGCACTACGTCATTTTAAAAATAGTTTGACAGATATTCAATATATCTTGAGTTCACGAATTAGTAAGATCTATCCTCTAAGTAACATGTATCTAATTAGACATCTGTAGTTTAAACAAAGCATTGTTGCTATCGTGTCAATGCACAGGATCTTAAAAGGTGTGGGTGAAACCCCACTATTAGCTGTGGAGCATATATTTGCTTTAAAGACTCCATGTTGGCTACCAAAATCTTCCAAAGCAGTGTACACTTCCAACGGAAATTAGTAAAATAGGTCCTCTCTATGGTAACTGAGACAGCAGCATGCACTAACTTGCTGCTGCATTCTGAAACTGATTATAGTTCAGCAGCTAAATTGGTAACTGCTTCCAAATCTTTAGCTGCTGCTTCTGAAAAGCTGAACTGCATTTCACTGTTTTGCATCTTATTAGCAGCTCTATCTTTATCATCGCACTGGACAACAAATACCCAGATTCAAAGTTTAATATCCACCAGTAGAAATGGTAAGCATCCTTTCAACTTTTTCTTTTTTTTTTTTTTTAAATCTGCAGATCCACTTTTTCAGAAAATATGGTTATTGATTTTTTAAATTAATAAATCCTGTTAATCAAATGAAGGATCTTTCCCACTTAGTCCAAGAATCTTAGGAAGTGATCATGAATAATTTTTGCTGGCAACACAAATTTGCCTGAAAATAGAATTTATTGTCAATATATCTTTTCAGTGAAGTGTCTACCTTATGGAAAATCAGAGGATAATTAAACTTTTTTGTCTTCTCACACTGAGTAATCTCACATAACAAAATGTTTCAAAATATGTATAGGAAAAGGATCTTGTTGAAGTTATTCCTTCTAAAAAGATGGAGGTCATCTCCTTTTATATAGACACGTATATGGATATAGACATCCACAAAGAAATCTACAGGTACCTATGGCATATGCAACAGGCACATGCAGGCACAAAAGTTCAAGAGGACAATGAACTCTCCTCCCCCAGATTATAGTGGGTTTTGGTTCGCCAATTTTAGAATTTCCCAATTTTGAAATTTTCCTGGCCAATGCACTACTGAGTGTGGTGGGTTCAGTTCTGGCCAATCATCAGTGCACCCTCTTCCTGCTGTGAGATAGGATTAGGAGAAAGGCAAAGCAGGCTCAAAACTTCAATAAAGTATAAAGTATAAAGAATGTTTTATTAACAGTAACTAAAAGAAAAATAAAGTAAGAATCAAAACAAACCCTTCAGAACACTTTTCCACCCCTCACAACCTTCTCTTTCCCACTGACAATGTAAAGAACAAAACCTAAAATTTCCAGTCAGTTCACCACCTATAACATGGTCTTTCTTAAACTCAGTCAGAGAGAGAAGTCCCTCTTGTTCACATTATGGAGACTTCTCCACAAGAGGAAAAAACAGTTCTCTCGTGGCTCTCAATGTTCTCACAAACACAGCCACCTGGGGGAAAATCTGCAATAGTGAAAAATCCCTCCCATTTCCACAACCTTTCCAGAACTGTGTTTATGAGCCACGTCAACTTTGGGGTTACTGGTTTAAAGATGAGCTGTTCAAAAGAACAAAGGTTCTCATTATCTATCACAAAAAAATCATCTTCATCCCTCAGAACAGAGATCTTATTCTCTCCTGGGAGCACAGGATATCATCCTCTCTTCTCTCTTTCTCTGTTCAAGCTTCTCATGGGATCACAGCTACTTCATCATCTGCTTACTTCAGCTTGGAGACCTTGCTCAAATTTGAATCTTTCATCTACCCAATAGTCTCACACACTATAGGGAAAAAGAGTCTTTTCTCCATAGCTCACAAGAGGATTTAAGCTCCAAGATCAAGGCATCTCCTCATCCCTCCCATCTGGGGCTTGACTTCTTCTTCACTGACCTCGATGTCTTCATGTGCTCCTTTACGCTGCTTTCTCACTGGAGGGAGGATTGGAGCACTGAAGGGGTTAACATCTCGCCCAGGGCCTGCAGATGGTCTCATGACCCTTGTGGCAGGAGCTGAGGCTCGCCATTCCATTCCAGCCGCAGGGCCACTCTGCAGGCTGCAGGGCCACTCTGGTCTCAGCTGCCCGATCTAGTGCGGCAGCTTCTGCAGGGTAGAATCCCGGGGCTGCTCCTGGGGTGGGGTGGCCCCAGTGGGCTGGGCTGGGCCCTGGCCCGGGGGGGTGGTGTGGAAATCAGCCAGATATTAGCAAAGCTGTCTCCTTTTGCCCTCCGCGGCACACCCCTCCCCGGTCTCTCTCCCTGCCCAGCACTGATGGAGCGGTGCTGGCAGGCGGCCCAAGGGGAAGGGGCCCAGCCCCCAGCAGGGCCTCTGGGCCTGGTCTGCCTGGGAAGGGCCAGGCAGGCTCTGCAGATCCTACCTCACTGCTGCCCAGCAAGGAAAGAGGAAGTTCCCAGGTTCCTCGACCTTAACGTGTGTGTTTCACAGAGGCGTGCACAATCTGCATCACTTCCCACTTCAAACCAGGACAAGAGGAAAATGAACTCTCCTCCCCCAGATTATAGTGCCAATGATGCTGCGTGGACCTGATTTTATAATAGGCTGCACTTTTCTCATACTCCCTTTAAGCTTTAGTAAACCCTAACAATGTCCTCATGTACACTCAGGCAATGTTGGCATTGTTTTATCATTCACAAATATATGCAGAGAGTGTATGAAGTCATTGGAGCTGATTCATGGAAAGAATATACATTACAAAGAAAACATGGAAAAGTAGAGAAAATGCATGTGGAATTATTCACAGGGTGAAAAGGGGAAAGTATTTCAGGCCCTCTGTTTCAGACACAATCCAGAAAAAACATTTTAATAGACTGATTTGATAAAAAACATCTAGCATGAATACATAAAAAGTACAGTAAAAAAATACTCCAATGTACTCCTGGAATAAGATGTGTGTGGGGCTGTTCATGCCTCAAATAATCACACATATATTAATAATCATACCATATCCATGCTCCATATTGTTTGTATGCATTCTGCTGTATTCCAGAGGTTTAGCTGAACTCCCTAGGAAAAGCCTTTATGATATCAAGGGTGGAACCTGGCAACATTACTAACAGTAAAAAACAATTCTTACAAAGCAGTTCCAGACATTAACTGATGACTGTTTAAAGAGGGTAGAAATCTTTCCAAATGCAGAAGTTATAACTCAATGTCCCAGGTTGTCAGGGTAGAATGTAGGAAAGCCTAACTAACCTTCAGAAGAAGGGTAAAATCCCCAGCCTCAATTAATCAAACTAGCTCATCCGCGGAAACAGGGCAGGCAAGGTTTCAATAATAGTTGAACCCTTGTTATCTTATGATGCAAAACACATGGCAATTAAGGAAGAAAAGACCAAAAGAAGACCATAACACAATAGGGAATGGAGCTCTGTTTTATGCACTGGAAAATGCCATTTTAACTCTATATGTATAGCTGAATTATTCATACAGTTCTTTCTGACACATTCATCTCAGGAATGGGAGTGAAGAAAGAAACAGTCAATACTTTTACTGCATATTTGCATAGGAAAAATAGAGTACTTCAAATGCATTTAGGATATGGGTAGGGAGAAATTCTTGACAAGGCACACAATGATACACCACCCAGATCCATATTGTCTGAGAAATTAATAAACAAATCTGTTTTGGTCATTCTCCAGGAAGGATAACTTTTCCCCTGAACAACCTGGGTTTGTGAAGAAGCAATGTCTGTGATTATTTCTGTGAAAACATTAACCACGAACTGTTTTAAACAACTTTTATAAACCATTATACAATAAAAGCAGGGGAAATTATTGACTTCCTCTAAGTTTATTTTAAGAAATAAAAATAATGAATCTTTTCCCATAATAGGTAGATCACATCCACATAGAGAGAGGGTATGAGAAACAATTGGTTTGGAACATTCTGCCAGAATTGCAAAGTTAAAACTCATATGCATAACTTTTTCTTAAAAAGGCATAGCAAAAACCCCTAGAGTTCACTGCACTGCAGTTGCAATTTCCAGAGAGGATTTCTAACATTCACAAAGCTCTTATCAGCTACTGCTATTTCCATAACAAGCAAAGAAACATGTACTCTTTTCCACTTTAGTGATACTGGATTAAATCTAATTCCTACACATCAGCAACGAAAACTTGGAAAATTAGCAGAAATAGTTCACCAGCTAAAAGAATGATGAAGAGTGAGTAAAATTAGGAGTCTCAGTGATTACAGTATCAAAAAACCCCAAAGAAATTGGTAAGAAACAAGCAAAGGGGCAGAGCAAAACAGAGATTGAGACAAGGGTGTATTGACAAGTGGCTGGAAAAAAATGACCTCAAGGTAATAATTTATCTGTCTATCATTTACCTAAGAGGACTGATGTGTATTTCATGAGAAACATTTAGCATATGAATTATTGTGTGCTTCTGTTTTATGGCAACATAATGATGACTAAAGGAAAAAGAAATCCCCAAGATCTAATGGTTTCTACTTTTAGGACAAGAGCATGTAGATCAGAGTGGAGCAAGGTTATTATTCCTGCTATTCTTGTGCTTTAAAAATCACCAGAAGTTGAAATCAGCTTTTCTAGAACATTCAGAAGAAGGGGTTAATCAATATAATTAAGGCTGGATGAGCTTAGAGGCATGTTTTCTGGAAGAAGATTGAAAACAGAATGTTGAAGCCTGAGCAAGTTTTAGAGAGACTTCCATTAATCACTGTAGTACTGCAGAAAACCCCATTCCTTCCTCAGACTCTTTTTCAAAAACTCCTGTTTAGTAGGAATTATATCTGCAACTAGCACTCTAGATCAGTTAATGGGTAGTGATGGCAAAGTTCATAAGTTCATTAAGTTCCGATTTGGATAGCTACTGAGGAAAAACAGCATGTTGCAATTTTAAACTTTGTTTTTATCTCAGTCTATGCATATCTTACTTCCTACTGGTATTATGATTGCTTTATTGTAACTGAAACAACCAAACATTGAATTAAGTTTTCTATTTCACCTGTTTAGCTCCTAAATTCATGAAACTGTTGTCTCATTTCCTCCAGAGACAAACAGGCAGTAATTCATGTACTGCAGTAACTCTGCTATATGTTTTTCATATGCTGCCTGCAGGCACAGTGAAAAGGAATAAAAATTTGAATAAAACACCAACAGATCTTGTTCTGTTCTCTGTGCTTTTAGCTCCCACTCTCTGATTATTTGCTACAGTTCCTATAGCTCTGGGAAATGGCAGACACAGATCCTGTGAATGCAGTAGCCCTTCTCCCTTTAGGGTTTCATTCCCAGGGTGAGAGGAAGATTGGCAGAACCAGCATGCTATTCCCTCCCCTTTTCCTAGGCAAAGATGTGGCCCATGGAAAATTTCATACCAAAAAAGTCACAAGTGGGTATTACTAGGAAGTCTCATGAAAAGAGTGGATGAAGATGTACAATTTTATTAACTAACATTTTGCATTCTTTGAGTACATTGTATCACTGTTGTCTGTGTAATTTTGTTTCTTACAGCAAAGAAGGGATTTATCAAGAGCAAATTGAGACTATATATCGCACAGCCTCTTTCCCCCTTGTTAACCAGCGGGCACAAAAGGACTTTCTTCCACCTCCAAGCTCCTATTTGCAAATAAGAGAAATGTCCTATCACCTCCCATATCAATTGGAAAGTATATGGGCATCAAGAACCCCAAAAACAGACAGCTTTCTGCATGTCCTCAGTACTAAACATATTATTATCCTCTCAAAATGGATGTTTCCAAGGGAACAAGCTGATAAGAGGATATGAGAAATGTAAGTAAAACAACCCCCAAAAATCTGCACTTTGTACTTTTTTTCAAATTTAAATTTACAATTTAAATTTGAAATTTCAAATTTACATATATTTACATTATTACGTTGCAATTATGATCCATGGACTGCATGGATCCATGGATCCATGGAATAAAAATGACTATTCCATTCATTTATTAACTGCCAGTTACTTGAATTGCCAAAATTAAGCCTCTATAATGATAATAACTGCATATTCACAAAGGAATTACAATTCTTAAAAAACATATCTAAATAGACAATAAGAAGCATCAATCTCATTCTGATACAAAAAACCAAAACCAAAAAACAGCAAAACCTGCAACGGTCAGAGCAAATCTGTACCACATTCAGGACAATAAAGGCTGTGAGACAACTGCAGCCACTGCAGGATCCCTGCTTGAAAACAGTTTCCTCAGAAATTGATGGTGTACCCATAATTTTACTGTTTATTGTGATAACAGTGTATTTTCAGCAGAGATATCTTGTTTTGCACTTCCTTAAGAAAGTCACCAAGCTGTCTTGACTAATTTTGTTTTTTGGATAATCTTTAGTGAGGCTTTGAAACAGAACCCTAAGTTTGAACATAATTTATAACATATTTGGCTGCAAGTCCAAAACAAATTAAAAAAACCCCAAAGCCAAAACAGTAAAGGCAGAAAATTACATTTCCAGATAGCCTTTACTGGTTGTTAGACAAGGACTTTTCATTCAGCTTTGAGCAGAAGATTGAACCAGATGACCTTCTGCAGTACCTTCAAACCTGAATTATCCTATAGCCTTATGAGATTCATAGTTATGTTTTCAGAAGTCACTTAAGACTTCATTTACATGGAACTTATTACCATCTTCCCTCAGACTAAGTAGAAAGGCAGTGGCATTATTACCTGCAAAATCACTCCCAATCCCTTTTGTCAGCAATGATTTTAAACTGTTTGCTGGGATGTACTGTTATTTTGCTTGGAAAAAAAACTTATACTAAAGAAAAAAAGACATGGACAGGAAGCAATAAAGTCTTTAAGTCTAAAACTCAGAAGAATGAGAATTAGTTTTTACAGACAATTTTCATATATCCCTCTGAATCATATGACAATGAGAATTCTTTGAGTGCTGTGTCTGCAGCCAAAAAACCCACAACAAAACAGGCTTATTAATATGAAGGCTTTTCTCAAACACAGAATTTTGGTGTAGTTTCTGTTTCATACAAAAAAATTTATTTAAGCTATTACTAGCAGCAGAATCAGTGGAATTGTATATATCTCTATCTTGTCAGAAAACGCCACAACAATAAGCAGCAAAAGCTGTAGTCCACTTACAGCTAATAATTACTTGTCATTAATAGATCAATAAACATCTGGAGTCCTGATTTGTTTAAATATGTTAATGGAACAATTTCTTCCTGGTAAGGAACCATGTTGTAAAACGACAGGATTCCGAAGAGACAAAAAGTGAAGTTGTTAAATTGCTTAACTATCCTCTCAATTTTCTCAGTTCATTTTGATGCACGTTAAAACAAAAGGACCTTTCTATTCTAAGTGGTTATTTAAACATCTGAAATGTGTATGTGTAAAAATCCCAGCCTAGAAAAGCACCTAATGTCAAGGCCAAAAACACTATCCTGATCTCATGATGTTAATAGAGGTTTACTATTGGCTGCAATACTGACAGGTTCTCACTTGTGGAGGAATACAAAATCTTTTTTTTTTTCCATTTCTTTGTGTGGTAACTGTACTGCAATGATTTATCTGCAAAGCTCAGTGGTGGAAGATGCCATGTGAGTGCTTCGAGCTATGCTGTGAGATGAATAGGGTGTCATAATATATTCAGCAAATATGGCAATCCTCCAGAACAGAGAAAGGTATGAAAAATTAGTTCCTTAGGTTTAGAAACCATACACTGAAGCCAAGAAGCCATAGAAAGAAAATGTATTGGCCCCTTTCCCACTAACACACAAATCACTGTGGTTCTATGTGTACAAACCATTACAGGTGCTATGCAAACACTGCAGTGTGATTTTTTGTTACTGTCTAGGTAAAATAATATTTGCTGCTTCTTTCTCTTGCTTAAAAGGAAAAAAAAAACCAAAAAAAAAAACAAACCCGCATTATAGAACATCTGTTGAAACTCACTTTCCAGACCAAAAAAAAAAAAAAAGGCTTATAAAGAATTTCTAAGAGAAATTTTTTTTCCATAAAAAAGTGAAAACATGGAGAAGGAGATACCTGCAAAGTCAAAATGGTCAAAATTTTCTAAGAACCTTAAAAATGTAAATATTTGGAACTGTTTGTTTCTTGAAAAAAAAATCAGCACACTATTATTTTGTGTGCTGCTTAATTGTCTTTTAAATCTAGAGGCTAGGGTAAACATGTGCAATTACAGTATATATTTATTTTTATTATAATATAAACATATATTAACAAATACAAATTGGTCCTGAAATCATAGTCTTATATTAAAAAGAAGAATGTAACACTGCACTCTGTTCAAACCATGAGCTTTCTAAGCACAATATCTCCAGTTCTATTACTAAATAAATTTGCCTTCTAAATACCTGCCAAACCTATGTTCATATACAACTTTTCCAAAGCATATGCAAGCAGGAAGCTTGTATCCATTAATCAGAAAGCTTCTAGTTATGAACATAATTCAGAATCCTGTACATTAAGGCTCAAGAAGGAACAAATCATTTTCCACATTGCACAGTCTCTGTGCTACGCTAAATTAAGCAAAATAACAGCAACAGAGACAAACCATGCATTAGAAATAGTTAAAAACAGCAGGGAGGATGGAGTGGAGTAACAAGCATTACAGTGTCTATTAACTAATGGAATGCTTATGGAAATAGGAATAAGCTACACATGCATTCCAAATTAATACTTATCTATAGCACCATAAGAAAATATAAAAAAAAAATTATGAGGGAAACCAACCTAAAGTATAACACTGTAAGCATGCAGCCATTAAATTAATCTGAAATGCATTTGAATTGCTCTTATCACAATAAACTCAGTTCACAATCACGAAAATGTGTTATATGTTTCTACTTACAAACCAGTCTTCCCTAAGCACCATTAAGATTTATTTAAAATCAAAACCTATCATACACAATTAGAGTATATATAAAGTACTTGCTGCATATTAATAGAGCTTTTAAAATACAATTCCTCCTTTGTGTGCTAATTCTGGAACAACTAATACTTTTTGTCTTTATTGGTTACAGGTAATATTTATTGAGGAGGCACATACAGAAAGGATCTCTTCCAGTAAAACTACGCAGGAAAATAAGAATCGTATACTTAATCTACTTGTAGGTAATAGCATATAATTTCTCACACAACTGCATTACTGACCATGCCATTCTCTACAGTGTATAAGGCACCTGATTACCCACAAATGCTCTGCATTTAAGAAACTGTTCCAAAAGTGTTAGTGGAAAAATTCTAACCTTCATTAAACCAGTGCCCTTGCTGACTGTAGCATATGAAAACTGACAGCCAGAAAAACAGGATAAAGTTCAAAGCAATTTTCCTATGCCTCTATTGATTAAACTTTAAAAGATACAGTGTTTATGGAATGCCACCTGCTTTAAGGAGCAACAGATCTGAGAGGAGAACACACAAACACTTGGTGCAATACCAATCATTTTAGTAGTCAGCAATCAGGCAAATTTTCCTAAGAAAATAATGTCTGCTGTATTTTCACCCTCTTTGTCAACTTTAACACAGGAGAACAAAGAAGTATGTTCAATTATCTAACAGCAATACCTATTAAATTGTTGAGATAAAGCTCTTTAACACCATATTTAATGGATATCCCATTCTCAGCCTACCTGGTGTATTCAGCAGCCGGGACATTTTGCAAGAATAGGAGATAAACTGCTCACAGTATTCAGCACTACTCGTAATGGCAGAAATCTGGTCCATTGTTGCACTGTAGTTAAGCTGCAGCACAGATAACTTCTCCGGGCTGTTGCCTCCCACAGAAGTCTGCATTTGCAGATCATGGTACACAGTTGTCCATACTTTATCCTCTGAAAGAGAGGGCAAAAAAGACAAGACAAGAACTGGTAAGAGACATGCAGCGAACTGAATTAAAATAAATTTAGGCCTTGACAAAAGATAAAAGTGTTCTGCAAGATATCTGTTGAGGTGGTAGTGGGGAAGGAGGGCACTGCACATGAAAGGTTATCATGTGACAGCACAGTTACAACTATGAACTGATTAAGGGAAGGAACTCTGATCACCTTTATGAAAATATACCAAATATACCATGTGAGAAGTCTTCCTTAAACAACTGATGCCTACAGTTACATATGGAACCAATAAGGATTAACTTTGATCAGAAAGGCAGAAGCCTGATGCCCTAAGGGCTCAAAGCCTTTATGTGAAGAACATTCACTGTGTATGGTAAATTGCTGTGGGCTGGAGACCAACACTGCTTTAGTAAAGTACTGGTAAAGTAGCAACAAGAATGCACCAGATTGTCATGTGATTACATAATTTGGCAATTAACACTGAAAATTTTTCCATATTTTTTACCCAGGATGTGTTCTGGGGTAAAACAAAATTACTGCTTATTGAGACTTAAATATTTTAAAACAGCAGTGCCATATAACTTTACTCATTATGGTTATGGTATAGATAGCACCATAGGAACTAATAGAAGTAGAATGGAAATACAAAATCTTCTGTTTAGTTGTGAAAAGGCACAAAGAAGGAGGAAAGATAACTTTGAATTTTTTAATAAGAAATACACCAATATTGGCGAAATCTCAACACCTCCAACAAAATTTTTGCAGGGTCATGTAAAAAGTGTGTTATATCCAGCCCAGAACAATGTCTGTATGCATTATATTTCTTTAAACTACTGAACAGCAAGACACTAGAAATGTTACTGTGAAGCATTTGTCAGTAGTTACCAGAGAAGATTTAAGATGAGGTATTATAGTAATGAACCAACACATTCCAGACTCCTTTTATAGCAAGATTTGTTGAAGTTAGAAGGTAGTTCAGAAAGGAAACAAAGACAAGGCACAGAAACTTTGCTGTTATAGACCAAGCATTTATTTTTCTTAGAGTAACATTCCACTGAACCAAAATGAAGAAAATATTATCTGAGTAATATAGGGCTTCAGAATGAAAACTATGAAGATTCAGTCAATATTATTGATACTGTCTTCCTGTAAAAATGCTATTCTATCATTTAGGTGTGAAGAATTTTTAAAATTTAGGTTGACTAGGTACCACTCTAAAAATCCAATATCTCAGCTGATCTGTACTACTCATATTGCGCATCTCACATAGACAAGGATTGAAATAGGTCATTTATCCACTGTAAATAAACCACAGAAAAGTCTCTTTTCTCTATACATTAACCTGAAACACATCACCACAAAACCTCCTAGAAATTAATCAGATTTTGTCAGTAATATTTGTCATGTGAAATTCTTTCACATTTTAAGGTGTTTTTCTGTTTTTCTTTTGATTTTTCTGCCTTATATATTTCTACCCTTGAGGGTAAAGTCAAAGAAATCTGTCTTGGAATAAAAAATGCAGAAACTTAAAAAGATCACTAGGAATCTACTCTGGTGCCTTAAACTGGCTTGTACAAAAGCCAAGATTCCCAAATGAGTCAGGCCTTTGCCTCAGCTGTTATGTCAAGCAACAACACTGACCACAGTTGTCCTTCAGAGATGCAGAAACAAAACACAGCACACTGCTAACTTTGCTGTATTTATCACAAAAACAGACTCTTCAGGGAGGACACCTGGCATTTTCTAAGTATACTAATTCACCTGACAGATGTGCCTTGCAGCAATAAAACCCATAAAATGTAGTGCATTGCAGTATGTTTTAAATTCTTCTATGTAAATCTCTTGCCTGTTAATGCAAATCTTGGTCATTCTAAAACTTTTGGCCAGTACTTCAATATTTTAGCTACATGGAAACACTTTGCCGAACTGACACATAATCAAAAGTGCTTTCGTACTTCTTCATCAAGTTCACAGGAATGTGCTCACACACACTGATGAATTTTGGTGCGACACAGAGTAAAGATAGTTCTCCACATTATGATTATCTTTATCTCCAGGATTCTGTACTCTGCCTTATTTTCCAGTCTTCATTTTTACTGCATAGTGTCAGGCTATTTTGGATTATATAGAATCATGGGGACCCATGTGTTTGCAACTGATATGGTGTTAAGTCTTTTTAATCAAATGCTCAGAGATAAGGTAAGCAAAGCAGACAAATCCTCCACAGGTTATACACATCACTAGCCAAATGAGATGAAATTCAGGAGGTGATGCAAGATGGTTATTATTTTAATATTCATATCCTTAGTCCAACAATCTTTATAAAACACAGCAATATTCTGGAACTGAGAAAAATAAATTAAAAAATCAGGAGAAAGGAATCCCGCTCCCAAGTACCAATAAAAAAATTAATTATCACCTGTCAAATTATATAGAGAATATAATCCAGTTTTGTTAAGAGCCTTGTATGGAAGTTTACTGCATATTCATTTTCAAGAAAGGATTCAGATAGTTTATACATTCACTGACAAAAACCTCTCATTTGTGTCAGAAAACACTGAGTACATCTAAGAACACAAAAGTGTAAGTAGGACAGTTAGAGCCTCATATTGGATTTTTGATCCAGCAAAGGCTCCTAGACTAGCCACTAAAAAGGTACAGAATGTGACTAGCAATAGGAATTGTGTTAGGCACTATGCTTGAGGAGAAATTTTCCTATAATATATTCTAGCCAATATACAGTCACTTCCCCTCCAAGTTAGGAAGTTTAATCTTTACTGTGGTACATCATACTAAAGATGACAGAAACATACTCCTGTCAGTCAAATGCATCCTCTGAACAACTTCAGGACCTTTCTGTCAAAATACAAGTACTACTAACAGTTAAGCGCTTGTTGCACCTTGTAATAGATCTTTTTATCTATCTATGTATCTATCTATCTATCTATCTATCTATCTATCTATCTATCTATCTATCTATCATCTATCTATGTATCTATGTATCTATCTATCTATCTATCTATCTATCTATCTATCTATCTATGTGTGTGTATATATATATATATCTATATGTGCATAAAGTCAATAAACTTTCACAGAAAAGCAACTCAATCTCTACCGGCTGTCTAAAAGATGATAGGAGATTGATTAGGATACATCTGGTCAGATACTGAAAATAAACCTAGGTCTTCTTTCACTTGCAACTAATTTTTTGATAGTCTGGCTCTAATGATGCATGAACACATTCAGCAAGCTGTCTTGTCCAAACTCTGGAAGCTGAAGCATCTGTGCCTGCAGGTCAGGCACAGAGAGAGTGTGGAACAAAAGTTGCAGCTGGTGTACATTAAGGAAGCTCCTTCTCTGGGTAAGGAATTTCACTCTCCACATATTTTCTTGATTTAACTGTAAAGCACTGGCATGACACAAGGACCAAAACTATACAGAATGGTAGGGCCTTTCCTGGGCTGGGAAAGCACATTAACAGGGTAATGTGGTCACAGACAAAAATCCATCTCCCCTCCACACTAAATGCAGATTCCTGAATACATATAGTTATGAATACATATTGTTACACACACACACACACACACACACACACAANATATATATATATATATATATATATATATGGGGGGCTGGCTTCTAGATGTCTGGAAAGACTCAAAGGAGATAGATGCCGTGCAGAAATCTCAACCTTATCTACTGAGTGCTGATTATAAACTGCTTCTTGCCTTTCAGTCTTAAAAATTTGTTAATGTGTTTATACTTCCCAAGGAAATCAGCTAGGCATTTATAACTTGAAGATAAGGCCAATATCTTCACTCATGTTTTCAATTTCTCAGAAACTCCTTATTTCTTGAGACCATTCTTGAGCGAGATGGAATCAGTACCCTGCTTGCAGGCATCTTCTGTTACAGAAAAGGCAATGCAGATAGTTCACACTATCTCAAATACCTGTATCTTCATGATTTTTGGCATTGTCCCCATGTAGCTGAGAATACAATACGGGATTAACAGTTAATATACCTTATTTTCTGTCAATAGTACACAGAAGTCCCATTTAAGGTACACAGAAGTGAAAAATCTGTCCTAGTTAACAGTAATTTGATACATATTCCTGGCAATTACTATCACCACAATACTGAAATGAGTATTCCCCTAATACAAAAGCAGTTATTTGAAGAACACCTGGCATATGGCTATTGCTAAACACAAGTGTTTAGAGACAATTTGTCAGCTACAGCTATGTGTAAGACTTATGCACCACCAAAATACTCTTCCCCTACATTTGGAAGTAAATGAGCTCCTAACTGGATTCACTAAACTGATTCTAGCTTTCCCACTGGAGGACAGAGTACCAGCACCAGCTAGTCTCTAATATTTCAGGAAAATAAGGGCCTCCAAATGACCATGTCTTCATTCAAATGCATATCTTACAGGTTTTTTTAATGGTGCACAGCATGTTGCATTTGCACATAAATAAAAAAAGGGGTTCTTCCATTATTTTGTTTTTAGCAACGAAGAGGAAGTATAATTTTCTTTGAATAGCATGCCAAAATCCAGTAACCATAGATTCTTAATAGAATTCATAATGGTTTTCACTAAGAACAATCTATTTAGATCCAAAATGCTGATATATTTGATGCAATTACAGAGAAAATAGGTTCCCTTAATTTAGTCTGTACATTACTCCTTGCTGAAATTGTACCTCTCTAACAGATAGATATTATACTAAGATTAAATTCCTTAATTTAAGAATAATTCTTTTAAGAAAGGAAATGGCCACTTGTTCCCTTTAAATGACAATAAAGTGATGTAGTTTATTTTGCTGAAAATACTTTTCAGTTGCAATGACTGACTTATAGTTCTGCCCACTCACTACTCCTTTTTTCAATAAAAAGTGAAGTAGATGGCTGATAAAATAATCAATAACTATTAGTAATGGTTCACTAATAAAAAGGAAATGAAATTTAAAATTTTCTTGATCTCCAGTTATTCAAGTGATCAAATCAAATATTAACATAAGTGATTTTCCCCACTTAATATTCAACGTATTTCATGATGTTATGATGATATTTATCATTACGCTATTGAGTATTTTGTGGATAGTCAGTTTCTTCTATTACTGAACTTTCATCACTCATTTGCTTAGTGCTCAGTTAAGCAAGAAGACTTGCTTCTGACAAACAAATTAAGTAATCTTTGTAATGATAATTACTGATAATAAGTTTGAAAAATAAATTTCAGAAAACATAATGCTTGTATTCCACAGCTATGGATACATTTTTCTCCTTTTATTTTAATCTACAGTTATATCTGTTGCTATTAGAGTTTTACCTTTTTTTTTATTTATTAATGGACTTACACGTTTAAGATATTATTTCATTGGGTATTTTCAAGAAATCAGAAAACAATTTGATTTCTCAGGAAAGATCATCTGCTCTCTCTCTCCCTCAATATATCTGTGGTGTGTTTTTTGATGGATGCAGTTTCCTGACTTAAAATTTGGCTGATGTATGAGAAAACCTCGGTTTTTGTTTGAAATCTTGGAGAAGATAATTTTGAGAATTCCTGAGCATATAAAAACTTGGAGGTGGTTCTTTACTGGACATCCTGATTTTTACCATCATCAGTGCTTTTTTCTCTTCAAATTAGATTACTGCAGCATGTTCTACAATATGCTACACTACAAATCACTCAAGAAACAAGACAGGATAACCCATTTAAAAGTGGACTGCCTTCTAGGGAGGACCAAAATTACAATCGTGATCATTTCATATTATAAGGTCTGCAATTTTATTTTCTGATAAAAGCCTGCTTGGTATTGTTAAATTGTGTGGGATGGTAACACAACAGTCATTACTAAGGTGAATAAACTAAGCACCTTTTTTGCAACAGTGTTGTAGACACAAGACCTGATGTACACAACTGATGTAGAAAAAATAACAGCAGGCCATATCCTCTTCCCCATCCTTTTATATTTCTCTTGGTATGTGTTTATACATAAAAGCTCAAAACTAAATATAGCAATTTAAAATTAATTCTGGTGTGGACTTCAAAGGAGCTACAGTAGAGTTTATAAATATGAAAAATATACATTTGTTTGAAGTTAATGAATGCTTTGACAATCTTGCCTGAGATTTGCAAATGTCAATTTTGCAGTACAGTTACTCTAGTGATATGAACTGCTATCATCTTACTAACGTAGAAAATGGGGTTTAGACAGAGAAATCCAATATTCAGGAAAAAAAAAGAGTAATTGAAGAATATTCTTATGAACTGAATTCTGTAGAAAGCAAAGTCAGTCGGTTTCTTAATCTGTTTAGGTGGAGAATATAAGCAATCCCAAAATGTAATTGAGCCATTCCTGCACTCATTTTCCATGCCTTCTCCTTTCATTCCTTCCTTCCATTGTTTCTTGATCAAGATAATAATGAATCTTTAAATTTAACTGAGACTCTTATGTTCTTCTTTACTTACGATGGGGTCCTGTGAGGCAATACACTTTCCTTGTATTTACATAGTCTCTCATAACAGTTCAGAAAAGAGAAAACTTTATTTCGTTTCTGAACTTATAGTGATATTGAATGATCTAATTTTCTAATAATATATATATAATAGATAAATTCAGATACTTTACAAAATAGAGTGGAAGGAAGTGACCAAAATACAATTTTCAGGGAACCAAAAGTTTCCAGAGAAGTGGTAATGAAATGGCTGTTCCAATGCTACTTGTTAGAAATCACAAGGGACACTAGTTGTGGGAATCCAGGACACAGGGAATATATCCCCGCCTGTTTCGAGAAGTCCTGAGTGTCAGCAGAGCACTGCTTTTAACCTTCGTCCCTGGCAAAGGCTGCCAAGGCTTTGGGATGAGTTAGAACATAAAGTGTGAAATAGATGATAGTGATAGTAATAGTGATTATTAGACAAAAAGTTTAGGATTTTTAGGATTTAATAGGAGAATGAAAGGGACCCAAAATGGAGATTTTGGGTGTGGTTTCATCTTCTTCTTCCACTCCATGTTCTGTAGCATAGGTGGCAGATAGTTATTGGTTTAGAATAATAGTGACATGGATGCTACGTATGTAGATTAGAAGAAGTTATTGGTAATAAAGTAAAAACAATATACGTGTGAAGAGACAATTGGATATTACATCTTTAAAAGGCCTTGGTTTGAGATTCTCGGGGCCATTTTGCTCCTCTTGTACCCTGCTTCTCGTATGTTAAGTCTGGTCCTCAGAAAACCATAAGATAAGATAAGAATAAACCAGAGACTGAAGACAGAAAACCTCGAGTCGTGCCTGTGTTTCACACCTTGCTCAAGAACTCACAAGGGAATTACCCCCAAAAGGGCCCTGGGGGGTCGGTTCCCTGCCTATGGTGGTACCAACAAAACCACCGCACTAGTGAAGTAGTAAGTAGAGGATGAATTCTCTGGATTACTAGAGATGATTTCGAATTATTCAACACAGTTGTATGTGAAAAGCTAATGACAAGAATACCTTGGGAAACAGAATAGAGATCACTTGTGCCTTCAAAGAAAAAAAGACTGCAACAACAGATACTGTCATGCTGAAAAATAGTGCCTGGGGGAAAAAGCCTAAATCTGATTTAGGCCCTAATGTCAAAAAGTACCTCCCATGGGTATTATTCGAGGCATGAGTTTAAAAATCCTCTATTGAAAGGAACAATAAATAATGAGATACAGTATAGCCATATGAAGGAGGACTCAGATCATTTAAGTTCCTGGTCTAACAGATGGCAATTGCAATTCAGTTTAGATTAAGGAACATTAAAGTCAAGAACAAAGGACATAAAAGAATTAGTGTGGTTGTTTTCAGCACAGTGAGCAGAATATGGGCAAAGGCTGAAAACGTTTCTAACAGTTCAATAACTGAAGAATCAACAACTTGTTGGAGTCCAGGGCACAGAGAATACTTTTCTGCCTGTTTTGAGAAGCCCTGATCCTCAGCAGAGCACTGCTTTTAACCTTCATCCCTGGAGAAAGTTACCAAGGCTTTGGGATGAGTTAGAATCCACAGGTGTATGAACTAGATAGTAGTATATAGTAATGTAGCTTATCACAGGGTGAGAAGTTTAGGGTTTTAGGATTTTAATGCAGGAGTATATAGGAGACAAGATGGAGAATTTTGGGCATTGTCTCATCTTCTTGTTCTTCTTCAGCTCCATTTTCTGTAGTATTGGTGGCACAAAGTTATTGGTTAGAGAAAGCCATAGTGTAGGTGTTATGTAAATAGATTAATAAGAGTTATTGGTAGAAAAGTTAGAAACAAAGTATATTTTAGAAGGTAATTGGACTAAATCACTTTAAAAGGCCTTGAATCTGTGTGTCTAGGCTCCATTTTGTGCCTTGCTTTCTGGTGTGCTAAGTGTGGTGCACTAGACTTCTGATAAGAGAAAAATAAACAATAGACTGAAGACCGAGAAATCAGGAGTCTCATCCATTTTTTCATCCCTGGCACAGAACCTTGCAAGAGGAGCCCTCCTCCAAGGGTGCACGAGGAGGGTTCCACGCTTTTACTGATTCCACCAGAAACCCAACAACAACTGATTCTACTTTCTGAGGAGCAGCCTCATGTATAAACAAGTACTATACAAATGGAAAGATCAAATATGTCTCCTTTAAAGTAACTTTCAGTTCATTATAGCATATCATAGGAACATATGCACTTAAAAAAATTAACTACTGCCTGATTTTTTCTTTTACAGAGCAACATAGCACAATCCTTTAGCTATGATCCCAAACAGGACTTCCTAGAATCACAGAAATAAAGTAACACAGTTTTAAAAATATATTTCAAAGGATATCCTGAAGAAAAGGGCTCTTCAAAGCTTTCACTATGTTAGGTTTGACCATAAGAAACCATTTTCTGAGCTGTTCTAGCTGACTTTCTATTCTCATGGAGAGACAGAAAGAGACTAATGCAGGTTTCAAGTGCTACCACTGAAAACTCCCCTTACCTTTCACTCCACCATCAGCTAAGTGCTTCAATCCTCACCATACATTTCACTGATCCAACTTAGTTCTCTCAAGAACATACTCCACTCTCCTCTCTCACATCCTGCTAACCTCTCTCTGTAGACAGACAGGAAAAGGAATATAGTGTTCTGAAGTATCTTTTCTAATTATTGCATCAACAAATTGAATGTTAGGCAGCCTCCTGAAAAACTTTCTATTTTTCTTTCAAAAGGTGCCTCCAAATTGGAGAACTTACACTTCCGAGTCTTAGTGCATGTTCTTGGTAGTTTGCAATTATTTTATCATTATTCTGAATCATATTTGCCACATTTAAATTTAGGAATCCCATTTTAATTACTACATAAACCTCAGCATTGTCTAATTAAATAACAAAAACTACCATTATACATAGTTTAGTGCAAAATCCTGTTTCCTGTATTTTTTGACAACTGTGCTAAAATTTCTTTAGATAATTCAAAAAACATTGCTATTGGATGGACAAGATAGACAGTAGAATGAAGTTTAGTTATGTTGTGATTGACAAAAGAATTTTGATGTCTTGAACGTCTTTATTTGTACTCTCTCAAATGAAGCATGTCTTGAATTCTATACTAAATTACCATGCCATGCATTATTTTAGAAGACATTCTATCAAAATTTTTAGTACATCTGTGGTTTGATATGTGGCACACCGTGACATTAGGAGAGAAGAAAAAGTCAATCAGACTTCATAGTAAAATCAGTAAATTTAATAAAATATGCTTAAAATATTTTCCCGTTCTGATTATCTCATTCTGTCTCAATCTAAATTTGACAGTAGAAGAGAAAAAAACATTAATTTCTATGCTAGTTTACAGTAAAAGGCACAGCTTGGTCCTGAGAAAAGACAAATATCCTGTTTGCACTTATGAGTAGTAAGGTTCACAAGTATAATTCTTCTAATGGAAGAATTAAGACTACTATAAGAATGGGGAATAAAGATCATGCTAGACTGGTAAGAAACTTCTGGAAATTAATGAATGTTGAGTTTTTCACTTCTTTGTAGACAAAGGATGCTTTCTCTTTCCCTGTCGTCTCTGGACTACCATTAAAACACCAAAACTGGTTGCAGCGGACATTATTTCCACCTGAACGGAGTGCTTTTACACAAATGTTTCTTTTAAGGAAATACAAATTAGCATTTTCAGAAACTCCAGCTATCCTTACATGTGTAAAAGTTGTACCCTTAGTGTCATATAACTCAAAGACAGTACTGTGTAAAAACAACACTCTAAGAAAACCTAATGCTGCTTCCTGCTAGCAGATATCCAACAGATTCTTGCTTTCAGGAAGTTCTTTCTAACATAGGGCTCATGAGAAGAAATGCAGGAATGTGTCTATTTCCATAAACTTAGTGCTCCTGAATAGTCTTTTTATGCCTCAATATAGAAATCAGCATACAAAAAACACCACAAAATTTGGAGAAGAGGGTGGCATATGTGAAAATGAAGATGCATTTTTACCAGATCTAATATTTCTTTTTAATCAAGGGCTTGCATATACTATCCCATATACTCCAAAACCACTGAGAAATATAACACCATCTATTAATAAACTTAACACATCTCATTATGTAGAAGTGATATATTTTGAATTAATAATTCTGAGACACTGAAAATTTTATGATTGTGCATAATTGAACTTTGTAGTTTAAGTTCAACAGAATTGAATAGCTAAGTGTTTTGTATCATTATCTGGAAAAAGAGATGTTAAACTGTCTCTATTCCTAATGAGGAACCAAATATATATATATGGAAACCAACCATTACAACAGCAAAACATTTTCTAGAACAATGAGAAATTTGCAAGGAAACATCTCTTTGCATTCATCAGCCTGATATTTAGAGGTTATGGAGAATACTACACTGGATCAGACAAATTCCACATATGGTCAAGCTGATTCCTGCAAAAGTCGACTACAGCTTATCCATGTACTCCAGCTTGCTTGGCCTGGGCCTACCCTTTGGCCTCTGTCAATCACTTTTCTTTATATATGCATAATCTTTTCTCTTGGTAAGTACACATGCACCTCATGCAGCTTTCCTGGTGACTAAGCTGCTTGACTACATTTTATTTAGAATTTTAAATTATTTCTCTATCATAATATAAAAGGACGATGTCTGGAATAGTTTCTGAAGTGAAATTTTCAATGATGATGGAAACCATTTAGCAATCAACTACTTAGGGGTCTTCAAGTGCCTTCTCTAATTATTAACCACTTTGTTATTTATTTTATTAGGTTTCCCTATATTCAACAAACAGGAAGTTTATTTCCTTTAAGAAGACAAAAAAATTATACCCCCTTGAATATTAAGGTAGCCCTCTGAATTCCATAGAGTTCTCCAAGAACAATTAAACTATCCATATATCAAATTAAAATAGTGATATTCAAAATGTTTATAAAGTTCCTCTTGCCCATAAAATATATATATGCACATATGTATATTAAGTGTACACTATGACAGATAATTCTCATTGCTTAACTTCTAAATATTACCCACTACAGAAGATGAAACACTTGAACCAAATGCTGAGATTTTATGAAGATTATTGACTTTGTTACATTCTGAGAAGCTGCAGAAATCAATCTCCTCACAGATTTCCAAACGCAGGTCTCAAACTTGCATAACTGACTATGCATATTTATTTCTTCCATACTATTAAAAAAATTCAAAATGCACATACACACAATATTTTAGTGCACAAGGAAACAAAAGTAGACCGAAAATTTCCCCAATTAATTCAATGTGTCAAAGGTTTCATTCTGCTTCTCTAAAAGAGACTTCCCCACTGATTGAGAGAGGAAAAAGTAAAAGAAAAAAGGGGAGGAAAATACCGTAACCCCCTCAAACCCAATGTTCATGGTCCATTGGGTGAAGAACTGGCTGAAGGGTGGGGCTCAAAGGGTTGTCATGAATGGGGCTAGATCTGGCTGGTGATCAGTGATCAGTGGTGTTCCTTAGGGTGCAATTCTAGGGCCAGTTTGTTCAATGTTTGCATCAGTGATCTGGATGCAGAAGTTGAACTCATGGTGAGGAAGTCAGTGGAGGATTCTAAACTGGGAGGTGTTGTTGACTCTTTCAGGGGACAAGATGCCTTTTACAGGGATCTGAATAAATTGGAGTCCTGGTAATCATCCATAGAATGCAATTCAACAAGAGCAAATGTTGGGTTCTACACCTGGGATGCAACAGCAGATGCAAGTCTAGACTGGGAGAGGAGTGGCTGCAGAGAAGGGTCTGGGGGTGCTGGTTGACAGGAGGCTCAACAGGAGGCTCAACAGGAGGCTCAACAGGAGGCAGCAGTGTGTGCCCTGGCAGCCAGGAGTCTAAACCTCATCCTGGAGTGCACCAAGCTCAGCATCACCAGCCAGTCAAAACAAGTGATTATCCTGCTGCATTTAGCACCAACATGGTCTCTCCCTAAGTACTGTGTGAGGTTACACAATAAAAGAGCGTTATGGTACTTGAATGCGTTCATAGGAGGACAACAAAGCTGGGGAAGTGGCTGGCAGGAATGTCTTCTGAGGAGTGACTGAGGGCACTGGGCTTGTCTGGTTTGGAGAGGATGAGGCTGAGGGGTGACCTCACTGCTCCCTATAGCTTCCTGGGTGGGATAGTGGTCTGCAAAGCGGGCAGCCACCAATGTCTGAAGGAGAGCACATGAGCAGCACAAGTCTTTCTGCCCAGGGACTTGTCCTTATCTTGCTAGCCTTGCACTGCACGCAGCTGCTTTAAAGTGATATAGACATTCAGACAATGTGAGTATGAGGATTTGTACCTATTTATTGCTTTGGCTATAGGGATGTCAGAGGCAAAAGCAGGGCTTTTGGTTTCCTCTGCATGAGCTGTACACAGAGTAGAGCACGTGGGATTCAGACACTGCTCCTTACCCAGCACTAACACATTTGCTTACAGTGGGGTCTCCTAATTTCTAGTACTCAGAAAACTGTTTCAAAGTAGCTGATGTTGCAACTTTCATTTCAGTTGAGCTGAAATTTCACTATAATGCAATCTACTGAGTACCTACTGAGTAAAATTTCATTAAACATGCAGATTGCATAGCTCAGGAAATTTATCACAAAGTAAAAGGCTTCCATCATTAATTCAAGAACCAAAACTAATCTCAGTTTTTTAGCTATAAAACCAGCTTTAATTTGTAGCATTGTTTGGCCCATGAAAAACGATTGGATCCCAAAAGCAAAGCCATCTATGAAAATATCTGGCATTAAAATGCCAATGCCAAAATTCAGTGAATGCTAAATTCAACAAAAGCGAAAGAACAACTAAAGCTTTTAAGAATTTCCTTATAATGGAAAAATGTTTGCAATATCTAGAAAAAGGGTGAACAGTCCTGTTTTCTCCAAAATCTATTTTGTTGCAGTCACTTGGCAGACATTTACTCAGGCATAAAAATATGTTGCAAATAAAGAAAATAAAGATCCTTCTATTGCCTTTTTTAAAAAATGAACAAGCAACCAAAAAACCCCAAACCTAAAAACATACCTACATAAAAGAAATAAAACATTAAATAAACCCAGGAATTTTTTACAGAGACAAAAGGACAGACCATTTGAGACAACTGACTATCTCAAGACATCTACACGTTCCGGCCAGGATTTAGGTTTACTTTTATTATTTGCTCAAAAGCACATAGATGATACTGACATTTGCTCCACTTGCAGTATTATCCATGAATCTGAAGAAATAACTTAGAGACCATACAAAGAAAAAAATATTATTGAAAAGGGAATAAGAAGAGACTCAATATTGATGTTGCTATTAAAATATCAGTTTAAAATACCTTTCAACTAAATCTTAGCAAATAAGTTAATATAAGACATTTCTCAGGCCTGGGAGGATCCAGATATGATCAAAGGACAGGGGAGGAACAGAAGTAACTTCAAGAGAAATTATTTTTGTTCTAGCTACACTTTCAAAAAACATTATGTGATTTGAAAATATTAAAATTTAATCTTGAAAAATTGTCTAGGTTTGGCACTTCACTTAATACTAAAATCCATAAGATTGATTAGCAACTTCTACCTAGGATGAAGGCTGAAACAGCAGCTACTCTAATTGGATTCTTTTAATTCTGATGTAACGAAAAATGCGGCTTACTGGTCTCTGGCATCTGCAGTGCTTCTTTTCCACTGCCAATACCGCAAAGCCCTGCAAACATTTGAAAGTATAGGTTTGCAGTACAGCTGGGCATTAAGTAACATGGTTTTTATATTAATACTACAGTTGTAGCAAAAATCTGCAACAGCTGTGGCAAAAGGCAGAAGTGAAGCAACCACTCAGAGCTCCAAGACACAGTGGTAAAGACTGCAGAAATGTCAGATAGCCCCTCTGAATATTAACATCAATTAAGTAGGTTAGTGTCTTTTTTTGGTAGTTTTTATTTCCCATATATCTGTAATTTATGAGTAATCTGGTTTGTGCAATGGGATAGGCAAGCCATGAATATTCATGCCAGTGCACAAAGCAAGTTCATAAGTAAGTCCTTTTACTAATAACTCTTGACCAGAAATACTTATGAATCTGCCCCTGTTGTTTCTACTCTGCCTAGCAGAGATGTCAGTCACCTGAATAGTCTCAGTACACTTTTTGGTTAGGATCCAATTGGGTCAGCTGGTTGTTCATCAGATGCTCACCATACAACACAATTAAGATTGACCAATTAAGATTGACTTAGTTCTGTGGTAGTTACCAGAACAAAATTAGCAGTAATACACCTTCAAGTATAAAAATGCTTCTGACAGAAACACGTCTGATCTACACCCACAATTAATACATAATCAGGCTTTGGAGAGCTAAGTCAGCTTCTATGGGATATCCATGTCTCTGTGAGAACACCAATTCCTGTCCACCAAGCAATTGCTAAAAAAAGGGAATCCAATCAAGTAGTGATGGTCCTAGGTATCCAACACAATAATTTACAACATTGCCATTTCCAACTGTTTTGTGATAGTATTTTTTGCTACTACTATTGACATGCTATTAAACATATTTAAATTTTTTTTTATCACTACTGACAAGCTTATTCCACTCTAGTCAGGAAATGCTGACTGAAAGAAAATCTGGTCTGAAAGAAAATCTACTGGGATTTCCATTTGTGATGCACAAGTGCATCCCAAAGTGAAGATAAAGAGCTATTCTCTTTGGAAGAGTATCATCTCAAGGCTTAGAGTACTGCTTTGGCAAAAGTCACAAAATAATTTTAGGAAAGTAATAATTTCTTCTCACCAATTTTCCTAACTTGCTTACTATTGAATGCTTCAGTGTGCAGAGTTAGTCTAATAAATCTCACCTAGGATAATGGAAGATTATTACCTCAACAGCTCTCACTCAGGGAAGCATATCCTGAAACATACTAGATAAAGCCAGTATTTCCAGGCCTCCTAAACAAAGGAAAACTTGGGCTTAGCAAATGGAAAAACTCTAAAGCAGGAAGCATAAAAAGCATGTTATTTATCTTAATAATGTGAACTCTGAACATAATAAAAATGAACCCAGACCTGTGGATACTATCAGTTCAGTCGAAGAAAGAACAGAGATAACGGCTTGGGAAACTTAGAATTCTAGACTGTTATGTCTTCCTGTAGCGGTTGTTTATAATAGTTAGCTACTGTTTATAATAGTTGTCCTTAAAGGAATGATAGTTCTGATTCACCAATGAGGTGAGGGATGTTTCTCTGTATCCAATCATAATTCACTTCAGCGAACCATGTTATAAAAGATGTGGGATTTGTATTAAACGTCCCTTTTCCCCCTGCTGTCTTCTGAGAGTTGGAGTCTTTCTTTTTCACTCCTGGCTCAATAGCGGCATAGACCCCTAACATTGAAACACTTGGCTTCCAGTACACAAGTGGAAGGAGATCCTTACACCTATCAGTTAAGACTTTCTGAACAAGAGACCTGGTTTGCAATCACATCTTTCCATTCAAAATCTAAACATTTTCTCTGCAAGTTCTCTGGCTGTAAATGTTCTCTACTCACTGTACAATGTTTCACAACTCATCTTATGGTCATGTTGGTTGGACCCTTTTCACTGAACCATATGGAATTTTAGCATTAGTTTGTTCTTAAGTTGTATCCCATTTATTTCAACCATTCTTCACTTTCTGGTGCTGTGGAGCAAGGGATCATCTCAGGAGGTTGCAACCAAGTCTGGTTCTTCCAGGAAAATTTCTCATTGGTTTTAATGGATCTAACTGGTCTCTTCAAAATATTTTCTTATTGACTACAATATTTTCAGAGGAACGGCTACTTTCTGTGACTTTGAAGCTTAAAAAAAAAAAAAAAAAAAAAAAAGAAAAGAAAAGAAAAAAAAAAAGGCCAGTTTCCAGATGATATCAGATTTAAGTAATTTTTCCCCTCATTGCTATCCCTCTTCAGTCTTTTTCCCACCATGTGGAAGAAGTGGAGAGGAATTTACAGCATACTTCTGGTGCTGCCCTAAAATGTGTACTGAGTGCCCACACTCGAAATTAATAAAAAATATTGTCTGTAGGTTCACATTATAGTTACCGTGCTTTTGTTCTCTTCTGTAGAAAAGCACTAAGACTAATTTTATTGATAAAATGCAAACATGTCCTGGGGTCTTCTTGGAGTGTTCAAAGATAGCCTTCACACAAAAACTTCATAACACTGTACACTCACATTCTTACATAATCTATACTAATTCACTTATTAGGAAGTCATGGGAAGTCAACATGGGAGAATTATTCTGTACATCTCTTGGCTGCCTGGGGAAACTGCATCAGCAGTACATTCTCTAGATGTGTAAATACAGATCAAAATGGATATCTTCTGCAGCTTATTCATTTCCCAAGTAATTTCTTTTTATAACTTGTCTTTCAGAGCATAGAAGAAAGCCTGAGAATTTTTAACAGCAAGAGTGACAACGGAGCTTACCTGCCCTTCTAGGCAAATTTATTTAGAAAATTACACATCAGGGTGGCAGCACTGCACCCTGAATGCTGGTTGGAAATTCTAGAGAAGAACTAATCTCTTTTTACTCCTAGAAATTGCCTGTAATTTTTTCATCACTTGAATATCTGTTTCAGAAATAAGTGAACTTATAAGTGAAATAAGTGAACCATTTGTGGTCTGAATGGGATTTTAGATATTTCCTTGTAACTAATTTGCTCTTTGAACACTTAGCAACATTGCTTCTAGTTTCAGAGAAATTATCAATAGCAACAACACTCTGAACAGGTGAATGGTGTTTTTCCTAGTCCCTCTTCAACCAGACAAGAAACTAGTAGCAGCCAATAAAAAGCAGCCCTGGATAGGATTTGATGAGATGTCCTTTGCACTGTTGATGAAGGACAAGGAAGCAGTAAGGGAGAAGCACATATCAGAAAGCATTTCTGTATACCTCAAGTCCCACATGAACTTAGTGACTCACAGCTACCAGGCTTTGAGGCAGTACATCTCAAAGGACACAGAAGCATAGAGCAGCTTTCCCAGTGATATAGAGAGTACGCAAAAACACACATTTCACATCATCTGCACCCCTCTCCCCCAAACAACAGAAAAGCTCTGAGAAAATATTATCATCACAATAAAATAAAGTTTGCAAAACACAGTACTAACTCCCACTATTTCAGGAGTCATTTAAAGTCTGTCTAGCCTTAACTTGACCTTAATTTTCAGACCAAAAGCAATAATAAAAATTCTACAGAAAACACAAGTTTTGCTTGGCCTTTCAATATTCTCTACAAGAGCAGTTTTCTAGGGATAACTGAAGCATATCACTGGCCTGAAGCAGCTTGTGCCAAGTTCCTTACATCCCCAGTAGGGAACAAGTGTGTGGGAGCGAATCCAGAGCTAAATACTTGCTTCTAACATTGACAGTAACAGTTTGAGGTAGATGGTACTGATTAACATTTTATTTCCAACCATCCCTTTTTTCTACTCCCCCAGTTATGGACGTATTTATTGAAATATAGGCTTGTGGGGTATTGCAATGCACAGAATTCTAAAAAGGATTGTTTTATTCTAATTTCTGAGAGCTTGGTTTCCAACAAATGAGGAATATTTTCTGATTGCAGGTGATGTGAGGATTTTTTGCTTCTCCTAGACCAAATAATTCAGCAAAACAAAGATTCTGACTAAGTCTGCTGTGTCGCTCTCAAAAGCCAATATGTTCTCGTGCTTTGAGGTAATTGCACATTTAGTCATCTTATGCCTGATGTATGGATGTTTGCTCCAACTATGAGCATCTGAAATGCATTAAGGTGATGATATGACATGACATACTTTTATTCATGTATATTCTTATATGATGCTTCAGAGTCTGAAGTGGGGCAGAAAAAAAGATGAAGAATTACAGAGATGTAGTCAGACAGCCAGAAATGTTTCTATTACTTGGTGAGTTAAGAAGCCACCTTGAGTGTCAGGGATGTCCTGGATTGTTAGGATAAGGCATCTATTTGCCATTTAAAAATGGGGTTCTTATCTTCTGTTAAATGGGCAGTTTTTCTTATCTCTTCCACAAAACAATCTCTCCCTCTGGGGAGATATCTTCTGTTAATGGGCCATTTAGCCCCACTGCATGACTGATAAAATTACATCATCCCATTGTGAGATGCTCCGCCCAGGGGGAGTAGCCAAGCATTCCTATCCAAATAAATCAGAGACTTTGAAATACCGAGGGAGCCTCATTCTCCACTGGCTTCCCAGAGGAGCAGCCTCAATCTCCACTGGATTCCCAGAGGAAGACCAGGCCCATCTACACCACCGGACTTTCAGAGGGCAGCCACCATTCAACTGGACTGTTATCAACACCCTAACCCCCAGGGTGGCAGGTTGTATCCTGACTCTGTCAGGTTTCTTTTTGTGTGTTTGTTTGTTTGTTTGTACTAGTTACATTTGGCGGGTTTTTTTTCAGTTTTCCTAGTAAAGAACTGTTATTCCTATTCCCATATCTTTGCCTCAGAGTATTTTAATTTAAAAATTTTATGATTTGGAGGGAGGGGGGTTTACCGTTTCATTTCGGGGAAGGCTTCTGCCTTCCTTAGTAAACACCTGTCTTTTCAAACCAAGACAAGTGATTAAGCTTAATTTTTTCTGAAACAGAGCAAATCAGGAACTTTGTCCTGGAGACAGACTTCACATGGTATTTTTTGTTTTATGGTTTGGATATTTTCTCTGCAGTTGCAAACTGGCATAGCTTGCAAGGGCGACTGCAGAAAATATCTAGAGACATTCCAACATTATTTAGGATCAAAGAAATTTAACATGTTTTACTCAAACCCTAATGTCATGACATCACATTTCGTTATTACACATGTTAGCTTCATGAAGTCACCAGGTGTTGATTCACGACCTTTTCCCCCCACACCCAAATTCTATGATTTTGTATTATGATGAGCCCTGAGACTATTAGAACTTTCATCTCTGTGTGGAGGCTGTTTCTATGGCAGTGTATGTTTAAATTGTGAACATTACAAAACATAAGTAAAAAAACCCCTCACAATCCTATAGCCCTTAATACCAGGCTTTAGTCCTTTACTCTTCCATCCTTAAAAGCCTGACAATATGACAAGCTCGACATGCTGTCACAGAACACAGCAACAGACTGCTCTCATTCCATCCTTGCCATCTAGATAGTGGCTTTAACCAGTCAAACTCAACTGTCAAGCACAGGGGTGCCTAACAACATCACTTTTTAGTGATAACCTGAGGCACACTCAACAAACCAAACAGAAAAACATCCTGATTTATTTCACAAGGACCCCAGACAGCAAGCTGCATCTAATCAAGATGAGTCCACGTAAAGGCTAGTAATAACAGTCTGTCAACTGACTGAGGCTGAGTGGAAAGTTGTGTCCAGATGGAAAAACAATCATGATCACTTTTGTAGCAAGTCACTACTGTGTTCCACAGCACAGAGAAAAAAATACACTAGTCAAATTTGTTGAGATACATTAAAGTACCACAACGAGCAAGAAAGCCAAACTTTACATAATTGAAAAATAACAACAAGAAAAGCTGATTAAAAATGAAAATATGTACCAATGAAACCTAGAATAAAAAGGACATGCCTTGTAAACAAGACCAGATGAAAAATCTAATCAATGAACTAAAGCTGAGATGCAGGATGCTTCAGCCAGCTTGGCAGGCAAAGATGTAAACATAGTCTGCTCTGTTTCCAGGTTTCTCATGGGTCTATTATTTTACTCTGATGCTTGGAAGATGAACCCACCTTAGGAAGAAAATCTGCCATCAGAGTTGCTGCTCTAGACATGATACCCTGATGCTTCAATGACTATTTTCTTCTTTCTCAGTACTTTTTTTTTTATTTGGTTGGGTTTTTTTCTATTTTTGTTTTTGGTCTTGTTTCATCTGCAAGGAAACAAGCCTAGATAGCCTGCAACAACAGCCCCAATTAATTTCAAGTATTTGTTCCTCGTTTTACCTCTCAAATGTAATTTTAACTTGCAAAAATTACTGACTACTAAAGAGGCCTCCCAAAACCCCTCTACAATGGAAAGAAAAGTGTATGAGATGCTTTTAGAAATAAAGTGTTCATTTCATATGTAAGAATTGAGACAATTAAGCCATTTTTCTTCCTCTATTTTAGGTAAGGGACTCAAATATTGTTACTGAGATCTTTCTGCAATGAGATTACACTAGGTAAGGTCTCTATAATTGTCATTAAACAACTTAGCATTACCCAATGACAATATTTTCAATTGCCTTTAAATATGTATAAATTCATTCTATTCTAGTTAACAACTAAAAAAATATTAACTTCTTCCCTAAATCTTTACTTTATTGCTCAATTACATTGCTCAACATTTTGTTTCACACACATACATACATACATACATATATATATATGTATACATATACGCATGAATAAAAAATGAGAGAACTGATTATATGGATGCTGTTTGAGGATCACGACGTGGGTGACCATTTATTTCAATAGATTCTTGCGTGGGGTGATGAATCATGACTCCTTAACTCCAGTATCAGAAGGCTTATATGATTTATTAGAATGACTCCATTATTCAGAAGGCTTTAGGGCTAAGGTGCCCACGTTCAGAGTCAGCATGCTTCTTCTTCCATGTTAAGAGCAAGACTCCGGAATGCTTACAATGTCATAGAGATAGCAACTCTCCACATCATAGGTTTGGAAGAGCAAACCACATCTCCCATATCAGGAGACAGAGCAAAGGAATGCATCCCGTCCTTAAACACACACACACAGAGACAGATTTGTTTTTACAGAAATCTGCAGAGAAGTCAGCTTTCCCATGGAAGGAAAAATGTCCAGCAAGTTTCCATATAGGAAACTTATAAAATGTCTGTGACACATGGATATGAGCAATAGAATCAAATAGATACTGCTTCTAGGGCACTTTTATTTGGGATGTAGTGATGGCACATTTATATTCATGCCAGATGTTTCTACATATGTCAAAGTTTAAAACACTCCATTGACCCACTATTTACAGAGAGAAGAGAGAAAAGTCAGAGGATACCACAGTTGTGGTTGTTTAATGTCTGCTCACAAAGTCATTGCATAATTATTACATGTGCCACTTCTGTTAAAAAAAATGAAGAGAGAGAAGGGAAGGAGGAGAGTAGGTAGAGAAGTCACCTTGTACATTTGACCTTAATGAGGCAGGCTATGAATACTCATAATGATTTCTCAGACTGTTTGAAGATGAGCAGCTTGAGGCAAACGAATTGTACTAGAAAGGAGACAGGCTAAGTACCACTCAAATGGAGCCATTACGCATGCAGCTATTTGGATCTTGAAATGAGATAAAAGCTGCATCATGGAGGCATATAGACTTCAGGACCAATAGAAAGAATTAACTGACATATCTTCTGATAAAATATGTTATGAAACCTTTCTGCTCAACTTTGCATCAATAGTCTAAGTGATGAAACACTAGAAACAGCAGGCTATGTTTTTCCTCTCCTCAGCTTAAAGCCTGAAGCAACTACAGGAGTGCTGATCTGCCTCTCTTGCTGACATGCCTTACAGCCATTAGGATAAATGCCTAGGATAACTAATTAGGATAACTGTCCTGGGGTGACTTTATGATGCTTGTATCCCCAAATTGTCTGTTCTCTTTATGCTGGATGTTGTATTCTGTGCCTTGAAGACTGGGTCAGAGAGCGAGGGTGGGCAGAAGAAGTGGGCAGAAGAAGCAGCACAGAGTTCATTATCAGAGACTGCCCTTCCCTCCCCCACACGCGGCCTTGGGTGTGCTGTGCTGGCTGGGCACGGACGGCGCGGAACAGGGAGCTTCTGCTTTTTAGTTAGTGTAGTTAGCTAAGACAAAGAAGCTTTCCCTGGACTGCTTTTCCATCCGTTTTCTTGGAGCTGTTCGAACCTGCTCTACCTTGGGACCTGAGGAAGCACCGAAATCTGCACTCTGAGGCCCGCCGGGGCCCACCCTGGGCAGTCGTTCCAAGCACCAGAGGGNCGGTTGGGGGGAGGGGCCGTGTGGATTTGCTTTTTTTTGGGGGGGGGGCCCTTTTCGAGGGCTTCTCCCAAATTTGCCCTAAACCACGGCAATAACTCAGCCTTTATGGTCCCTCTGCATTGTTCCTCTACTTATTCCTCACTCTAAAATTTCTTGCAAGACAAATACACCAAGTAAGATCTTAATAATCTTACTCATCTGAAATTTTTTCCCCATCCTCCTTGTACCAAACAGAGAAAAAGAGAAACATTAAAAATGGGAAGCAATCAATTTATTTCTTGTGTCTTTTTCAATGGGACTAAAACTAAATCTGTCAGAAGAAAAGGGAACAAGTCTAGAGATCCAGAAATATTATATAGAGTATGGAATGAAGCTGCAATAAACTCCAGCTTTGCACTAAAAAATTCAGGATATTAAGATATTCTAACAAATACCTTAAAAGAGCAATTCTTTCCCCTACAGCTACTGCTCTAATGACAATTAAGAATAAAATGGGAAAAGTCAAACTGGATACTGAGAGAGCAACTCTCCAATTTTGGAAAAAAACAGTTTGAACGTGATAGCGATAGGGTTAAAATGTTTCTAGTGTTTGGAGAGGGGGGAAAGGGTCTAGGTGTACTAGATAATAAGCTAAGACCTAATAACACCGTGTCTGTACTAGGATTGTTGGGGATGATGATTATCTGATAATTGAACATAATTATTGTGCATACATATGAATCATGGAAATGATGTTTCGGGGGACTCGTGAATTCACACTTGAGTGAAATCAATGAATACAATAGAACAATGTAAAGTTTAATGATTAACATATAGTTATGTAATGAAAGGCTATAAAACATGTCCATTTCAAACCCATGTCAGAGTCAGATTTGGGTTTGTACCCCTGTCTCCCAGAGCTCTTCTAATAAAGCACCTGCATATAATCAAAGCTATGCTGTGGTTATGTGTTTCATACGCTAACAAATGCAGAGTCTAACTTTGCCGTGTGGACCTGCCTCTGAAAGAGGGTAAGATGGCAGAACTTTGAAAGAGTTCTCTGTTGACCTTAGCCACAAAAGAGGCTAAACTGAAAAGCAGTCTAATGGTTAAACATTGTGCCACAGCACAGCATCAAGGAATACTTTTTCCACAAGTGCATTAATTTGAAAAGTTCTGACCTTCTACCTCTAAACATTTCTAATACTGTTTTTCAAAAAAAGAAAAAAGAAAATCAAAGACAAAAAAGCTTACTAAAATTTACATAGTTCCTACAGACAACTATTTGGAAAACTGCATAGCATGAACAGCAATGCCCTAGATTTTCAAAAGTTATTTTATTACATCAGAAATAGATAGTTTGGATGTGATATCTCAAACATCTTCATTCCACTATGAGGACATGAAATATAAGTGCTTGGTTTCTCTTCACTATTAGAACACAGCTCTGACTACAACTTTTATTTGGAGAAGACAAGAAAAAGAGAATTCGAAAGAGGGTATTGGGGATTTCTTTGAAAATAGAGTTGTTTGTAGAGACATGAACTGCTGTGGGGAGCACATGCAATTACATATTTCTGACCTTGACTGCACTATTGAATGACCAGCACATCTTAGAAACCAGAACAATTTTTAGCTACCACCGCAACATCTGTGAATGGGGGGGTCTTGTCATGACACTCGCCAGTTTACTAAGTTAAGACATACTAAATTTGGATATGGATTATGCCCAGAAATATGCCCAGACAGCTGTCTTCTGCACTACAATTTTTTCTCTCTTTTTCTTTCTTTTTAATATTTGGCACATTTGGATACACTAATGCTTTCTGACTATAGACTCTGTAGGTGAAATGCTGATATAATGATGGAATTATGAATTTTGTGATTAATATTTGTGATACAGTATATTAAAAGGCTAAAGACATAATTTTTCAACAAACAATTTCAGTGGGTTTTCAGGATATTTTCCTTGCCCCAGAAGGCTTACAGTCAAGTGAGAGTGAAGCTTACTATCCAACATTTTGCTCCAGTAAAACTATACTACAGTAATTGTGAAAGTAGTACATAGCTCTTAAGTCATCTTGTTTTGCAACGATTGATACTAACTTTGCCAACTTTGTGGACTTGCTTTGTCAAGGAATGGAACTAGCAAGTTGCACTTCACGTTTTTAGTTATTAAGATGTCCTCTATTTGCTAGTTTCACCTGAACAAAAGAAGGTGAATTTAAAATGTGCATTAGTATCTTGTGTAATAATTTAATAAAAATATGGTTTTTTAACATAGTGGAAGAATAGGAACATTTAGATTTGACTCTCAGACTAGAGAGGAAAATATAGTTAAGAATCCCTATTGAAATAAAATATCACTACCTTGCTATATTATTTTTATTCACTTAGTATAGTCCACATACCAATCAGTATAGCTAAATTTGTAGGTTACTTAGCCATATGTTCACAAAAAAAGATTTAATTGTAATTCAGCTAGTTTAAGTTTTTTTCAAATATAGCTCTAGCAATACCACAGACCTGCACAAGCTGGATACTAAATGTTTTTGAGAATTCTGCTCTGATTCTCGCATGCTCTAGTGCTTTCTGTTATATGACAAGATATGGATCATTGCTACACAGTTCCACAGAGCAGTATTACTGATGAAGCAAACTACTCAAGTAACCTCCTTCCCTACACCAGTATGCGTGCTGCTGATAATACTCTATACAGATTCAGAAAAAGATTTAGGGTGTTGTGCTAAAATTGTAGCTCTTTGCCCTCCAGCCTTAGTGCTTCAGATAACCAAATCAAAAGAAAACAAAAACTGACAGCTGCAACATATAGGCAGCTGTATGTATGTACACAGGTGATGAGCTTTACTCTGCTGGGAACAACTGTCAGTTTTAGAAGCACAGATTAAAATTACTTTCCATCAATTTTCACATAACTCTTGCAATCATTTGCATTGTAATCATGAAATAGTTGGTTTAGATTTTTATTTTTAAAACTGCCACATTTCTATGGATATTAGTGCAAATTGCTTTTCTTTGTAGCAAAGAGCTCCTGATGAGAGTGATCCAGTTAAAACAGAAAACTGCATTTTCCCACAGCATTCTTCACATGAAAGTGAGTTAAATCATGTATCCTAATGTTCATGATCTCCTTGCACTGGTTAGGAAAAGGTCATGTTTATACACTCTGAAATTGTTTTGTAGACAAGAAACGTTAGTAAAATGAAATTATTACATCTTTTTTTTTTTCCCCAGCATTGAAGAAGCTACTAGAATCTTCTGTTGTATTGTTATACTTAACATGAATGAGCAATGCTGCAGTACTGGATGAGTGTACTTTTCTGTGCCTGATCCCACTAGGGTGGTATATTTTTAATTTACAATTTTATCCTTGAAGAGTAACCAAAAGCTATAGCTAGCACCGAACACAGCAGTTCTGAATAGCAGAAATCACTTAAATGACAGCATTCTTGGCCTTGTGTCCTGCAGTGCCTGCCTGATGGATTACTGATGATGTTCAAGGTGCTAGTTACAATTTTAAAAGCTCTACATGGCTCAGGATCTCAAAGAGTGCCTTTCCACCCGTGTCTCAGGACAGATGGGTTGGCCTGTCTCTCCAGTCCAAATAGGATTGACAGCACTTCCAGATCTTAGATCAGGCTTGTTTCTAGGTATGCATTTATTATACAAACACAGACATTAATGGCAACATGTTGTTCTCCAACAGGCTGCCTACCCAGAGCACCTATCTGGGGTTTGCTGCATGTGCAACGCATCCCTCTCCATTTCTCCCATTCCAGTTGGATAAAACCCATCCCACAGCTCCAGATATGTCCAGGTTTCTGCCTCCAAAAGACCCTGGGACTTTAGCACCTGCGATCTCTAAAAAGTCAGAGATAGTGTTTTAACCTATGATAGTGCCTTCACCTTCATGTTGCTGATGATGGAATCTGAGGACTCAGGCATACACCAGATTTCCAATACAAACATAATGAAATTCAAACTTTCTATGCAGACATTTGGGGAAAGTCAGAGTACATGTTTGTTATATCAGCTACCCAATATTTCATATCAGAAAAAAGTGCTGAGACAACTGCTATGCATTAACAGAACAAAGAAATAATATATTCTCAGTGCAGAAAATTGTCTTTTTTTTCATGATCCTATTTTCCCTCCCCATCATGGCAACAGAGATGAATAAGATTAGATACGTTTGGTGAGAATACAAAACTAGTCTTAAAAGCATGAAACAATACACACAGCAAAATCAAAATAATGTAGTTATATATATTATCTCCAGAGTTTGACTTGTGTTAGAAGGACATATCTAGTTTAAAAGACAAAACAGACAATAAAGAAAATGCAAATGTTTTGCTTCTTTTGTAATTAATTTCTATTCCCTTCCCTGTGGTGGTAAGCTGCCTTCTACAACACTTCTTGAACAACAGATACTACTGAACTCCACTAGGTTGATATACAACAGTTTTGGTAAATAGCTGTATCTATTGACTTTGTGCATATTTAAATTTTTTTTTAAATGATGCAACACTGAGGATATGAAGACTAATATTAAGACATAGTAGAGATTACTATGAAGAATGATAGGTACAATTCAAAAAGCTTATTAAATGGATTAACTGTCCTTCCTCAGTCCATCCTGAATAGTGACTGCAGATTTGATGATCCCTGATGAAAAGGTCTTAGTAATTATTTTTCTTTTAATAAGAAATATGAAATATGAACAGCCTCATTCTCCTAACTACATTTAAAACGACCCCCAAAACAAATCCTCTGTTCAACCAACTTAATTAGTAAATACAATGCAGTTACCTGTCATGTTGCAGTAAACTTTCAAAGGTCCCAGTGTCCCACTGCCATCTGGATCTATCCAGTAGTAATTTGAAGTTTTGCCCAAGTGTTTGTATGCTTCACAAGAGAGTTCATAAATAGCTGAAATTAAATAAAACAGAGCAATTAAAATATTTGTAACGTGGGGGGAAAAAATTCTTAGGACAATGAATGGATCCTGTTTATATATGAAGAATTGTACCTCTGACCTTAAAGCAATATCACTGTGGTTCACAGAAAATAAAGTATCTTTCCAAAATTATAGAAGTGATTAAAAGCTTGCAGCACATATTTTTTGCTTTTCCAATGTGATGAAAAGCCAAAATAGGAAAAAAACTCTAACAGCTTGGGGAGAGGGAGGAAAAATAACATTTTTTCAAGAGTATATTTAAAGCATTTTTACAATATAATTCATAACTTTGTTTATATTTTTAAGTTTCTATTACTTCTATTGATACGACATACTTTTACCCTTAAGCTTTTTTTCAAGAGATACTAAAAGAGCTTATGAGGTTTCACTTTGTAAATTTTGTAATTGTTTATGTTTATTACAACTCAGAATAACACTGAGTTTCAAAATTGTGAAATTTCTCCCTACCTGCAATACCTGTCTCTACACATCTATGCTGTTACTCTATTACATACATACAGAACTAATTCTCTGGCTCAGCAAGGTCTGAAATGTCACAATATTTGCTGGAATAAGTTTAATTGATTTAGCAGACAGGTTTGTTTCAATTTTTCCTTAAATACTGCTTTCTATTTCAAGTCCTAACATTGTTTGTCAAATTGTGTTATGATGAATGCTTATAATAATAAGCATTGTATATAGAATCTTTTCTAGTAATCCCCATATTTTCCTACAAATGTAGAATTTTTACAAAACTATGTGCATTAAATATGAAGAAATCATTTTATACTAAGAAAAAGTAAAACTGATAATTTATAGAAATTGTTGTGTGTGTACATATGTAAAAAAAAAAGGTGAATTACATATTTTCCTATACAATTCTTTAAAAGTGAATGTGTAATACTGCTTTGTTTTTAAGGACCAGATGGCACGGATTTTTTGTTTGGAATCAATCAATCAGCTGCTAAAAGAAGTGAAATATTTGTTTAACCAGACTTCATATCCACTCTAAAAATTCATCTAATTTGTTGGCAATTGTTGCAAGCAATCTCTTTGCTAGGACTGGCTTTATTTCAAATGTCCATAAGGATGAGCTGTTTTGCTGGGCTCTGATGATGATGAGTGACTGATAACACAGGCACATTTAAAGGCCTCTAACCAGATATCAAGACATGGGAAGGAAAGTGAAGTTTAAAAAAAAATCAAATGTTGATGTGGCACGAATGCAAGGCAAAAGGCTGTTATCTATCTACAATTTCCTTGTGATGTTACTAGAGAAGGAATTTCCTGGAAAGTTTTACGTGCTCATTAGAGGATATAAAGTAAATTTTATACAAGTAGATGACAATTTAATTAAAATGTAAAACATTTTAAGCCATTTCTCCTTTCTCCACAAAGGTAAACATATTCTTCCATTATCTAGGAGACTCTGTGTCTGTTTTCAGGCACTTCATGCAGAATTCATAAGGCATTCATAACCTATTTTGTTCAGACATATTTCCCTTGGTCTCTACACACTACTTTAAAAAAATCATGAAATACTAACCCCATCAATGTATAATTGTTGTGATACCGACAGGCAAATTTTAATGGATGCATTCCAGGTCAAGTCAAGAAGATAAGCAATATTGTTTGTGATCTTAATGAAGTTCTGTGTTTTCATTTTCTAACTCTTTCAGAAAACCAGAGGAGGTTTGTCTCTGTAGTAACCAGACATTTATGTAAGGCCATATGACATTTTTATCCAAGTTTGCTGCTTTTGAGAACGTAGGCTGATTTTTGTACAGAAATACTGCTACTACTCAGAAGACAACATTAAAGAGTATTATATGGAAGTCAAATGTTTTTTATAGAAACATAAGGGATCACCTTCTTTCTGTTCTTCTAGAATGAGAGAAATAGAAAGTGGTATGTAGGTATTAGTTTTATACCACAGAAAAGGCTTTTTAATAAGTCACCTTTGTTAAACTTCAGCATTATGTTGAACACTAACTAATAAAAATTAAGATTGTTCTTCAAATTAACGCAAAAGAATGGGATATTCTAAACAAATTCAACTTGTGAAAAGTGTTATGAGTGTGGGATAGTTTTCTGGAATGTATTATGCATATGTATAGAATCCTAGAATTAAGGTCAGAGAAGAGGTCATCATGGCCAACCATCAACCTATCACCACCACCATGTTCACTACTAAACCATGTCCTCAAAGTGCTGAATCCACATGTTTTGTTGAAGAGTTCCACTGATTACACTGTTGAAAAGTTCCAGTGTTCCTCTTCCCTGGCAGTCTGTTCCAGAGCTTTACAACCCTTTCTGTGACTCTAAACCCCTCGGGCACAACTTGAGGCCATTTATGTAGATGCATAAAGATCATAAAAATGGAAATCAATAAAAATGAAAAGGTAGGCACCAGTGCAGTGAGCAGTAACAAAAATCACTTCACAGGAACACAGGAACAAAGAGAAGGGACAAGTGAATTTCACATACTGACAGAATAACCAGTAATTAAAGGTACAATAGGAAACTGCAGTCATGTTCTGGTGTATGAAGACAATTGATGACAGAAAAAGGTATTATTGTTGACTTTGGATGGCAAAGGGTAGCCACTTACATAAAGAAAAGAACAAGAGCAGCAAGTAATGGGCAGAAGGCAACTCTGAAGCAGAGGAAAGTAAGACATGATACTAAGATGTCGAAGTGGATGATGACATAGAAAGGAAGACAGCCCAGGATCACCTTATCAGCCACTACTTGCTTTTGTAAATGTTACACAAAAGATCAGTAGTGTTAAGAAAGAGAACAGGTGAAAATAGAAATTAGGAAACTCAAAGAAAACCTAGAGTAGATGAAAGGACGACCATTTGAGAAATGCTGTTTTAGAAGTCACCCAAGCACACTAAAACAGAGAAGAAAATGAAAACAGAATACAGGGAAGAGACCATGGCAAAATCGAAACAGCTTAAAATGAGACAACTGTTAAAGGTTACCAAAAAAACCCAAAAAACTTAACCGAGCTAAGAAAAGACAAGTAACCAGAATGCAAGATGTGGATATAAAGTTTACAGTGTTCACATGTGAATTAGGAGAAATGGTTGCATATATCCACATACAGAGGAGCCAGAGGGAGAGAGGGAAGGGCTTTGTACTGCTGATTCCATCTGGACGATAGGAAAGAAAAATAAACAAAAAGTGGAAGAACTCAGGACACAGGGGTAACAGATTTTTGCTTTTCAAGCCAGTAGAAGTGAAATGCCAAAAACATATATTTGCATTCTTGGTACCTGGTCCAAATACACACCATATGTAGTCTTAAGGGGCTGCAGAATAGTAATAAACCTCAAAATTTTCCAAGCTAAATGTAAAACTCACATGCACGCTGATGTCTGGAAAAGCTATTTCTAGCATAATAAATCCAGCTGTCAGTTTGTCAGGGTTTTTCAAAGGTCACTTACATTCTTTCTGAGGAGAATAGGGAGAATAAACCCTCCCTACTAACAGCTTCTTCATTCTCTACATGCTTTCGTATTGCATCAAAAGTTGTCTACTAGCTGCAAGAGGTGAAAACCTGGTCAGAATAGAGATCCCAGCTCTTAGAGTGAGGAAAATAATTTGCACAAAAAGAATCAAAACTAGAAAGAGAAGAGCACCAAAAATGCAATAGCCTTTTAAAAGTTTAATCTCCTGAATAATACAGATCAAACTGAGACCACCAAATCCATTTCATGGTAAAATTTGAAAAGTTTTTCTGTGTTCCAACAAGAAGATAAAAAGTTTTAAAACTACAAACATTTAAAAAAAAAATCACTGTATCTTTCTGTGTGAAATATCAAGCTTCTCTAAGCTTCTTGGTCTAGGCAGAAAATCCAGCCATTTTAATTCACTAACAAATGCACTATGAATGCATTCTGAAGTTCACCATTAACTAAGCTAACATTCACAACAGTGGATTTGAATGAGCATGGCTTAAGGGGAAAAGTATCTTTTCATAGAAAAGCTTGATTAGGTAACTAGGCTAAGGGAGAACAACCTAGAGTGAAACAAATACTAACAACAAACCTTGTAGCTGTACAGACTTTAAGAGCATTTTCATTGCTACCTTTCTTCATGGGTTCTGAACACCAAAGGGGATGTGGTGATGGATGGGGAAGTCAACACTAATTTCTGAGTTTTTAAGATCCTCTATTTTAAACATTAGAAGCAAAGAAAATAGTTCAAAAAAGAGTTTACAGAATATTTTTTCCAGCTCAAGACTGTTAGTCAAAAGTTAGAAAGAATCAACACCTCTTAGATTTCAGTGGCTCTTAAGTGATTGAGGGAAGCAGACGTTGTCACTCCTGTTTTACTTTCTGGTGTGAAGATCAAGGGATCGTTGTCCTGCACAGGTGGCACAGCTGCTGGCTATCTCCAAAAAGCAGAATAGCTGAATGACAAAAAGGATTTAGAAATTCTGTGGCCCTATATGATGTTCCCATAAAATTTCATTAGCACCTTGGTGAACTACAATTTTTCCATCACTCTGCGAAAAGGCAGCTTTAATTTTAGGGCTGACAAACAGCCTCCTTTTATAAGTGCAAAGCTCATTATAAATAGATCACCTAGCACAACTGTCTGCACTATGTGGCTCAATGCATGTGTTGCAATATGTTTTGTTTCTGTCAGTGAGTGTGGTTGCTGCAGGGAATAAACTCCTTTAAACACCTGCTAATATAGGAGTAAATCTCAGCTTTACAGGGACATAGATAGCAAAGGTGTAGATATAGAAAAATGGATGGAATTAAATGACAGCAAATGTATCAGCAAAAGCAGGCAATGTATCAAATCCACAAAGTCCAGCTATGTCTCTCCAGCACTTTCAACTTCTTGGAAAAATACTGAAAGCTAAAGTGACTGTGAGGTGTTTGGGTTTATGTAACTCAAATTGTTTTCAACTCTTGAGCCCTGAAAGCACAAACATACAATGAAGGGGGAAATAATCCAAGCTTACTCAAAAAATAGCTGCACATTGAAATGTCATATCTGAAATTTATTTTAAAAAGACTGAAATAATATTTGTTGCTTTATTAGAACATATATTCAGAAGATGACTGGAAAATGGAAAATGTTAAAAAATAAATTTTTATACATCAATACATGTACACTGTAAGTTCCTGCTCTGTCAGCAGAATTTTCTCTTTGTGCACATCTACATTAAACCTATACTCATCCTTTACTCATTGCAATGCTATGTGGTAGAGAAATGATGTCTTACAATTCTTTTAAGATAAGTTAAAAGAACTAGATATTTCATCAGAGTCAAAGCAAGATGTATATGAGAGAAAAATATCCTCTGTATTCTGACAGAAAGAATACACACAGCTGCTGGTTGCTGTACTACCTCAAGTATATTAAAAAGTTTTTAAAAGCTCCACAAAAAGCCAACATGATGCAACACTCCTTCAATGGTCTTGCTGTTCTGTAGGACAATGTCAATAATGGTGGGAACCAAGCCTTATGTTTGCCAGTTTTTTCAAATTTTTCAATTCTGTAGTTTGTAACACAACATTGTAATGTCTAATAACAGGAAAAGTAAAATATATTTCAAAATTCATTCTCTAGTTATAGTTAACTTAAAATAGGCATATGTACTGGTAAAGTCAGACAAAAATAAGTGTGAACAAGTATTGACTTTTACATCACACACTGTGAGAAGTAACCCTTCCAGATAGGACTTTGAGATGAAATGTTGTCTGATGTAGTGTTTACCACGTTCCCAAATATTTGGGGTACCCTTGTTCATTTGCTATTGGAAAAGAAAATATGGTTGAAATTTCCGCTGAACATTCCTGGTTTTGCCCTCTCCACCTTTTTAGGCTGCCAGTTTACTGAAGCTCACAACCCCTTCATCTATGAGAGCTGAAGTTAAAAATTAATCACAAATCAAAATCCAAGGAGAATCACCCACTACCAGCATCCAAAAAAACTCATTAGTCAAACAGTGACAGAAGGAGGAAATGAAAACTAAGGAAGAAACCATCACCATTCTGACATAGAATTGCATATGTATCTAAAATTCTTTGAGTTATTTGAATACACTTCTACTTATTATTCTAAGTGTATGCACACTCATCTAAAAAAGAGCTCCAAAACATTAAAAATACCTAACACAATCTGATCCTTCACAGAGAAGGTTCTAAGGTAACCAAGAGCTCTGTTTTAGGATGTTTTTCTTGTCATTTTTACTTGTTACACAATAAACTTAATGTAAAAAACCCAAAGGTAGTGAAACACCTGGTTTGCTTTCTGCATACTTCCAAAGACCCCTTTAAAAAAGTCTTTCTTGATTAAAAAGTATCTTCTAAGTATTTGCTAAAATAACACCCTATCCTAAATAAAAGGTGGCAGTGAAGAACAAAGATAAAATCCTAACTAGATAAAAAATTGTCTTGCAACCCCAACAGTAGTTCTTCATGCCAAATTTATGATAGACTCTTAGAGAGAATAAGTTCTGCATGACCAGAAGGTGGATCACCACAAGCCACACTAAATATCAGGTACTTGCAGTTAGGATGCCCCTGTTAGGTAATTAGGTTACCTTGATGCGGAAAAGTACAGGAAGCAGCAATTAGAGTGAAATATACGGCTCTCGTAGGACAAAGCTGCAAGGCCTTCAAGGCTGCTGGCCCTCACAGTGCAGGAAGAAGCTGTGGCTGCTCACAGTGTGCTCACCTGGGCAGGCCAAAACAGTAGGAATATGCCAGCATACCTGGCTTGCTGCAATACTGAATTTCTGTGCCCAGTCTATGAGCACTTGGAAACTTCACCTGGATGTGCCAGCAACTGCAGTGAAGTTCATGTCCAGGAAGAGCTGCAGCTTTATGCACATCAAATATGGTGTGTACATAAACTAGACATAAAAAGATTAATTTTGACATCTGAAATGGATCTACTGTGATGCCTAAGGGAACTCCAGAAATTTCTTTCTGGAGAAATACAACTATTCTAGATGCAGTTACAGTTACATTCAGTTACATCAAATTACTTTCCATGTAAAAAGCAAGGACTAAGAAAGTGCCCAAATGTGACGTGGCTTTGCCATCACAATATCACCTCATTATTATAGACAGTGGAAAACAGAAAACCTGCCTTTCCTGACTTCATGCAGAACTGAAAATTTGAGTAAACTAAAATCTCTAATGTGCAGAGTGTAATACAATTTATGTGCTCATGTTGCATCTGCAAGAAAACTAATTTACTCTGTTCTTAAAGAAATGTTACTATACATGAACAGCCACTCAGCAAAAAATGCAATTTTTTACATATAAGTGCCATTAGGCAATTGGTAAATTCACTGTATATAAGAGAATTGGAGAAAATTAGACGGTATCATGAACAAGTCCATCAAATTGCAGATGTGTGTGGTCCATGCATTAGCCACTAATTTTTCAGTTGTAGTAAAACTCAGATCAAGCACTATTTTTCAGCCATGACTAGGTTGCCTCCTCGGCCAGAAGTTGAACTGAGCTACTGCAGTCCCAGAAGTACAAGCAAAAACAACCCCTGGCATCTTTAAATACCTTCCCAGTGAAATTGCAATTTGTTTTTTCCGGGTTACCATCATTTTAGAGGCCCTTGGTTTACTCTCACAGCTGGGACAAGCACATAAATTCTAAGAACTCAAAGCTTCCTCCTTTCACTATAATCACATGACATTAGCAAGAGTTTTTTCCACATCACACAACTATTTTACTCATGACAGTTCAAATACAAAGTTGACCTAAAGCCCAAGACTTCAATTCTGATTCCCTCAACATCCCATTCAAAAAAATACTCCATCATTATACAAGATTATTCCTGGAAAAGGTAGTTCAATTACTCATTGTAATGAGTATATTTGAAGAACTATATTTGAACTTCAACTATATAACTTCAACTATATTTGAAGAAATAAGTGCTGAGATAAAAAGCAGAATCATTTTGTGGTCATAATTAGTAAAACAACAGAATCACATGGCTATGGTGAACCTCAAAAATAATCTAATCCACCTCCTCAGGAAATCTCAATTACATTCATGTATCATTCCTGACACAGTCCTGTTTAAAATGATATAAATTCCTTGACATACCAAGGCAGCCTAGACCTTCAGTATCAGCATTTGTTCCACTCTCTACACTGTGGGGCTGTTCTGCTGCAACTTGAACTTATAATTTCTCTTTTTATACACAATGAATATGGAGGATAAGTTACTGCACTCCTCCTTTCAACCGTCTTTTGCCTATTTGCAGACACGAATCCCTTCTCTACATTAAAATGGCCAAGTTTGTTAATTTTGATCACTGGTTGCATTTTCTAGGTGCTATATTATTCTCTCTCTTCTCTGGATTCTCCAATTCTTTCAGGAAGCTTAGCATATTAAAACGGAAAATGGCCAGCAGAGCCAGATTAATTTGCACATTCCACAAGTTTTACTTCTGTTAATTCATTCCTAAATGATGTTTTCTTTATTCACAGAATCATAAGCGATGAACTACAAGGCAAATCAGCCATCAATAACCATCATGTCTACAAAAGTGAATTAAAAAAATGAAACACAAGTCAGCAGTTTTCCTCAACCATTGCTTCTACAATTGATTAACATCCCTAAGCATACTCCTTCTCAGTGCTCAGTAGCTTTGCAACTCAAAATCCCTAAAATAAATTCCCAAAGGAAAAACATTCTTATATTTTGCATATGTACATAATAGTATACATATAATATTATATACATATGAATCATAGAAATAAACTATAGAAATAAAAATATTATATAAATAGCCCTCTGTTTTGTTTTGTTTTGTTTTGTATTTAATAGGGAAGGTAAAGCAACAAATGTAATTTTAATGCTTTTTATCTGGACTAGTGTTTATTTCTGTCCATGCCACTATAACTTTCCAAAACAAAGCTCCTCCATGACTGAGCATAAGCATTTTTCACACTGCCATTGATCTAAGTTTCAGCCTTCTAAACATTCTATATCTTCCTCACACACTCCCTCTGCCTTGTACTGTGAGCTAATGAACTTGTAAATTGTTCTCACCATTAGCACAATATCCAAATATGCCCCATAGAAACAGAAATGAAATTAAAAGCAGTAAAAATAAAAATAAGATATATGGAAATTTGCAGATTTTGTGTCAAGTTTACTCTAGGTTCAGTTATGTCAGTGATAAACATGACAATTACCATTGTGGTGAAAAAGGGAACATAGAGGCTTTGCCATCAGAGTGAGAAAGAGAGCACAAGTTTATTTCCAATGGGATAATAAGGAAAATTACTGTTATAGGGTTGAAAACTGCAATTTGAGCTACTACATGGTAGCTCAACCCAGGAATTTGTTATGAATACAGAAAAAGCCAGCCCATTAATGACAAAATGAAAGGTGTTTCTGTTTTTCTCTCAACTTTGTTCTTTGCTTTGGGCTGGGAGAGGGGGGTAAGAGAGAAATTAATTTAAATACAAATGGCTGAACCAAAATGGATTTTTAAACAAATTTAGCAGTGATTTTAAATTACAAGCCATAGATTAGACAATTAGCATCTTTGTGATAGTGTCAGCCTGCAGTCATCACAAGGAAGTATAATTAGACACCAATTTTTAACAAGGTGCTTTTGTGAATTAAGTCATCCAAGGATACACAAACACCAAAAACCCAACCAACCAAAAAGAAAACCAAAACAAAAAACTAAACAGAACAACCCCAAAAACCCAAACCCCAAGCCTGGGTTTTGGGACTGAACAAAACACTGTTCAGGATAGAAATGGCACAATTTTATTTTAAATCTGGATAGTGTTGCACATTTGTGTAGCTGTAATTAATTCCTGGGCCCTGCATCTGAGAGGGAAGATTGTCATAGAAACTCAGATATTCACCATACTTATGTTGATCTTACCCTGGGCCCAGCCACAGAAATCTTCAGAGCTCCTTGGAGCTCGTTTGAGTCTTCTCCAGCTGGGAGGTAACAGGAACACTGACAATACCATTTTGTTCCTTTCTTCCTCCTATCCCTCTCTTCCATGCAAAAGGCTTCAAGGTTGGTATAAAAACAAATTTTGAAAAATCCATACCCTTAAAGAAAAAGTATAGTTCTACTCCACTTTTCATTTGTTCTACTCCACTTTGTATTGCCAGGTAATGGAAAGAAGAGACAAGGGCCAAACCTTGGCTTTACAATTTCTCATCTGTGTAACACATATCCTTGGTTACTCTCTACAGTGAACACAGATACACAAGTGAAAACCTCAGCAAATTATACCAGGGCCAAAGCAGGGGTGAAATCTCCAGTAATGTCAGGTCAAAGATACAGATTATCTGGAATCTTATTTTAACACATGAAGCTGTAAATGGCTGCACGCAAATAGCAAAGACATTGAATAAACCAAATTATTCTCCCCCACTAAGTATATTCTGGTTCCTGCCATGGATATCAGAGCATTTGATCTCTCTTCAGATCTGAACATCCCAATCAATGTTAAATAATGTTCAGATGAACATGGAGATATTCTCATTACCCAGCTTTGAAAGAGACAGTAGTGTCAGGTTTTGTTTGTTCACAAATATTAGTGTTCACAAAATTCATTACCCACATGTTCATTTATAGGACTGCACTCCAGTTTTATTTTTACCAGCTTCAATAGTTGTAATTGTCACAATTTCCAGCCCCTTTTCTCCCTTTTCCCCACACCAGATCCCTAAATGGTTTTGTATCCAACCTTCTCATAACCAGCAATCCTGTGACGGAAATTATGGTACCTTTCTTGGCTGTATTTACTGAATACAACGTATATTTGAGGGAAACGACAAGTTATTGGAAAAAAAAAATCCCAAGCAAACCAACAACTGATTAAATAAAATTTCTTTAAAATTTCAGTTTAAAAGCTTATGTTTGGAAAAAACCCCAAACACTGAAACACAGAACAGTAGCTTGCTTACATAACCACTGCTATGCACACAGACAAACAGACACCTCACCAAATAGTGGGTTTTCCAGAGGAGCTGAGAACCTATTTCCACAAACTGAAAAGAACTATAACATTATGAAAACAAATCCTCACATCATCATTTACATTATCTCAATCAAAATGTCCTCTATCAACATGACACCAATTTAGAAGGAATGCATCATGTTTGTCATTTCCATTAATCACGAAGCAACTTGCACTGCCAACAGAATTCAAGCTTTTTAACTGACATAAAACTATCAACAGAAACATCTGCTCCACATCCTCTTTTTTTCTCTCTGATGCTTTCAAATGGGAATGACTGTGTCCTAGCAACTTCTAAGAAATCACTTTTACATCTTTTTCACATAATGGACGGGCTGTGAAATTAGTAAGATGTTAGATAGGTACCTTGGGGGCTGCCCTGGTTGGCACACACTATTTTGTCAGTATCTGTTTCAATGGCAGCACTGTAGAGTATTAATTTCAACTATTTACTGAGGGGATGAGCGTATAGAGAAAGTGTCAGGTTCTGAGAAAAAATGCCTGTTTGCACACCTACAAAGGAGCTCAGAGAGCCAATGGTACGGCAGAAGCCAGAATATTACCCTGCCAGGCTGCTCCCAGGCCCACCACAGGAGCCATTCAAGCCTATCTGACTCAAATCAAAGATGCACACAAGTAACAAAAATCCTGTCTGGGGCTGTCACATCACAGCCTCAGCTGCAGCATGTGGGCATGGAGCCCATCACCTCCATCACCATGAGCCATTGATAGCAGCTCCCTCCAAAACGTTTCAGACCTAGGGAGTTTCTGCCTTGGAGGGTGACACATCATGGGATGCATGGAAAACGTAGCCCAGGATTGCACAAGACTTATAGGGGATGGAACTATAGGGATGGAATTTAAGGCAGGAAAAAGCAGAAGGCTAGACATTTTGGAAAAGGAAGAAGGTGCAGAGAAAAAAGAGGGGTAAGTATAAATAATGGTGTGGTAGGTATGCTTGCCTGGTTGCGTCCTGCATCTGATCAGCACAGTCTATTCTGCTTTCTTGTTAAATTCCTTTCCAAATCTTTCCTGGGCAGAGTGCTCCTGTGTGCACACGTGTTGTGAGTATGGGGCTGTGAAGACTGACTGAGGAGGAAAATAATCAGAGCAATGATTAGAGAAAGAATTATGAAAGGAGGAAGCAAACTGTTGAGGTTGATAGGAAAGCACAAAGAAACGGAGAAACCTTAAAATGGGGGAAACAGAAGAGGGCTTGAAAAGGAGTGGCGTAGTTAAGAATTTCAGAAAGATGTAGCTCAGTTAGCCTGAGCATGAATCTGAGAAATGCAGTGATATTTGTAGTGCTCTGAAGTAGCAGTGGAAAATATAAAGAAAAAAATTAAGGTAGTTGCAAACAGCACATTATGTTTTCCTCTCTGTTTTAGAACATTTCTTAGTTCCTTCTGAACCTAAAAGTATACTGAAAACATATAATATAAAATACAGCAACCACAGACACAAGTAAATTTAAAGTTTTATACACAAGTGGTTAAGCCATTAGGGAATAGGGATGGGATGAATGAGCTGGTGTAAAAGCTATAAGGATATATGGGCTTAAAAATTTGCAAGATGAGAGTTAAAGAAAGACTGTGCTTCCAGTAAAATAAAATTAATACTGCTAGATATACAGTTAAGTATGTGTAAGTAGTATAGTTAAGGCTTCTACTGAGAAAATGAGAAACTACAAACTAAGTCTGAAGTGTGTCACTTCGAGCCAGATCTTATGAGTTCTCAGCAATCCCTTCATACCCAGAACAGTCCAGCTACCCGGATGGCTTCAAAATGAGCAGGATGGCTCTGGTACCAGTGTTTGAAACAGAAAAGGATTTAATAAGAAACAAAATAACAAACTCTTTACAGAGAAAAGCCGTGCCAGGGCAAGAGATGCTTGCTCCTGCTAAGCACCCCACAAAGACAATTAAATCTTTTGTTCTGCCCTTTTTCTACCTAATGGCTCAGGTAGGGCCTCTTGTCTCTGGTCCAATAGAACAGCCCCAGGTTTGAGGTGAAGGACAAAGGGTCCTATGAGGTGTTCCTGTACCAGTTCCAGGGAAACTACCCTGGAGAAGTTTCCAGGGACTTTGCCTTATTTAGCAGACAAAGGGTGTTTGGAAATTTGTAATTTGGTCACCTTGTCAACAGGAGGCACACTCCCACATAAGTCTATGCATTTCCATGGTTTTACTAATATTAGCAAACTGTATTTATGAAACAATAGTGATTTCCATGTTTTTGTAAAGTTATGTAAACATAGATGATTTTGCTGCCTTCAGTAAAATATTTAAAGAATTCCAGTAACCTGTCATTACTTCTGCTAAGAGATTTGTCCAGCCAAGATAACTATTGGCTGTCCTACCTAAGGTGAAATTTTAAAGTAGTAGTTATGGAGCTTGCCTGATAGCAAGCATCTACTTTTGCTAACAGATTTTGGTCCTAAAACTTTCCCTGCTTTATCTCCCATTTAAATTACAGCACATTGGGAAGGAGAATAAAACTCAAAAGCCCTCCAGACTAAAACTACAAAGAAGCATAACAGTTCTTACGCCTGAATGAAAAGGGTTAATATAGACATTTGATTCCTAAGGAAGACATATACAGGTGCAATACATTTATGATGCAGAATAGCAAAAGAAATACTACAATGATGTTCAACAAAGGTAGTGTCCATAAATGAGAACCAAACTGAATCAGAACCCCCACCATCTGGAACACATATCATTCACATGGAAGTATAATAAGAGAACTGACAAAAATTACTCTTTATGTTTATTTACTGCAGGCGCCATACACTTACTCTTATAAACATTGTTATACTATTTATTAAGACAAAATATAGTGCAGAATGCACAAGAAATATATCAGGGTTTCACTCCATTTAATGAAATTTTTTTCTCCTCAATCCACAGTCTTATGAGATTGATCATACAGCCTTCAACACATTGGAAAATTCATTGTAAAGGTAGAATTTATCAAATCTTTCTGCACTAGGTGATGTACATAAAAATTACTACAAACCCTGGATAATACTTATCCACTGCTTATCCATTGGTGCAGAGTGTCTTTTAATTTTCCAGTCTAATTATACCCATTATGTTCTTCTATTTTGAATTGTTAAAAAACTTTTTAAAGAACAAGTGGACATATAAATTTCATGTGGACATATAAAGTATGCCTGCATGTATATGTGAAGAAATTCTTATTGCTTTGACTATGATACATCTTTAACAGTTGATATTTACATTAATTTCATTCTCTCACATCTGAGAAAATAGGATTAGAGTGACTTCACAACATGTTTTTTCTGTCTAATGGCTGTCAATGGGATTTTAATATCAGCACCTTAAAAAACTTTAATTGCAAAAAAGCATTAACAGTGAAGTATGCAATATATTAGATTGTCTTAATGGAAGAGTTTCAGAAAAAGCTAATTAATTTTGAAGTCTTTATTTGCAGTTCTTTTCAGGCTATGAATTAATTCTGGCTTTGATTTTATGGTATAAATGAGCTGCTTTAAAGTTATCTGTTGTTAATTCCATGTTCTCTTTTAGCTGTCCCTTGGAAACAATATTTGGTTGTGCATTGTGAACAACAATAGAGAATGCTTACAGTAGCCTGCAAAAAACTCAGCTAATACCCAAGTTTTCCCAAATGCAGGCTGCAATTCAGGAACATTACTTAGGTAGTTTTACAAGAGTTACTTACAACTGAATTAAGAAAATGCTCTGAGTTAGACTCTGACTTCATACTGCTCTTCCACTTGACCCCACCTGGTAGAAATTTAGCTTCAAAACTCATGACACTTGATTCTAATATAGAGCTATATATAAACAAGTCAACTATACAAACAGCTAAAACCTGAAGTCCAGTTTCAGCCCTTACAGTCTCTTTCAACTTACCCGGTAGAGTTATTTCCAGCTGATTTTTTAATTTCAGCATAATTACTGCTGGTTGATTATTCATATTCTGCTTTGCATCCTAATGTTAATTTTATCCACTTTACCTTCACCAAATACTCCGGATGCTATTGCAGATATTGGAACTGCAGCACTTTCTGGCCTGAACACAGACCACATCCATTTACTTACAATAAAAATGCAAGTTGCTATCAATTATTACACATTCTGCATTCCATAAACACCTGATGCAGAGCAACTCTGAGCTCAGCCGATAATAAATTAGTAGTAGAAGGACTATAGTTTGTAACACTGAAACTAAGAACAATGTGATTTTTAAAGAAATATTGGAGTTCCAAACCAAAAACTGCAATGCCCCCAAACTAAAAAAACCAACCAACCAACCAAAAAAAAACAACACCCAAACCAAAAAACCCATAGTAAAAAGCTTGTCTTTTTCAGTTTTGTGGGAATAGATGAAAAATGCAACAATTTTGGGCTTAAATGTTACACATGAAAAATTACTAAAGAACACTAAACCAACAACTTCAGTCTTGTTTTAAAACTAAATTTTAATAAAAAGAGGTAATTTAATAGAGCCTTCTACATTTGAAAAGACATCCATTATGTTAAATCCTTTGAAAACATATAATAAAAAATATAAAAATATTAATCCACAAGGACAATTATAAATTATTATGACAATTTCTTTGAAAAGCGTTATTGAAAAAAAGTTTAGCCTCCTTAGAAAGGTAGCATATTCATTATATGATCCTTTTAATAAATGACTGTAAACAAGTCTTTATAAACATCTTTGAAAATATCTATTCTCAAAGGAAACAAACATCTGAAAAATAAGGTTTTGCAGAGCATGTATCAAATTTGAACATTTCATTACTTCAGATACAGAGTGTCCAAGAGGATGAGAAAAATAAACTGATAGTGACATAACTGGCAGAGAACAGTCAGTAGCTGAAAGTGCTTTCTCAGGATGGAGAAGAAGAAAACAAAAGCCTCTTTCTAGAGATTTCAGAAATTTTAACTTATATTTTACTCCCTATTTCTCTAAGATCAGCATTGCTCATACATCCATACTGCCGGGTTTGAATGTGGAATTATTCACCTCCTCGAAACTACTTTACTTAGACTCTGGTCTCAAGTAAGTCTCAAATCAGGGACTCAAAGGAGCAATTCAAAAAAACCATAGGTTTTGTCAGGGACATCCAAACAACAGCTCACAAGAGGATAAGGTGGTAGGGTGAGGAACTGTATTTCTTTTTCTTACAGCATCTAGTACAAAACAGTCTTTAATATTAGTGCTAGAAGAGCTGATAACCCTTTTCTCATCACTGTACCTGGTGTGAATTTCACAAATATTTCCTCTAGCCCCAGCCTCTCCAAACCAAGCAGCCCTGTCAAAATAATACTTATCATTTCTCCAACCTCACTTTCTGCAGAGTAACTTCACAGTTCACCTCCCTACAAAGCTCCTAATTCCCATGAGTTCATCCCACAGTTGCTGTCCTCCCTCAGCCCAAATTAGACAAATTATGCCCAACACATGAGGGGGGCAATGGGAGCAACTCAGATTTTGCCCTACTGAAAGCTCCTCTTTTGTGTTTTTAAAAGTAAGCAGTTTGTCTTCCCAGTGTTATTTTTCCTTCTCCCTTTCACATAATTCAAGCAATCTATCTGCCATGAACAATCTAATCAGCGTTTTGGAGTCCCAGTGCATGCCTTAAATGTCAGCTTTCCACTGCAGAAACTCAACCCACAATGTTCTGTTGTTGTTTCATATATTTTTATGTTTTGTATACTTTTGTTCTGTTCTATGCTGTCTGGTGTTTTCTTTCTGCAAGTTTACTAATGGAAATTCTTCATTTGCTACTGGGAAGTCGTTCGAGTTGTGTGATCTGTTCAGTCATATGAGTGCTGGACTTGTGCTAAATCTCACCAAAATCAGATACTTGCATGTCCACAAATCTGCAGCATATATCACTATTCCACTTTCTGCAGAAGGGCTGGTTCTGGAATACAATATTTGTTTTTGAAAAATGCTGCTAAACTAAGTGACTTAATCATCAAGCTTCACTGGCAAAGATTCAGAAATATCAAGGTGATAGTTTGTAACAGTCCTGCACATAAATGCCCACAGGACAACTGAAGAGGAGACAGTTTTATGCCAAGCCTTCTCAAAATATAGGGCATTTCTGATTAGGTTGTGTCTTCCACTTCAGGTGTATTAAATAGCAACATTCTTCCAGTCTTTGGATCAGAACATCCTTTCACAAGAATGTCTTATGTATCACAGTTTCTGATATTGGAGGTATTTATTGTATTTTTTCCTGATAAAATAATGCTTTAATATACTTGTGAAACTGCAAGGTATCTGCTTTTTCTAGTAAATCAATTTGCTATCACAAAGATAACAATGTTATTCTCATAATTCCTTCAGCCTCCAGTGAAATGGAAACCCATTCTCTTCTTGTTTGAGATGACTAGAAAAATGATGGAGTTCATTTTTTTTCTTTTCCCTGAGGTAAATTTCAGTGCACTGTTTTGCCAAATTATGTACATATATTTTCACTATTTCCCAAATTGCTGACAGGAGAACACCCCTGCCATGACTTTCTTTCTTATCTAGACTCTAAATGTATAAAGTCCAGTGTTCTGGTTGCTTTCCTGTTTATAGAAGTACAGGAAAACCAGATATTACAAACTAACTGATGGAAGTCTTCCTGAAGATCGTAGCCTATGCAGATTAAATTTGTGTTGCTGACTATTAATTTTGGCAATAGCCAGCAATGAGAATTATCACAGCTTCTACAATGTTTCTTACACAAAGTGTGTTTCTAGAAAATATTAAAATAATTATTAAAGCAATATTTTTTTTAAGGGAGATAGTCAATATTGCTTGGAAAAATATCAATGCCCATTAGACTCCAGTGATATTTATTGTACTCATCATTTCAAAAGATATTTTATTCATCATTAACTTTGAATCAGGTTCCAAAATATAGGATAACATTTATTCCCAACAAGCTGGTAGAAGATGGAGAATTCAGAGGTCAAGTTCCCTTATATGCAAACTAACAATCACTACATTCTTTCCAATATTCTTTTTGGAAAAATTTACAGCAAACCACCAATCTAAAAATGTAAAAATCCCATGTGTTCTTTCTCAGCAGAGTTACATTCTCTGTATATTCTGATACAATTAATGCCTCTTCTAGGGACAGGAATATGTAAGTTTGTATTTTTCCTACTTTCTTACAGAGCTAATAGTCAACAGATGTGATCTGGATGCTAGTCCCTCCTATGGACTAACTGAAGGTTTTAAGAAAATCTTTTCTTGTCTAGTATTCTTAAAGGAATCTGTACAGCTGCAAAAGCAAGGGCAGTGTTTGAAGATGAAATTAAAGAAAAATAACTTGATCAGGAAGAACATGTCTTTCATAAGAGAATGCTCTGAAGAAACCTTATAGCAACTTCCAGTCCCCAAAGGAGCCTACAAGGGAGCTGGAGAGGGTCTTTTTACAAGAGCATGTAGTATTAAGAAAAGGGGGAATGGTTTTAAACTAAAAGAGGGCAGGCTTAGATTGGGTATTAGGAAGAAATTCTTTACTGTGATGTTTGTGAGATACTGGAACAGCTTGCTCAGAGAAACTGTGTATATCCCATCCCTGGAGGTGTTCAAGACCAGCCTGGAAGGGGCTCTGAGCAACTTGGCCTAGTGAAAGCTGGCCTTGTCCATAGCACAGGGGTTGGAACTAGATGACCTTTGTAGTCTCTTCCATCCCAAACAATTCTCTGATTCTATGACCATTAAGATTAATCTTTTAAGTGTAAATTGAATATTTTTGTTAACGAAAATCATTCGAAGAAGGCAAATATCATCAAATAAGGTGCTTCTGGCTTTTTCCTAAATCTAATGAAATTTATGCAGGAAGTGGAAGGTAGATACACCACCACCATGGTAAACTCTGTAAGTCCTTTCTTGTGTTTATCTGAAATGTAGATTCTAGAGAAAGTATGCTTTGACCTATATTATAAAAAATCTCAGAAAAAAAGCTTGAATGATTATTAGTTATCCCAATACACAATTTTTAAAATTATACCACCCCATTTTAAAGAAGCTGTAAACAGCATGAAGAATATTAGAACATAAAACTAGATGAATAAACTGGTGCAAAGTGATAGAGATGAGAAGTAAGCAGGAAAATTAGCTCCTGTTCTCATTGGTTTCAGGAATCATTTACTAATAAACTCTAGAAAAAGTATCGCTCTAAGAACTCTGCCTGAGCGGGCCAGCCTGTGATAGGCTGCAAAAGTTAATTAGTCAGGGCTTAAAATCAGGATGATAGAATAAAGCTAGTAAGGAGGATACTTGCTGTTAATTATAACTCAATAAATTTTAAAATAATTTTGTAAATGTTGCATCACTGTAAATCATTATTTTTGAGTAAATACATTCATTTATCTTTCAGTCTTGCCTAATGGTAAAATCAATGCTCTTGTCTGATATTTGCCAGGCCACAGCATTTCGTTGGGCATGAATATCCCTTAGCTGAAAGAAATCTGGTCAATTCCCAGGATATTTAATATGAAATGAGCAGTACATTTGACTGGAGGGACTCAGCTGTAGATGGATGAAAGAAATTATCATTTCCTCTGAATAGTAGCTGAAGCCACTGAGAAATAACAAGGTAATGGACACAGAACTTGGAATTTCTGGTGTTTCTCTGAGAGATGAGGAACCTTCCTGTAAGAATGTCATATTCCAAAAAGGAAATTATTTAATAATAAAATAGAAAACAAGTGTAATTGATTTACACAGTTGGAGAATTAAAGTTTTTATTTCAGGTTTATTTATTTGGAACTTTTCTTCCTCTAGCTATTTATTTCTGGTTTATAGTTCCCGCTATGTCTCAGCCCACAATACATATTTCTCCATATCTCTAGACTAACTGTTGTTTTCACTATCATACAATATTTTATGGTCAGACCTGTGTGAAACAAAGTCATTTTGATTCATAAGGTTTTAATGCAAACCTTTTTCTCTGTTTCACTTTAAGGAGTTAATCCCTTGAGTTTTTCTTTGAGTTCCAGCTTTAAAGGAACGTAAAACTGCAATCTGAAATCCAGTCAAGGCTGCAAAGCTTTGCCTTGTTTCAGGTCAAAAGCTCAGGAAAGTTTTGAATTACCTGACAAAACCAAAATCAATTCACTGAAAAAAACCCTTCATTACACAGAATTATCTTGTTCCTTTTAGTTCAGCATAACTCAAACATGTTAAAAATCATCAGCTACAGAGTTACAATCCCCACTAACATAGTCTTGACTCCAACCTCTTTGAGAAATGCTGTTATACTCCCCACAAAAGCATATATCGAGAAAAGAAAAACATATTTTACTATGGCATATCATACAATTTGCTTTGTAAAATAGTATTATCTTTAAGTAAAATGGTACTGAACAAGTGCTATCTGCACTTAAACACCTTCCAGCTCCATAGAATCACATCTGCTATATTTTTCACGCAATCTGCAATGCTGTTTAAAATTGCTTACAGCTATTTTTATACCACACAACTGTTATCATTCCAGCTTCCCTCCTTCCCCAGCATATCTTTTATCCTGCTACTGCCACAAACTTTAGAATTCAAAAGCAAAAGGCAGCACACTAAGTGTGTCTGAATACACACACACGCACACACTGCACAATTAGGAAAGGACAGTAGGGTCAGCATCAGTGCAGCAGAGCTGAGGTCCCAGACCTCAGGACAGTGTGACTACAACCTCTGGCAAATTACAAGGAATCCCCTCATTATTTGCAAATGTATCTGGAACATACTTCTGTGAAAACTGACAGATATTGCCTGCTCAATAAAGGAAGAGTTAAGGTTCTCTCAGAGTGTACCTTGACGCTGGACTTTTTAAATTTTTGCTCATTTTTGTGCCATTAACTTCAATACTCTAAAAAGGATTTCACACATTCTGACAGCATATCTATCAAATGAATAACTTTCTGATCAACCTTGTTTTGTAAGAAAGACTTCTAAAGTATAGACGCACACGGTTATAACAAAAATTATGTTATTTAAATGAAAAAAAGGAACAAAATTAAAGCTTACACATCTAAGTTAGAAACTTAGCCTGAACTAGATAAGTAAAAGTTCTTGAACAATGTGTCTCCAAATGACCTGCAGAGTCTATGTAATCCCATCCACTTTATCCATTCCATAAAGACAAGACAATATACTCTAAATCGCTCTTTTGTTTCTGCAGTTCAGCAATGCCTTTTACTTGCTTTATTGCACTGTTTTATCCGTAAAAGGCAGGTGTAAATCTTATTAAGAAAGATATCACATCTCCTTGGATTATAATTCCTTCCCTTTGTAACAAATATGATTTCAGAAAAGTGGTGGCATCCGTTTGTCCTTGCTACTTCTCTTTGGAACTCAAGAAGAAAGCTTAATTATGTTGGGCTATGTCTTAAAAGCTAGTCTGCACACCACAAAGGAGCACAGGCAGACATAAATTCTGTGTTGTCTTTCCTAAAATTAGACACAACCATGCCACCACTGTGCACCTGCCCTCTTGGTGGAAAAAGGGCTGCCATGCAATCTCTCCTACAGGCATTGGTACCTTAAATACTTCTCTTTAATCAAAATTAATTTGCTATTTAACTCTTACAGTTTTACAGTTTCAATAGCCAGTTTACAGAGAACTTTGCCACTCAATGTATTAATAGTTATTACATAAAATATATCCCCTCTTACATTTATATAATCTTTAACCATAACTCAGGTTTTTGTTTTAATCCAGAAAACAGTGAATGGTCAAAAAATTTCATATTGGTTTGGGGTTTTTGGTTCAAATTGAAAAAACCCTGCAATTATGTTTGTAAAATTATATATAGCTGTATTTAAGGTAAATAGTAAAGTAATATAAACTTGTATCTCTATAAATCCTGGCTTTGATTTCAACTGATCGCCTGTTCAAAAGCATTTTTATTCTCTTCTCAATATTAGGAGATTGTTGGCAAAAGGGAGAAGTGAACAAAAGCAAGGACTGGATATACTTTCTCTGTGTCCTAGGTATTTTTGCAGATGAAAATCCCACTTTTTTAGCAAATAAGGGGCGGAACAGAAGATGCATGCCACTGACTCAGCATGCATTGTTCAGGACCTATAAAAGGGCAACAGTACCTTTCTTCTTTCTGCGCTTTTATAGTGCAGGGCATGTGGAACACACAGGAACTATTCTTATTTCAGAAACTTATAACCACAGAGCAAATAATTAGATTTTAAGCTGCTTGATAATCAGTGTGTAAACACCCTTTGGGATCAGCAACCTAAATCAACATCTCAAGCAGCTCTCCCCAACAGTTTAGGGCAGATCCAGTTTCCATCTGAAACTGTAGCTCGTGTGCAACTGCTAAAAATGTGTTTGCACAGTACACCCAGCTGTTGCTGAACTGCTTTGGTGCGTAGCATGGTGCAGTACAGTGCTGTATAAATACGTCATGATGCAGGTAACGTAGAAGGTGATTAAGCCTACACCTTCTTTCAGAAGAGGCTTGAGGATCTTTAACCACCAGAAAGAAAGAATGATTTCTTTTATCTCAACCAAAAGACATCAGAGACTTCCCTACTCCATTGAAATTTTGAAACTGCAGGGTAGCTTACAGTTATGACAAGTGGCACCACTGTAATTAGTTCCATCACACATGCACTTGAAGCTGTCCCACGTCTGGGTGCATTTTCCATCGTGTTCACAGTGATTGGGCACACACCTGTCAGGACAAGATGCGAAGACAGAAAGAGAAACCAAAATGAGTATCAAGATTTACACAAAGCAAAATTTTGATCTGCACAAGCAGTGTATCATGTCCTTGTCCTTGCTATTTTAGGTGTATTAACAGAATTTATATCTGAACACACAACTGCATAAAAGATTCCTTAAGGCTTTGCTGAAGCCCTTTTACAAACAGTAAAAAAGCACATTAAAGGTGGAATAGATTCCACATTTAGAGGCTTCTAAGTAACATATGATTGGTACTCAGCTGTCAAAACAAAAAGAACATCACAAGTCACACCTCCTCCTGCTGTGCAGATGGTGTCATGCCTAAAGGAGTCCAGTCCCACAGCTGACTGGAAATTAATAACAAAATGCCACTGACTTGCTCTTCGTATTTCTGTTGCCAGCAATGGGATAAAAGGGAGACAGGTTGCCTGCTGGCTAGGATGGAGGGAAATTAGTAAACCTGCATTATTAAAACTAACTATAGGCTTTGTTATAAAAGTTGTGTAATTTTTTCTCTTCACAGGAGTTTGTGGCAAGAGTTGTTCATCTTTCTCCCACACACCTGCCTTTCTTCTCCAGTGACACTGTTGCTGGAGAGTGGAAGGAAGGAAAAAGTGGAACAGCAAAACTCCAAAGTTATAGCTAAACATATATTCATTGTTTGAAATATTACCTAATTGTGATTTCAGAGATTTGAGTTTGGCCACGTTATTTTCTATCAAATATCGTAAAAAATGGGAATTACCATTTACTTTCACCTCTGAAACTATCAAACTTCTTTTCCTTGAAAGGGCTTTGAAATACGATTTCAAATAATTTTTTAAAATTAAATTAATTACAATCAGACTCAGTATGGGCTCTCCTTTTTGATCAAGAAACAAAGAAGTTTTTCTTTCATTTTTTTTTTGCAAAATCTATTTTTTTTATTATGAAATTAAAAACTAAAACTAGGAGACCCCCTACTAGACAGAGGATCTTTTCAGTAAGGCATTAAAAAGTAAGTATTCTTATCTCTAAGATAAATCTGAAGTTCATCATATTCCTGTGACAGTTAATGATACTCTCATAAACAACACCCAAGGAAAGCTTTTCTTTCCTATGCAGGAACTTATTGAAACTGGAAGGATCTGGGTCATTCCTCAATAAGCTTACAGTTTTTTATTTCCTAAATTTCCAGTTAACAGCATTGGCATGCATGGCTCAACAATTAATATTGTGTACTCTCATTTAAAACAATTCTTTGTTTTGTGCATGTCAGTACACATACTTAAAAACATACAGAATATAGATGTCTTGCATTGTATGTCAGCCTTTAGAACACAAGGCTACCCATTCTTTTCCAAAAAGATCAGAAAATACTGGTGTGGCTAAAAATAGTTCTGAAGCAAGAAAAAAGCATTTAAAAAATCTTCTTTTCACGGTAAAATACAGTGAAACTACCTCAGGCAATTATAACAGTTCAATAAATTATGTCTTCAGCATGGTTTAAATTAATTAATTTAGTTTTATAAGTGTGTCAGGCTAAATGAATAGATAGAGCTGATTACTGCTATCCAGTTGTGTTCCCAACACTGCAGAAGAAAAATGAGAGCATATAATAGCACATTCTAAACAGACAAACAATTAACAATTTACATGAATCCATAGCTCCTGAGTACAAGAATAGGGAAAGGAAAGAGCAACGACTTTTCAAAAATAATCTCATGAAAGCAACTTTCATTCAAGGCTGTAAGTAACCACAAAATTTCCTAAATCTGTATATGGTTTTGTAATTTTTCCAACTTTTCGAAATAACTTCTTTTTATGTATTTTCTTTTTCATTTACATTTGAACATGCATTTCTTGAAAAGTAATTTTCCAATGATCAATTCCAAACATTTTTCTATGTGAATTTTACCAGATATTTATATGAATTCTCATATGTAATTCTTATAACTAGTTTCACATTTTAATACAGTATAACTTACTTTTATTGCAACATAACTAGTAAAGAGATTGCATTACTGACTATATAGCTGAGGTAAATGACTTAATCTTCAGAAAGATGAAAACCAGATATTTATCTGTATCAATTAATGGAGCGTATTAAGTCATAAAAACAGAGATATTCAGCAAATTCCTTGATGTTAATTTTATGCTTCCAGTATGATTGGTTGGATTAGCATAATGGCTTCCAGTAGATGGTTGGATCTGGAATTGCAAAATCTCATTTTTACTCATCTGATTTTTGCTGTTCTAAAGACGATGCGTTTAGAAAAAACAGAGTAAACAATATTTTAATGTTAGTGTACACTGAAGTTTAAATCAGACTATAGGATAATTTCCTGACATTCTCCCTTCACCCTATTTTCTGTTAGTTTATTTTATCAGATAGAATGATAAGATTTATTTTCTATTATGTCCATTGGCAAACTTCTGTAACATAACCTGGTGCTCATCTGTCCACATTTTGGACAAACCTTACTTACTATAATAGAGTTTACAGGAAATGCTAGATATCCAGAATGTAGAAATTACAAAAAAACCCCCAAACCCTGTTTAAATTCAGTGAACAATATAATGAAGAATAACATTTATTATTGTAAATGCCATTATCTTTCAAATGCATTTCTTTCTATAGAATGAGAATAATCTACGATTTTCAATATACAAACATCTTGCTGTGAAATTTGAATTTTGAGCAGACAATCATTATGTTTATCTACCTTAAGCTCATGATTTAGTAGACACTCAAAATTTATACACTTAAAACCTCAAAAAAATTCAATGCATGCATGATTTGCAGGTTATTTGTATTAAAAGACTATGTTTCTAAGCAATTCAGTTCTTTCTTCTCCTTTAGGAATAAGGCTTCATTACATAAAAAACAAAATAAAACAAAATAAACCCTCAAAACAGCACTTCCCTCCTAAACCAGGCTCTGAAGTTAGAAACCATCACAAAACAGAACTGCAAGTAAGTTCCTCATCACCAAGTTGTGTCTCCTCCCATTGTGGATACCTATATCTCAAGAACTTGCAAAATGTTGCAGACTCCATTTTGAGAACTTTCTTTCTCTATGGCTCCTTCTGAAAGGCAAATCTAGAACTTCATCCCTTCAAGTATGATATACTGTCTTTTAATTTCCACTCCAAAATTTATCCATAGAGAGTTTACAGCTGCTTTTTGATTTGGTATTTTATTTGGAAACTTTGATTTGTTTATCAGTGTTTGTTTTCCTTTGGATTTACATCTCAATTCTTTGTAGAGAGCAATCATAACTTCTTTTAGTCTGTAGTTTTGTGAGAGGAAGTCTCTTGTTGGAAAAGATATTTTCCACAGTTCTTCCTTGTAACTCTGCTCCTTTTTGCACTTGCATTCTGCTGAGTGTTCTAGAGGAGGTTTTATCAGTGTTTCGTGATTTCAGAGTTGATAAAAATTTTTGGATTACTTTACTGAAAATATTTTGCTTAATATATAGCATTTTGCTGACTACCAAAGAATAGTGGCTCAAAGGCATCCTGAGATTGCTCAGCGTGCTAAAGACCTTCACTTAATTCCCATCCTTCTTCTTTTCATCACTCCCAACCAATGACTTCCATTGCATACAGAAACTCTTGCTACTGTTTCCAACAGCATTACTCTGTACTGTAACTTCCATTGTGTCATTCAAATCATTCAGGTTGTTTTCCTAGGCTGACGCTGGATCATCAGCATGTTTCATCAAGATATTCCTAATATTGAGCCAAGGTTGAAGCATTAAATGGGATCAATTAAATGAGATCTCTCTAGACACCTTTCTAATCTGGATATTTTCATATACCATAAGAATATGGAAGCATTTTTTTCATCTCTTTTTTTCTCATTGTGTGATTATGTTTTCTTAATGTTGTAAATGTGCTGTTTATCCTCTGTAAGTCAAGAGGTCACTGCTTCAGTCTTTTTAGAGGACCATATCCCTCAGGGCAGGATTATTTAAAACATTAACTAGCTTGCCTAGATATATTGTGCCCAAATTTTATAGTATTTGACTCCAATTTTTAGGTTTAGAGATTATTTGAGCAAGAAGATAAAAGGTTCTTTCGTGCAGAAAGGCAAATATCCTTATGGCCACATGCAGACTGTTAAATAAAGTCCCTCAGTACTAAAGAACCATCAAAAATCTCAAAATTCTCTCCTGTAAAACAGACCTTTCCTTAATTTCCCTGCCTTTTCCCTTCCTGCTTCCCTTTCACACTTCCTATCACTAGCATAAGTGCAAAATACAGCTTGTATTTTAGATACAACCTAAACCAATGCTCTTTATAGATACATTTGAAACAATCAGGCCAAGAAATCACAAAAAAAACCTATCCATCTGTGCAACTACTCCTCCACCTGAGAGGTCAAAAGGAACACACACTCAGAACAAAATATTTGACATGTACTGCCTGCAACTGTAGTGAACAGAACTCAAATGCTACAATGATAGTGACAGTATGAGAATTCCTGTTGAGCAGAACAAAATGTTAAAGGCTTTTTGCAAGGAAAAATGACCCAGGCTGAATTATGCTTAACATGAAATTCAGTCTTTTCCTTTTCATCAGCAAATCCCTATCTAATCTTCCTCGTGGTCATACCTCACCTCTCATTTCTCTCCCAAATTGCTTCTGTTCTGCTTTTTTGTCCATTTCTCTGCCTCAGAACTAACCACTATCAGTTTGTTTTGAGTGGTTTTCCAGTATTTGCCCACTAGTTGCCATTTTTAACACCTCAAAATATATCCTTCAAATCCATGTTTTTTATCACCATTTTTTGCAAAGATCCTTTCAAAAGGCACACTGCTGTCCTTTTGAGCATGTTATATCACCATCTAACTTTATTCACACCCACAAAAGGACTATTAAAACATTATAAAAATTTAGAAGTGTTTTACTGTGGAGACCCTGAGAGGCTAGGGATTCCCTAGGTTGGGGAAACACAAGAAGCTTCCCTCATAAGATACCCAGTTCTGTTTGACCCCGTGGGCTCCCTCTCCTTGTTCCTGTTCCACTCGACCACTCCCTCCCTATTCTCCCATTAGCCTCTCACCTTTAGACTGCCCCGATGCTTTGAGCTAGCCCTGGCCTCTTGATATACAAAACCTGGTCTCTGCCCATGGGTAAAAGCTTTTAGACCCTAAACATCTGACCACACGGCTGAATTAAACATCTGTGGATACCTTGCAAAGGCCTGTCTTGCTTCCTTACCCTGGACCTTATTAGCAGCTAACCTGGGCTGCAACATTTTACTCTTCAGGATTACCTGACTGCTCAAGAAGACCATGAAAGATTACATCTATAAAATAACATACAAGGAAAATAATTTATAGGAGCAATACATGCTTTCAGCTGGTAACTTGAATCACTGAAGGTCTGTTTGTTTGTTTAAAAGATGTTCTGTAAACAGGTAACCAAATCACAAAAACATTCTAAACATATTTATCTGTTTGCAGTGATGTTGCGCTTTAATGCAATAGGAGTCATTGCATTCATCATGGTAAAAGCATACTGAAAATAAGATAATCCAATTAAGGATACAGTGGTATTGCAGAGTCCTACTGTACCAACATTAGTTTAAAATTAACCATTCCATAGAGGGCCCATGTTTTTCAAAGTATCCCAAATGAAAATAAAACCAGCTGATCTGGCTGTAAGATTATTTCTTATTTCTTACAAGGTAACAAGGGCTTAAAGTGATCTTGAGATTTTTAGCAATAGGATTTGGAACTCCTATACAAGGCAACACAAAGGGCAAATGGAAGGGACTGTAAAATTAACTTAGATTCGCAAAAATTCCCAAACTAGTTTAATTTGCTGCTTCTAAGCTAATTGTGCACACATGCATATAATCAACAATGGCAGAACTAAATACACCTGAAGCAAGAAGTACCTATTCTTTGTCACTTACAGCAATACAAGGCCTTTGTGTTTCTTTTGTAGATAGTATCAAACTTGTTCTGTCATGAGATCAAAAAAAAAAAGCTTGGCACTTTTAAAGATTGTGATTTACAAAGGAAAAACTCAATTTTAAAATATGCAGTGACATTTGATTAAGAAAAGTTCCTTTATGCCATATTCCCAGTAAAGTTTCTCAAACAGGTATTTTGGTGTTATCTTCAGATCTGCAAGGTTCCATGCTAAACTGTTTGCATTAGAATGATTAGTGGATAACTTAATGGATAAAGTACCACAGTTGACTCAGATGGATTAAATGATCCTCTTGGATTTATGCAGTTTTTATTTTGTGCACAACAATGTAGATACTAATTTTTCCTTTCTTTTCTACCATTCTTAATTTTCAGAGCATTTAACAAATTAGTTCCTTAGAATTAAATCATGATGGTTCCACTTTAGCAGTAGCAGGAGCTGGATAAGCCATTTTTCTGCATTAGTTGTAGACAATTTCCTGTACCTGCATGTTATGCATAACCTAGTCTCTACAGTGTCTCGATGGCTGGAAAACTACTTTTGTCCAACTCCAACTGTTGCCACTTCTGCTGAAGCAAAGCAGGGGAAGATGAATCTACAGCAGCAGTTAACAAGAGGGAATTTCACAGCCATGGAATCCCTTCTGTCAGTTCCTACCAATTGTTTCATGACAACAGGAGACCAGCTCTGTGTGGAGTTGAAGCTGGAGGAAATGGTATATTTGGCAGCACTTACTCAGGTGTTGTCTATCTTCTCTGGAGGGGAACAGGGCAGGGAGTTGGGAACATCAGGATAAAGTGAGTTTAAATGGCCTATAGGCTGCATGTAGTCCAAAAGCTGCAAATCAGAGTGTGATAATCTTACAAAGGTGGATGATAAATCTACAGATAGTAGATTTTAATGAGAAATTCATAAAATGAACTAATCTGTTGCACAATGTTTAAGTCAGGAAACTCAGGCTTAGGTCTTTGGCTGGTGTAAATAAGAACATTTACATCTATTTTAAGCCAGTTAAATGAGTTGAAACAAAAGGAGGAAGAAACTTTTATGAAAGGCCAGCTATGAAATATCATTTATCTCCTAGGGGCTTGTTTTTAACCTTTTCCACTATCTTGTGAAGACCTTTGCCTAGTCATTAACCAGTTTTAGGCTTTCTAGAATAGATGAAAGCTACTCTATATAACAATTATATTTGGACTGGTGTGTTTGAGTTTATTATTTGAACAAACATGCAGGAGTGGCAGTTATTCACTAACTTAACTGTGCCAGGTTGGCACAGCTCAGACTGTGGTGAACAGCCTTAATAATACAGAACAGTGACTACAATAGTCCCTGCTAATAAACACAACTGATTATTGCCGCTGGTTCTTCCACGTTTCGGGCATCATTTGTTGTTGTTCTCTGCACAAGGGGTTTCACATTGTCTTGGTTGTTTCTCTCGTGCATAAGAACTTTGACTCCATGGATCAGAAGGCTTAAGATTGTTTTATTATGTTTGGCTCCATGTTCCAGGCCTGAGGCTTAATGCCTCGTGTAGTGCAGCCTGGTACAATTCTTCTTTACAAAGCTTAGTTGCAATCTTAGTGCATACTTTATTCTCAGTGCCTAGTACAAGAATGCCTCTTATCATACTAAATTCATGGGCTGGTAACCAAGACCAGCTCCCTCTTACCATTGGTCAGAGAGAGAGAACTATCTCTCTATGTTTGTGGAACAGGGCAGAAAACAGCAGGTGTTATTTTGAGAATACATAAAATGTTTATAGAACTGCTGGTGGGAAAATTATCTTTTCCCTTGCGAAGAATACCTTAGCAGGCATGCTGCTAGGAAATTCAGAAAACCCAAAGTCATAATTACCACAACTGATCAAGCATTGAATCACCACACAAATACAGAATTTATAGAGCTGTGTTTTAAATTAGATTATTCCTAAATTTATATTTGGGGTAATAAAGAAACTGGTAATTAGAAATTTTATGTTTCTTCCCATAATGTAAAGGATTACTCGGTAATAAAGATGAGTATAATACTGATAGATGATTTTGTAATAAAAGTCTCTTGCTGTGTCAATCAAACCTGGATGTGGGCTGTCATAGCTTTTGGCTGTGACACTTCTCCACTGCTTGGTGCATAACATAGAGGATCTTATATTTTGCATTACTTGTTTTGAGTGCCTGCCTCTTAATCAGGGACAAAAATTATTTCATGTTGGTCTTCAAATAGCTGACAAAATTTTGCTGCATCATATGCAAAAAGCATAACCCATTAACTATCTCTTGTTTGGCAAATGTAGAGCATATTAATTACCTTGATCATTGTGAAGCTATCAGATGCTATCAGCTACTATTTGTGTAAGTACAGTCTTGGTTTAGCATCCTGATTTACTAATCTGGCTATGACAGGGAGAGGGAGTTGTATTTGTAACCGGTAGGTTTTGAAAGTCAGTATCCCAATTGCTATGGCATTGTGGTTTAAAGGAAACTTGAGGTAAAGCATTATTTGCTACTACAAGTGATGCTGATCTTGCAAAGTGCACATTGCCTTAATGCCTTTGTTTAAAAATACTAAACAGTAGCGGTAGTCCTAAAAGAAATCACTACAGCAAGTGGTCTTTTTACTTGCCTGATACGACTAACTTTTGACTTTGATCTGATTAGATTCATGTGAACTAGTTTTAAAAACATTATAATTATTATTATTTTACTATTTGCTATCTTTGCTATTAGGAATCTGACCACCTTCTTCACTGTGATAGAGACAACCAGGAAGATTCTCTTAGGAACCATTTATCTTACAAATATCAATTTGATGGTAAAGTTAAGACAAGTCCGAATGTCTTGACAGAAACTGTGGATCTTGCATTACCATTCAAATTATAAATGGTTAATTCCAGTGGATTGTTCTAGTAACCATGCAACCAGAGGAGTCTGTTCTGTAAGCATTGTAGAAAACACTTTCTGTCTGAGCAGTGAAGGTTTTCCCCTTCAAAACAAAAACATAGTCTTGGCAGTAAAGCAAGACACACAATCTATGCAATAAAGCAAATGTGAGATGGAAGCAAATTGGAATTTTTTCCGAGGCATTTATTAATGACAACTGGTATAAATGCCAGTTCCCTTATTAAATCCCTAGTAGAACACATAAGTCCAGGACACTAATATCTCCTGTCTCTGAGAGAAACTCAGATCTTGCTTATTTCTTGATAGAGCAAAAATAAACCAACTAACACTTTTAGTTATCCCACTCTACTATAGAGAAAGAGCTGAGGTCAACATGCTTTTCTTGCAGTACATCCTTGCCAACTCCTAGTTTGCTCAATATCGGCAAGGACATTTAGACAAGGTCTTCTAGTCATTAATTTAAATTTGACTTGGATCAATCATGAATGAATCAGATGCAGACAGCATTCACACATTATTTACTTCACATGGAACACTCCCTGAGCTGACCCATAGAGTCACAAAGCTTAATTATATTTCATCATTGGTTAGAGGCAATGTAACATGCATATTTACTTGTAATCCTTTCCCCCTTCTCTATTCCCATTTCTCATCTTTTTACTTTGCAAGATTTTTGGATCAGAAAAAAGGGTTTCATTTATATTTGCATAGGATGTTATCATGATGGAATTTCCTCCTCCCTATCCTTGCAGTCATCATGCAATAAACAGTAACACAAAAACGAGTTATCTTTTTGCACTGCTCTATACTCCTCCAAATGAACATAGAGCATATGGTAAAATCTGTACAATCTGCTTTTTTCCTGTACTCTGACAATTCTGCCATCTACCAGAAACAGCAGTATGCTCAGCTAAAATATTATGTATAAAACATGAAGCATATAGATTAAACTGACTTATTCCCCTGTCTTTTATCTCTGTTCTTAGTGCACATCAGCATTTTATTCTTTTATAGAAGCCCTAAAACATTTTATAAATTGCAATATAATGAGTGTTGTAGTCTAAAGATATTAAAAGCAAGGATGTGCCAATGAATTTGCAGCTCTGCTGCATTGCAGTCACAGATCTGTGATAAATATAATAATACAGTGCTCTACTCACAACCTATTATTCAATTCATTTCCAATTTGCTGAAAACAGATGTGTACTGTAAGTAATAATTCATTTATTACCTTAAACTTGTGCAATATACTGCTTTGGAGCCAGGAGGCTTCCTGTTGAAGTAGGTGTGAGTGCACACACAGAGGTGCATTTCTGTTCTCACACCTACATTCAATATGCATAAACATACACACATGCTTTTTCCAAGAATTATGACAGCTTCAAGCTTCTGAAAATGGAAGTCCTTTCAAGAAAACAATTAATGTTTAGAGCAAAATTCTTTTAAGGAAAATGTAACTGAGGATACAACAGTTCTAATAACATGTACTTGACTGTAAAAAATGTAATGACATGACCCTGGTATGCCTAATTTTAGTTACAAATGGCTCATTGATAGGGTTCTATTATTCTAACAAAATAGGCCTGTGATTGCCCTATAGAACAATAGACCATAATTTGGAGTACTTTAGAGGGCTCTGATCCTGTTTTTCTGCATTATAACCACTGCAATTTGGGAACCATAGTTCAGGATCTGTCAGTATTTCTGTTTATTATAAGCTTTGATTTCTCACAAGTTTATATTTCTGTTACAAATTTTACTCCAGAAATTCAGCAAAGAAAGCATAAGCCATAATGGAAATAAATAGTAGGATACTGCCAGCATTGGTTCTGAAGTAGTTTGTGCATTTAGTATTCCAGGAGAATAAGGACAAGCTGGTAGATAGTTTTAGAGGTTTTTTCTTTAAGTAGAAGAGGAAAATAAAGAAAAAATCCTTACATAATATTTTGCTTTTGCTTTCCACACATTTTGTCATTAAATCTTTGACACTTCTTAAAACATATTCTTCAGAGGAAAGGGCCAGATTTGATTAATATCTCAACTTGAAAAATGTTGAAAAACACGTTGAAGTTCTTGAAACATATAATTTGACATGTTCAAAATGAAGAGTGTCTTTTTCAGTTTCAAATATTTTTTCATTTTTAAATGTGATCTAAAATATACTACATGGTTGGGACTGTACCAAGCCAAGTAATAATACATTCCAACTCTCTGTTTCAAATTGAAAGTATATTTCCAAATATTTTCCTGAGAGAAAAAAATGTGTTGGGAGCCATTGAATGGGGCAGTATGCAAGAAAACTATTGTAAGAACCTCTGCAGCTTTGCTGGCTTCACTGACAGCTGAACTGGGAATAGGAAGTTAGCCTGAAATTCAGCAGCTCTGATATGGGAGCAATCTAAACTGGTTGTGCACCATTGGCTGCATTAATGCTAAGAAAGGAATTTAAACTGAAAAATGAAAAGCAGATACTGAGAGACATTGTATGGAGAAGACAAAAGCGAGGGAGAAGAAAAAATATGTGAAAAAAAGTTTAATCACAATTGTGAGTACTGTTGGGGGAACTGCTTCATCTTCCTGTTACATGAGAGATTGGAAAGAAATGCTGAAGCAATGTCTTCCTCTGATCAAGTCTTTTCTTACTGAATATTGCTGACATCAAGAGCTTTGAAGCTCTTCCCTCTTTTCCGGAAGATCTGCTTTTAACAGACAATGTAAGAGTGATTGATGCAGAGAAGCGGTATCCCAGATGTTCAGTCATGATTACGCTGACCTGTACTTATAAAATAATAAATATGGTGAGCTGTGCCATAAAGTCACAGCTGCAGTAACCTCTGATCAGGAACCACAGGCAAGGACCTGACTCTTTTTTCCCCACTTTACCTACAACACCAGCCAATTTGGTATGTTACTTTAGGTCTGCTTTACCCTCAGATACACATCTCTTCTTTCTACCTCTCACTGCTATGAATATTTCTGGTCAGAAAAAGAATCCTGAATAATATCATAAAAACTTTTATGGAGCCCGAAGTTTTATAATGTCGTTGAATGTTTGCATCCACAGGGTGTCATATGTAGATTATACTCATGTCATGTGGGAAATGGATATGTAGAGAATTCTCAAAGTTTGACAGAAAGTTTACATACAAATACGTGCTATGTAAACTTTCTGTCAAACTTTTGAGAATTCTCTACAAATCCAAATGGATTTGTAGGGAATTCTCAAAGTTTGGCAGAAAGTTTACAATGTCAGATATGTATAATTTACTTATGTCCTTGCAGTAAAGGAACAACCCTTACAGTGCTAATGCTTAGGTTGTAGCCTGTGTTCTAAAGCTCTGCTGTAGTTAGAAAAAGTGTTTCTGGATCATGAAATAAAGCAAAACCCATGAATCAGCATATACTAAATCTGATCTGGAGAAATTAAACTACAGTTTATGTGAATTATTCCAACAGGAATAAGTCAATAAAGCTTTGGAAACCTCAGTTGGATCCACAGTCATCCCATAAAGCATTGCCAGAAGAGACAGGTTCCCTGGTAGGCATCTGTGGATCCTGTTTTTTTGATAAAGAAGGACCTGCATCCTGCTCTGCAAAGCAAAGCTAAAAAGACAATTAGGGAAAACATGGTGGTTTTCTGTTTAGGTTTGGTTTGGTTTGGGTTTTTCCTGTGGGTTTGTTTTGTTTTGTTTTGTTTTGTTTTGTTTTGTTTTGTTTTCTCGTCTGAAAAAATAACCCAGAAAACAGTCCAAAGCAAAAGGAAATGTTCCAACTTTGAAAAAAAAAATCTTATTCTCTTCCTCATAAAAATTGTAAATTTCAGTGATTCATGGGAAGATTTTTTTTTTCTCTCCAGTGTTCAGATGTGGACCACTGGAATCAAGACTATACAAAATAATTGTATACAGTGGGGTGGTGCAGCTATTCTTTACATGTTTTTACCACGTAAAATTACGAAATGAATTATATTTAAGATGGCATCAAAGGAATTAAGATCCGCTAAACAGTCTGCACTTAATTCTTAGACTTCCATAAATCCTGATTTCTGGTGGATGGCTCTTCACCTTAGAAATCAAGGATTTGACCAAGCTGTGTAAACTCAGTTAAGAAGAATTTGTCATAGTTTAATGGAGCTCAGCACCAATGGATAAGAAATTTAAAGGCTCAGCTCAGAAATACAGTAAACTAAGATTTAATAACCTGATATATTTATTTCTCTAATACTTCAAAACAAAAAAATAAGGAGCAATGGAAAGTGAACCAGACCTGAAAGTGGTAGCCTGTGTGACTTTTTCTTCCAGTCTTTCAGATGCCACATCAAACTTACCAAACAATACAATCACATTCTCAAAATACTTTTAATGATACTCCCAATTAACTTATTCTAATAACTTAAAAGACTTTGTGACTTTTCCCCTAAAAATGGAAAGACTCTTAAATATCTTAGATGTTTGTGAATAGTGATTTCCATCTTAATACTTTAAATATACAATGTGTTACTTCAAGTTATATGAAAAGTGAGTAATTGTTCTCTTTTACTTATACAATATTCTATAGTAGTGTTTAATGGCAACAGGGTCAAACTAAAATTGCCACTAAGCCTAGAAACCTTGGAAAACATAATTCTACTACTCTTGATGGTGTGCAAAATATAATCATTATGGTTTTATTGAGAATTTAAAAAATGGCATAGGAATTATCCAAAAAGGAAGAAAATTCAGGATTCCTAGATGTGTATTTCTTTTACTGAGGAATACTACCACATATGCTCTCAATGGAGAGTCACACTGACTGCACCACTTGGTTCATTAAAAAAAAAAATTTTCCTAGACAAATGCTGAAGAATATGTTTAACTGCAGTAAGAAGAAATTTTGTATTAGTTAGGCCTTGGCAAAATTCCGCCTATATAGAGTTACTGCACAAATACCAAGTTCACATATGTCTGATAAACAAAAAAGTAGATACAATTGGAAATAATTATGTGAAAACATCATTCATTGTCTTTCCATTTCCTATATAGATGTATAGCTAGAACTTGAAGCGTGAATGTTTGGTATAGAATAAATGCAATGTAGCCCACAGAATCGTTCTTCTTTTGGTTCTTCATGAGGGCTTTTGGGGCCAGTAGGCAGGTAATTTGAAAGCCCTGGATTTACTGGATTTATATTGTGCTAAAAAATAAGGGTCCAGATATCTTCCCAAAAATTATAGTTTACCCTAAATTTATCTCATCTTTCACTGGTCTTCTTCCTCTTTTCTTTTACACTTATCAGTCTGGGGGAAAGATGGATGCAAGTTCTTTCCTTCAAATCAGAAACTGTTACTGGATACATAGATTCACATAGATTCATTTAGAGCTCTTAAGTGATTTCAACAGAATGCAATGGATGTAGATTCCTTTCACTTGTCTCCTTGTGCTGTATGGTCTCTGTGAAAAATACCTATTTAGCAACAGCAGAGAATTAGGATGACCTTACCAGTGTTACCTGATAACAAACACAGTTTAATAAATGTGCAGCTCTTTTCCTTTGTCCCTGCAATGCTTTAATTCTATATTTTTAGATGTTTATTTTGACAATGTGGTTTAAATCTTGATACTTTACAAACTGTGAGAATCAACACCACCAGGACTACCGAAGTGGAAATGAACTATGTCAATCATCTTTTCCACCAAAGAAAACTTATCTTGTAACTGCAATGCTTGCTCCTGATTTTACAGCATGATATTCTAGCAGAGCCCAGGTTAGTCTGAATCTCTGGTGAGCCACTTCCTTTCATACTAAGGGACTCTTAGCAGTTTTGGTCCTCACAGCACTGTCAAACATATAAAAGCTAAACCTTCACAACAAGTTACAGATCAGAAGAGATAAATCAGCTACCAAAATCTGCTTGGAGTTTTGAAGCTACTCAAAAAGATCTTTATAGTGAGTCACCAGTCACTTGCAAAGATAGGTCACATTTAAATTAGGAACTAATGCATTATTTATATTGGAGAGGTTGTAACTCAGAAATCACTGTAATAAACAAGGGAAAGGTCTATGCAAGAGCAGTGAAATTATACTGCAATTTGCTCAGCTACAAAGATAAATTATTTCTAAGCAATATATATTATAAATAGGAGTGCTATACAGATAAGCTGTCTCTGAATTATAGTGGAAGAGGACAGAATGCTACCAATTTCTGTGCAAAACTGAGTGTGGTTTACAAGATAAGTCCTCACAGACAGAAGAATACATGGTTCCCAGTGGGTTACAAACAACATTCAAAACCAGAAGATCAGAAAAAACCTAGAATTCTGAAGAAAGAGTGAAAAAAATAATCAAAAAATATTAGGTATTATCTGGTTTAAATTTAAAAAATCTGTGATGTAGGAAAAGTAAGTCTATCACACAAGAGAAGGAGAAAGAATATTAGTGAATATGTGATCTAGAAAAAGACAAAGAGAATTCTGTCCTAAAAGAAGTTTCTTATCCCACCTGCTGCAAGCTTTCTTTTCTCCAGGCTGAGCAGTCCCAACTCTCTCAGAATCTCCTCACAGGAGAGATGTTTCCGTCCCTTAATCACATTAGTGGTGCTTTTTCTGGACTCTCTCCAATATGTCCATTTCTCTGTCTCTTGTACTGGGAACTAGAAATGGACACAGCACTCCAGTTGTGGCTTCACTAAGGCTGAGTAGAGGGGCAGGATCGTGTCCCTCATCCTTCTGGCAATACTTTTCCTAATGCACCCCAGGATACCGCTGGCTTACTTTGCCACAAGCGTATATTGCAGATTGATGATCACCTTGGTGTGCACCAGCACTATCAGGGCCTTTTCTGCCAAGCTGCTTTCCAGCTGGTCAGCCTCCAGCTTGTACTGGTGCATGGGATAGTTTACCCTAGGTTCAGGACTTTTCATTCATCTTTGTTGAACTTCATGAGGATCCTGCCAGCCTCTTTCTCCAGCCTTCTCATGTTCCTCCTGATGTCAGTAGAACGCTCTAATATGTCATGTATCACCACTCTTCCCAGTCTTGTATCATCTGCAAAGCTGCTCAGGGTCCAGCTAGGTCATTAAGAAAAATATTATACAGTATTGGCTTAATTATTGATACCTGGGGTATCAATCAAGTCTCGGTAGCCACTTGTCTTTAACTGGACTTCGTGCCACTGGTCAAAATAACTGGGCCCAGCCCTTCAATTGGTTTTCAATTGGCCTCACTATCCAGTTGCCAAATGCACCTTTTCAGCTGCTCTGTGAGGATGACATGGGAGACAGTGTCAAATGCTCTACTGAAGGCCAAGTAAAGAACATCCAATGTCCCCACCTCCTTATCCACCAAACCAACCACCTTATTGTAGAAGGTTTTAGGTTGATTATGCATGACTTTCTCTTCATAAATCTGTGCTGACTACCCCCAATAAACTTTGTGTTCTTCCCTGTGCTTAGAAATTATTCCTTCCCAGGCACTGAGGGTGAGGCTCACCAGTCTGTATTCCCATGGATCCTTTTTCTTGTTTTTCTTGAAGATAGGAGGGGAATTTGGTCTCTAATATCTCCGTTACCACAACTTTTCAAAGGTGATTGATGCTGGCCTCACAAAGGTATCAGCCCATTCCCTCAGCATTTGTGGGTACAAACCCATCAGGCTCCATGGACTTATGTATGCCCATCTCATTGGAAGTGCTTCCTAAACCTGGTCTTCCTCCACAAAGGGTCATTTTTGCTTGTTCCATGTCCCTGGTCTAAGGGGCCTTAGACTCCTGAAGCCCAGTTTTACTGGCCAAGGCTAAGGCGAAAAGGTGTTCGAGTACCTCAGCCTGTTCCATGTTACTTGTCCCTCATTTTCCTGCCCCATTCAGCAGTAGGCCTACATTTTCCTTAGTCTTCCTTTTGCTGTTTAGGTACTTTATTGCCCTTGCTGTTTATTTCCACAAATAAATCTACATATGATTTTTAAACTTACTAAGACCTGTAGTTATTTTCCTCATAGGTTGGAAAAGAAGTTTTTTATTTACTTTTAAATACTGGGGGACACTTAGGTGAGGGTCTTCCATGCCAACAAAATTTGTGAGCCTTTTGCAATGTGTGGCCTCATGTGAGCTAGGATTCCTGCTAAATTAGAAGTAATGTAGGGTCATAAAACGTTAGTGTTTGAGAATCCTGGGGTTACCCAACAGTGAAACATGAGGTCACACAGTTAGCACCAAGGCTCTCAATGGTTTTTAATTGAATGAAAACAATGTAGCATGTGCTGTCAAGTTTTGACTGCATAATAAAGCCCAGGATGCATGATTAACTTACTGGCAAAGAAAACTACAGATAAAGAACTAAAAGTACAAAAAATACTTCTGACTACTGAAATCCATATGGGGAAATAAGAATGGTAGGTAAGAGCTACTGGCTATCCTCATGTAAAAAATACAGCAAGATCATTAGCAGCCAGCAGGCATAAGTAGCTCAGTTTTATTACTCACAAGAAACATTCAAAATATGTGAACATATGCTTTAAAATGTCAGTGCCTCATTCTGACCTCTTCTTGGGCTGTCATAATTTGTTACTCTTATATCCTAATACATTTTAATTTCTGCTATCTTCTGGAAACTTCCTACAGCACAACACTTGGAACAAAATTGTGAAGTGTAGATGGTGTCAAAGCATCTCACACCAACTCCCAAATATGATGTTCTAATGAAATTTAGGACTGTAACGCATGGGTTTTATTTCCATCTTACAACTATGAACAGGATTAGAAGCCATAGGATGCTCACTGGCCATTCTGGTGCTGCTGCTACAGTAGTCTTATGCTGTGGGGCTCTCCAAGAAGGTGTCCTGGGTGCAAGTGTTCAAACCAAGCATTTAAAATGGCTCCATTTCCCACTGTTGACTACGGTGTGCCAATGCTGCATTTTAAACAGGGCCTCCTCTGTTTAATGTCATGACATTTAACCAACAAACCAGTGGGTAATTCTTCCCTTGTGTGAGACATACATCCTGCTGCAATACAGAATTTTGAGGTGGTCAGCTGACATTCATTTCAGCATGGCAGCATGCTGGAGCAAGCTGACAGGCATGGTGCACTGGCAGGGCAAAGGAGGGCTTGGAGAAACGGAGCAGTGATGAACAACTGTGACATCAAGCACCCAGCTCATCTTACAGATTCTGATCACAGGTGGAGTCTGCAATAGGGTCTATAACCTATATATAGGTACCCAATGTTTTCCAGATGCTGGATGAACAAACACTTCCTGACTACAACTGAAAGGGTAAGCCTTCTCTTCTTTCCAGTTTCTAGTATATAACATTCACATATAACCTGATTTTTATTCCAGCAATAGAGTTTTAAATAGAAAAATCTGCAGCTAAAAGGGGCAACCTTGTTGTATAAGCCTAAAATATTAAATTCACCTTTGAGAAATTATTAGATCCAGCATAACTTTTTTTTTGCCACCTGCACCTCCCTCCTCCTTTACCAACCCCTGCCTTTTTTTACATTTACATCTTGGTACATTACAGATGTGGTTAGCTTTTAAATAGCAATATATAAATCTAGTTCACCAGGTTATCTCTTACTGTAAGTCAGAGCCAGTTTTTTGTGCATAGCAATAAGAATAGCTTCACACACAAAAGATAAGGTCTCTTCTCTCTTCAGTGGAGAAAGAAAGAGCTCACTTGGCTACCCCCTCTGCTTTGAAGAAAAATTGAGAGTTACATTAGAGCAAACCACACAGAATATAGTGAACAGAGAGATGAGTATCCTAAGACCACATCACATTATGAGCATTTTCAGTTACCACAACCCCTTTGCAATGTTTGCTAGCTATAGGATAAGACATTGGAATGAAAAGTGCAGAGTTAGCCATAGAACTAGAAAAATGTAGAAATGTACTAAAGGATTCTGCATGAAGTGCCATCATATATAACTGCAGTAGATTTTTATCTTTGCATTCATTTATAACCTTTCTAAAGAAGCAAGGAGCTGGATAGGCACCACGCCTATAATTACCTTAAGCAAGTGAGATCTTGCTAAATGCTTTTCTTAGTGGGGAAAATTAAACTGCCTCCTTAATTTTTTTTTAAACTGTAACACAAACCCATTATGTGGTGGGGCTTTTTCAGGGACATCTTAAAACTGTACCATATAAAAGACCTGTACAGAGGAATAACCTTGAGTAGGTTCTCTCCTGGGAAGCTGATAGATCAGACAGACTAATGAAGCAAAAGGAAAACAAAACTGACAGGCCTTAGTACCATCTTAGCAGTGCTAGAGGAAGAGGAGGCAAAAACTGATCCTGAGATAGACTCAGGTGTGGTGAAAAGCCACCTCAACCTGCAAGGAATTTTCTGCAGGGTGAAACTGGGCAGGCAAGCTCTCAGTATACACCCAAGAATTCTACCTGGCCCCAACTTTAGGAAGCCAGTTAGCCAGAAGACAATAAAGCATAGCTGTCATGGATGTTCCATTTCTCTCATCATGAAGGATATTTTTTTTCCTTTGGTGGAAGGATAATGATTAGATCCCAAAGGATTTGGATGGCACTGCAGGAACTGATACCAGAACAACAGTTGGCACTACCTCTAGATAAATTTTATGCTCTTTCATTCAAATCTTCAGAGCATTGCTTGGAAGTTGTTTCCTACCATATGTCAGCTTAACCTTGGCCTCTTACCTGAAAATTGACAGCAAAATTTTGAAGCCAGTACTGATGTAAATAAATATCTTCCATTTTAGAGGGCAGGACCCTTTCTTCAGCCTAAGATGTTTTCTCAGTGATGTTTCCTGTCATCCTCTTGTTTAATGACCAACTCAATAAGCGATAATGCACAACAATTGCCTTTATGTATTCTCTTCTAAATACATTCCCTGACTTCCCCAGATTTCAGTACACATACAGAAGCTAAGAGGTGAAACTTGGGAAAAAACAACAAAAAATTGTCTTCATACGAAAAAAACAGTGGAAGTGTTTAAGGAAAAACTGTGGAATTCTGTTGGGAGCATAGGACACCTCCTTATCAGTGAAGTTCATGTTCTCAGTGCAATGACTAAACCATTGTTCTCCTGAAATTTGAAACTACGTGAGTCCTAGCTCTAATTGACTTCTCTGATTTACGCCTGAATGGCCCAGTTCTCCTTTAATATTAAACCCCACAAGCAATTTGCTATTTCTCTGCAATAGAACTAATTTCAACATGCTGTCAAGTGGATTTGCTGGAAAATTATAAGTAGAATTTGCATAGAATGGAAGAACTTGTTTTGTAAGTGGGGGAAGTTATTCAAGTGCTAAAAAGCTTCTGAAAAAAACACAGCTCTATGACTACAAAATAAACGACAACAAATCAGTTACTCCCTTGGAAAGCTGTCTTGGAAAACTTCCTGTAGGTAACAGCTCAGCGTTAAAAAGCAGACAAAAAAGGCAAGAAGAATGCTAAGACTTATTACAGAATGAAGTAAGAATCAAAGATCTTGAAAGTAACGGTTCCCACTACAGATATGCATGTTGCCTCACGTTAGAATACAGCACATATTTCTCCCTATCTCCTCTCAAAGAATAAGAGGCTAACATGGTCTTGGAAGAGGACGGCTAAGGGCTAGTCGAATACAAGCTTTTAATGGTGTGATAAACTGGCACCAGCATTGAATAGGCATTGTTCTTGCAGTACAGAGGTAATATTAATTCATTGCCACCACCAGGTAGCAGGGCCAAAACAAAAGGAAGTCCTTCCTCATGCTTTTCCACTGTAGAGATCACTGCCTTTGGGTTTTAGGACAAGACAGAGGAATATAAAGCAGAACAGATTTCAAAACAGAGTAGAAAAACTACAGGCAAGATAAACATGACTGCACTGTCTCAGTCAAGAATTTCTTAAACTACTGATGTATACTGTCTACTGATGAAAGTAGACCAAAATAATATTATCCTGTACTTATCCTGTTCTCGAATGTTTTCCCTAGGTGTCTGATGGATGCCATGAAACTTGAGGTCTGATGCAGCTCTCACCTGTTTTTGATGGTGCCGTTTTTAGAAAGCTATTGCCAGGGAACAGCAAGAATGGGCTGCTCTGTAAGGGAAGAGTTCCTGGGAAGCTAGAGTGAATCAAGGCAGGCAGGGCATGAAACTGACTGATAAGTCTGTTATGGGTGATTAAAAGCAAATTCATTTTTTTGTTGAAATAAAAATGTTAAAATGTTGATATTAAAAATGACCACACAGAAACCAAAAAGAAAAACCTCAAAAACTGGCGGGGGATTTTCTGAGATCCTGATGCAAAAAGGTGGGAGAAAAATTAGCAAAAGAAAAGCTTGTAGCTCTGGCAAGCTAACTACTCAGTAAAAATGGGACAGGTGATACCATCTCCTGATACTCAAGGGCTGCCCCCGGGGTTAGACAAAGAAGCACAGGTGATACAAAAGGGGGTTGAATTATGTATGTCTTTTCCTGTAAAGTTTAATCTAAACTAATCAAGCAGGCTGTCGGTCCATCTCGACCATTATCGGAAACCAGAGATGAATTTTCAACTAACTTCAACACCAGCGACCAGCTCGTAAAAAGAAGAAACATCACAGCCAGGAAACCCTTCCCATCTGAACATGGACCAAGAAAAGAAACAACTGAATATGAACAGAACCGAGGAATTTCTGCCCGGGGCTGTAAAAACTGTATAAAACCAGAGACATGGGGGAAGCAAATTGTGACATTGAGGGCAGCTTGTCACGATAGAGGGCAAGCTAGGTGTCACCCAGAGCCAGCTCTGTTTCTCAGGGCTACCCGTGACTGTCATGTGGTCGTGAAATAAATCCTATTATTTTTATTAATTATCAATTCAGCTATATTGGACTATTCATTTATAACAAGAGGAAAAGCAGTCCAGAGGAGGACTGGATCTCAGAGAGTCTTTATAGATCACAAGATTGGCTGGGAATACCATGAGAATATTTCTGGTAAGGAGATTTTGACATACACATACCAGAGAACTGTGATTCCACTACAGTGATACTGGTCTATATTATCTCTCAGTGGTGGTTATGTATACTCCTCCTGTCACTTGTGAATTGAAAGACAATCATCAGGTTTTGCTAAATGTTTCTGTGTTGGAAACTATACTATTGAGGATCACTGCAAGCTGACAAAGGCTCCCAAGCAGAGGGAAAAAAAACCTTATAAGCAAACACGCTAACAGCTATAGCTTTGTATCCATTAGCCTCTAAAGGATGTACTTTGCTTCAAATGGATACATTTAGTAAAAAAAATTTAAAGATCTTATCACAATAGCTTATGCATAACCCATGCTACTTTAGATACAATTTTGCCTTCAAAAACCAGGATCCAGTTCTCATAGAACAAAAAAAGAAAAAATATTGCACCTAATTACTAAGAGAGAAAATGGGTAACATACTGAGAATGGCTAACATTGCTGAATTCAGCAAAGTTAGCAAGGACAGAATTTCTCTGAGCATATCTCAGCTTTCTTGACTTTACCTTTTCATTGAGACAAAACAACCTATTAATTCTCAGTTATTACCCTGTTCTTTGTTTATTGCATATAATTTTTTCTGTTACTGCAATTTGCTGCTTGTTAGGCTTCCATCCTACTCCTTTACATGTGAATAATGTAATACATCTTGCCACTGATAACACCAAAATTCTTATGCACAGTTGAATAGTGGTACAGATTAAATTGGAAGGTACTATTGTTTTCACATTATTTGCCCTTTTGTCCTAGGACTATGAGTAAGGAAGCATATTATCACTTCATTCAAAAATGACACATGTAGTAGCCTACATGTTCAATAGTTTTCACTGTTCTGAGGTTATGTAGAGTGCAATGATCATCCACTGATTTAACTCACGTGGACAAATCCCATTGTACATTTTCTTTGCCTTTTGTTTCACCTGAATTCTGTGTTGTCATTATCCACCCACAGGCAGTTTCAAAATACCCACAGGCATCTTGCTTGGCTACTGCTTCAGGCTTTGAAAAAAAGTAGTGCCATATAAAGCTGCAAAACCTATAATATATATGTAGAAAAAAATCTGTCATTTTGTGGTATTTCAGCCTGTAAGACATATGCCGGAGGTGTAAAGCTGCCATTGGTAAAACAATCTTAATATTCCTATGAATTCTTCATAACAACTTGCTAGCAGTCCTACATTGCTTAAGGCAGTCCTACATAAGACAGCAGGCTGAAAGATAAATGGGTCCCTGGGCTGAAACTGATGATCGATTTTTCTTAAGTATGAGTGATTATAGCACAATTTCATGAGCTTCTAGCAAAGACTTTACAGTGCCAACTGGTAATATAATACCACCGTGGCTAAATACACACTGTGGCTTAAGAAGCCCTGATTCTGGGAACTGGGAAGAAAATTATGAACACATCTAAGTATCAAGCAAGTATTTACAAGATTATTTAGGGTAAGAGGCAAAGGAGAGTCTGCATCTTGCATCACAGGACACTCCTAAGAAATACAGAAAAATGGTGCTGGGAATTCTCAGAATGCTTGCATAATTGTTGGGAGAGAGCACAGGCTGTGTTATTTATTACCTGCACTAATATGAAATGAAAGACATCAATTATAAACAAACAAACAAGCTTTTCTTTACAAACTTAGGAAGATATACTGTGATAAATGAAATCTTAATGCTATTGAACATCTGGCAACAGACTAAAAGGGTAAAACTAAACTATAATATAGAAAAATGTGAATTACTGAATTATCATTATTCTTCACTACTTACACAGAAGCAGAATCACTCATACTAAAACAATAAGAAAATATATTCTATTGAATAACAGCTTCAGTGATGTGAAGTAGCAACTACTGTTGTGATCTTCCAAACTTTTTAGGATGAGGTAAATTGTATCCAAGAGCACCAAAAAAATTAGCTGAGAAGATTGTCAATTTACATTCTCATACACTTGAATGCAAGTTCTTGGAATAAAATCTTTCAATAAAGGGACAGTACTGTGGAATCCAGCAATGGAGAAGTCTAGACTTGAAAACTGATGTTTCGTGTAAGAAAAGCAATGTGAGACCCATGTACATAACAGAAGACTATAAAAATAAAAGCATGTGCTTAATTATACAGGATTAGCGAGACCTTTACTTACAGTACTGCTCCTAGTTCTGCCTACTACACTCAAAATCTTGCCATGAGCAAAAAAGAACATATATGAGAAGTGGTGGTAAAAATTCCATGTCAGTCCAGCTAACGCTAACTGTCTATGAAGAATAAAATTAAGTTTGTATCCCCTTGTGGCTACTTTTATACATTTCCAACACCAGTCCTTTTTCTTTATTCCTAACCTGAAGGTTGAAAGTTGCACAACAGCCATCCATAGCTGCAGGTCACACAAAGGGCTACTGTTTCTTATATGGGGGCTTCTGTGGAATTGACCAAGAGGAAATGCACCCAGAGCAGGCACCGCTCCACACGTGGCCACTGGCAACTGTTATCTAAGGTACAAATAGGTCAAGCCAAGGCAAACCCAGATGTGCCCTGCGACCCTGTACTCTCAGGCAGCACAAAGCCTCTATCTGCCACTAGTAATGGCAAAAATCATGTGTCTGGGCTACAGATTTACTTAAAAAAAAATAACATTGATAAATTCCAAAAGAAAGAACTATATGAGTTTAGTAAATTCAACTGTTTATTCACAGAACCTTCTTGTGTGCACAATGAAGAAATTTTTGAGGAAGACTTTATTTTTTGCTTTAGGTAGAAATTTTTACTGAGAACTGAAAGCTCCAATTGAAGCTAGACAAATTCAGGATTGAAATAAGATACATATTTTTAACTCAGAAGAAAATTAACCACTAGTGAGCAATTATCTGAAGATTTAGACGCTTTCTATATCTTGAAATAAATAGATGAAAATTGTCCTCAAAAAAAAAAAAAAAAAAAGAAAAAGAAGAAGAGAAAAGCTAAATAGGAGACAATATCACTTATGAAGTATTCATGTAATAAAATTATTTATTTTCTGTAATGCAAGATGCTTCAGGTAAGTGGTTTTACTAGGTTGTTTTGACTGTAATCCATGGCAATCTTTTCTTTGATTCCCACAGAGTGATTTAATTTGCCTACAATTCTAAAGAGAAATGTCTTGGAAAATTTAGCAAAAACAAAGTCTTCAATTAAGCATAGTATCCATGCTCAGGATTTCTAAAGTACAGGTTGAAAACCTTAGAAATACAGACAGAAGGGACTATAGCATGAATATTCTAATGCACTGCTGAATAGCACAGTGCTTGCTCTGATAAAGCCATTCACAGTTCTTGAAACCTCCAAGAAAGAATAATTGCCCTAAAAGCCAAAATGCTATGCACTAAAAACTACTAATGACAGGTAGGTAATATTTCATCATATTACAAGTTTTCTTGTTTTATTCAAAGATCTCATGAAGATACCCGTGTATATCCCTAGGACAGACTTAATTTTTTTCAATTGAGTGGTATCATCAGTACGTTTTAGCAAGGAACATTTTATGCTACTTTATCAATTACACCACTATAGTTCAAAGAAATTAGAGCAAATGGCCTGAATAATCAGAACATGAGGAAAATAATGACCCAGATGATGACTGGAGTATGTCATGAGTATCTTCTGAACACCAAGGTAGAAGTAAACTTTTAAAATTAACATTAACCAGCTCAAGTTACATTTTACTTTACTTCCTGTTTTATAATACAATAGAGTATCTGGGACCTTAAAAAAATATAGATATATAGCCTAGATGCAGTTTTTTCTGTATTTCTATTAACATGTGTTTTTATCCAGTATTTCCAGAATGCCATGTGTCATAAATGATCAGGTCAAATTAGTTTGTTTTTTTTAATAGAAATATTAAAGATGTTGATACTGAATCAAAATTGCAAAGATCCAAATGTTTAAAACTTAGCAGGGACTACTTTTCGCCTCACATTTGGGTGGGACACACACAGGGTAGAAAAGAAATTAACAAAAGAAAGCCTCGGCTTGGCAAGGCAAACGACCCACCGAGTCTAACAAAGAAACAGGCAGATGTGAGATAACAATCGGGAGCTGAAGCTCAGGGGCTATCGAGGCTAGACTCACACAGAGGGGGAAAACCATTACCCGGAGCTGGACAAAGGGGTACAGAAACACAGCATGAATATTGATGTTTTTTCCCCCGTAAAAACGAAACACCTGCGGACACCGCCGATCAGCCACATATCACTGCATCTTGGCTGACCATCAAGGGTTCCAGGAAAACCAAAAAGGACTCCAGTGACCACCATCACCGGCCACAGACGCTGAAAGAAGAAACCATCAGTCGACCAGGAAGCCTTTTGTGCACCAGTACACCAAGAAAAGAAACCTAATAAATATGAACAGGGTTGGAGAATTTCTGCCTCAGGCCGAAAAAACTGTATAAAACTAGAAGGTACCGAGGCAGACTTCATGACTCCGAGAGGCTTGTAGTGGTAGAGTGCGAGCAAGGGCGTCACTCAGAGTCGAAACCGGTCTGACTCTGTTCCATCGGGGCTATCTGTGACTGTATCATGGTCGCAAAATAAAATATTCCTATTATTAATTGCTAATTTGGCTATATTGGATTATTCATTTATAACACCATGGCAAGAATCATGACAAGTATGTATTATATAGGAGATCTGACACATCACTATCCTTTTATTTTAATTCCTGCCAGTCATTTTGAAGGCAAAAACATGATATAATTTTAAAAAAAAAAGAAAGTATAGTGTATTTGGCCTTAACATTTTCTCTCTTGGTAAAGGGGATTCCTTCTAAAACTTCTCTGACAAAAGCCTACTATTTGTCTATAATTACCGTAAATTTAAAATATTTAGAATTCATTCCCACAGGAGCTGAAAATGGCTAATGAATACTCTGTGACTACTGATCATATAACTAACTAGCATTTAGAAGCACATTCAACAACACAAAGAAGACACTTTGTAGCCCCTGTCACCTCTCTCTCCAAGGAGAGAGAAGTTGATCTAAAGGTTTCTTTCATTAAAAAAAAAAAGTAAAAAAGACTGATTTTTCATAATCAAATATCAGCACTGGAGCAACAACTACTTTCTTCTTTGATACAGCACTCACAATTTGTCCACTTGCTCTACCCAATTAAAACTGTAGTAGAAACAACATAGACATGTCACTGCCATTTTATAAGTTTCTTATATGGAAAATTGCTGGACATTTTCCTTCCATGGGAAAGCTGACTTCTCTGCAGATTTCTGTAAAAACAACCCCATGTCTGTGTGTGGACTCAAGGACAACAGATGCATTCTTTTGTCTGTCTCCTGATACAGGAGATGCAGTTTTCTCTTTCTAGCCAATGATGTAGAGGTTGTAATCTCTCTGACTTTGTAAGCATTGGGGAGTCTTGCTCTGACATGGTGGAGGAAACATGTAACTCTGAACATGGGCAACTTAGCCCTAAAACCTTCTGAATAATGGAGTCATTCTAATAAATCATATAAGCCTTCTGATACTGGAGTCAAGGAGCCTCATTCCTCACCCAACGCAAGAACCTAGAGAAACAAACAGCATTTCCAGCACACCCACAGCATTTTAAAACAACATAGACATGGACAGAGTAGACAATTTTAGACATGCACCAAACCTAAAGCAGCTTGTTCCCTTAGAGCCTAGGAGATGCGTAGAGGTCCTGGAACAATATTTGGCTCGGGTACCTGCATCTTTTTGCCTGACTTAAAAGAACATGGTTATTGATCATATAGGATTCATTGATGCAGAAAGCCCTTTTTTTTTTTTTCCTGTGTACAACTCCTTGCCCTCTGACCCAAGGATTTAGCTTGTGCTTAAACCATTTAAACAGCTATGTGGCTTATATGTCTATCTGGTTTAAAAATCTAGTTTCCTATTTTTAAGTAAATTTACATTGTGACCTAAGATTTCTGTAGCTACAACCCACTGTCACTTTTTACAGCAAAACCACTAAACTTTGTAAAAAAAGTAGCAGCTCTCCCAAGATAAGATAAAGCACTGTTCAAGCCCTTCAAACCTTTTGTAAAGCAATGCTTACAGGTTCCAATTCTGCTTTTTAAGCCTGCAAACACTTCACTTTTTAAAGTTCTACACATTCCTCAACTCCTTCACTAAAAGCTTTTTCTTTCTCTCTTTCTTTCTTTCCTTTCTTTCTTTTTCTTTCTCTTTCTTTCTTTCCTTTCTTTCTTTTTCTTTCTCTTTCTTTCTTTCCTTTCTTTCTTTTTCTTTCTCTTTCTTTCTTTCTTTCTTTCTTTCTTTCTTTCTTTCTCTTTCTTTCTTTCTTTCTTTCTTTCTTTCTCTTTCTTTCTTTCTTTCTTTCTTTCTTTCTTTCTTTCTTTCTTTCTTTCTTTCTTTCTTTCTTTCTTTCTTTCTTTCTTTCTTTCTTTCTCTTTCTTTCTTTCTCTTTCTTTCTTTCTTTCTTTCTTTCTTTCTTTCTCTCTCCCCCCCCCTTTATTTTCCTTTCTGTCATATTCTAGGATAATAAATTACCTATTTCAACAGAGGTACAGACTTTTAAAAAAGTATTTTACATTACAGTGATTAGCAACTGCATTTTCCTTGACTGTTGTACTTGGGTAGAATAAAATAAATGAGCCCATAGGCATAGATCTGTTAAGTTTAAATAATACATGAAAGTGACTGGTATCATTAAAAAAAGAGAAAGCATATTTTTCAAGGACAAAATACTGTGTGTTCAAATGTATTTCTAACATAAAATACTAGCATTATACACTTAAATCAGGAACTTTACTTCTTTAGAAACATAATTATACTGTTCAAAGGAAACTACTGAAACTACTGTGTACTTTTATGAAATGATACAATACAACTTTACTTTGCAGTGCATATTTCATACAAACTGCATTATGAAATGTACCACAGAGATAAATAATAGTTATACAGTCAAATAACAAATAATAGCAGAGAGAAAATGTTAAGTTACGAGAGATGGAGAAGAATATATGCTACAAAATTTGAAAGGAAGATAGAGACAGTAAGCCAGATATAGAGACAACAACAATAAAATGAAGGTTTCCAGAACAGCTAAAGTAAGGCTGTATAAATAAGATACACAGGTCACTATTATGTAAGCAGATGAAGGAGAGTAAGTGACAGCTGCAGAGTTAGTCATCATTTATTTTCTGCCATTTTCTGACTAATGTTCATATGGCCAGTGAAACATTAGAAAGTTGAAACATGTTTACAACCACCAATGTAAAAGTATGAAAAATTGGCAAGAAAAGCCCAAATAAATGCTGTCAATACTAAACAAGCAAAATAAATGTCAGGGGGTTATTTGACTAAACACTGGAGTAGTTAGCTTTTGAAGCTTTGATTGAAACCACCAGAGGAAAGCCAGTATGCTGAAAAACTTGTTACTGCTTGTGGAGGTCCTGAATCAAAGAATCAGATATTAATAAAAGAACAGATATGATAGCTACTGGCCCCTTGAGCAACGATTCAGATGAGTAAATTTAATACAATGAGCACCATACGATGCAGGAGAGATCTTATCATGGTATTAGTACAAAACATAATTTTAAAAGGTAACTAGACCTTTAGAGAGGATAAAGGAGAAAGAAACATCAGTAAATTCAACAATGAACAGTACTGAATCTAAGAAAGGAGTCATTTTTTTCTGCTGAGTTAATGATTTTGAGGTCAGTTTGTGCAATAGCATCAAGTTAGTGTCTATCTAGAGTTTATTGAGCAACCACAGACGTAAAGTCAGAACAAAGGTGTACAGTACTGTAAAAACTGCAGAAATTCTGCTATTGAAAAGACAGATCAACCCCTTGATATAAAAGAGAAAAAGAGCACATATTGCCTTTCATGTTGAAGTGAAAAGAAACATTATAGGAGTTGGATTTCTTCTTTCCCCCAGAATTCTCTGTAGGTTGGTATTCTTCTTTTTACTAGAAAAGTGAAAAGACAGGTGAAAATAACAACTAGCTTTGCTAAAACTTACAGTGAATTTCCAGCTTTCTTTTGAAAAATAGGAATTTAATAGATAAAGTGTATCAAAGACTCCTCTTGTGCTTGTGTACAAATTGACTAGAACCATCAGCTTTAAAATGTCTAGAAAACTTTTCTCTAAAGTTTTAGGAATTTGATCTGGAAGGAATACAGCATTTAATAGAAATCCAGGAGGATGGACCAGTAACATCCTTACATAGGAAGCAAACCTTAAGTGTAAAAAATTAGAAGCCCTTAAAAACTGTGAAGATGAGTGAAATGAGCACCGAGAGTAAGATAGTGTTATTTGACTCACATCACAGGTGATTTGTTCTATATTTATTTAGGACTAATTTCCCTTTTTTGCTTGTTCACTAACTGTCTGAAATGAACAAAGTAAAGACAATTTTGCATGGTATTTCAATATGGAATAAATCTTCCGTTTAGATTATAATTTTCCTTATAATACATTTAATGCACAGGCTATTTAATGATTTAAACTTCAAAAATCAAACTATATTATATTATGTATTACGCACCAGTTCTTCTCAAAAATTTTGAAAGCATTTCCCCTGCAATTACAGAATAGTAAGCAGTAGTTAATCTACCAATCACACTTGAGTTAATATTTCTGAATCACATTTCACAATGTTGCCTTTGAAATGAACATGTAAATCTGTGAGAAAATAAGGATGAACAGATATAAATAAACCAAATTAATCCTTCTACAAACTTGTTTGAATCAATCTCTGAACAATGATGTACAAAAGCTAACACTATAAAATCCATACAGGGTCACACAGATTAATCACAACAATCGCAATGTTATGACATGAAAAATTGTAAGAAGGACCAATGAAAGCTTCTGCTTAGATTAAAAAAATTCTGGCTGATACAGTAACTATTTTTCTGCCAAAATAGAAAGTTGAAGTCAAATTAACTGCTGCTCTGTATACAGTCTGTCTTAACAATGAAACCTATCACAATGACAGAAAAATAGAGATGTTCTTGGCAGAATGCATGGCAACAAATGTACAAGCAACAGTTATCTTTTCAAGAAATAAGAATCAGATTTATTTTCCAAGGCTCAAAATTATCTCCATAAGTCTAACATCCATAATACCTTACAGAAATTGTCTGCTATTGTTATATCACATCAGTTTGATTTCAATTCTTGATTCAAGGGTCCTTGCAGGCAGTTGTAAAGGATTTTGCATTCTAGGTACAATTCCAAGCACATGATATTTTTCATATCTAAGCACTTATTTATACTATGGGATTAAAATCCCTTCTCCAACTCCCCCAGTGGAAAAGTGTTGTACTAATTTGCATTGAAACACTGAGTTTCTTACTCACAGCATTGTTTCTAATAAGAAAAATGTATAAATTTAATGAGTATTCCACTGAGAAAAACCCTGCCAATGTCAAATGTGTAGGCATCATTTGTATGCTTTTTCTAGAAATCAGAAAGTATGATAATCTCCCTCACTTGCCTTAAACCTAGTAGCAAACCAGCTGAGTAGGTTTTTTTGGCTTCTGCTTTGTCTAATTTACACATTTTTTTTAATAAATATGCCAAATTTTGCAAAATTGGTGTGCAGTTTGTACAGGGTACCTACACTTAGAAATGTTAAGTCCAGCTTACAGGCTGTGGGCAGAAGCTGGCCTGAAAGATACTTCTGACGGGCTTTTACATTCTCCTAAGCACTAATTAGATGCCTAACAAAGGACAACCAATTAACAGAGCTTGACCAGGCAGACATTTCTGTCTGGATATGTTCTCTGAGACAGAATCAAACCTGTTTCTCCTACCACAGTCAACTAAGATGGGAAGGAGGACATGAGAAGCCTGGCATGTTACACTGCTTCTTCTGCTGCCAGTGTGAATATTGGTCACTAAACTGGGACCCACCATAGATGGGGGACACTCACCTGAACACATAAACACACTTGGGAGGAATTTCAGAGGTGCTAAGCAATCAAACTGGCTTTGGCTTTACTGAGAATCTTCTAACAAATAAGTCTCTTGTTTATATTTCTCATTATATATGTTATTTAATATAGCTTTCTTAGTCATAAAATGTCTGAATTTCTTAGTCTCTCATAATAACATAATGGCCAATTTTACTGGTGCGTCAGAACGTTATCTTAATTAACAAATTTAGAGCTCTGATGAAACAGCAAAAACCATAGCCTAATACCAAAGAATAGAATTACAGAATGGCTTGAGGAGGAATAGGCATATTTCCATCTTATTATTTTCATTACTGTTTTATAAGAAAGTTCCACGGAATGTTATCTTATTTCTCAAAATTGAGAAGTTTTTGCAACAGAAATTGAAAGAACTAAGTGCCAGTAAAAATTTTGTTGCAAATATACAAGTATAGATTTGATGTAAAATTCTGGAAAAAAATGTTATAGCTATGGCTTTTTCTCTTTTCTTTGGTGATATATTTCACTGCTAAAAAGTCTTAGAAATGGTAAATATAAAACATATTTATTCATATTTATACAGTTATAAATGAAGCATTGCTCCATTAAGAATTCCTCTAAATGAACAGTAAGTTATTAAAAAGAACTTTACTTTTGGGTTCACTCAGGTAAGGCTTCGCCTTATGTTATTTTTGATCTTTTTTTATATTATAACAGGAAAAATAGAACACAGTTACTGCACAGATTAAGTATTTTACTTCTGGTGAAACCCAGTTCTCTTCATATCTCTCCTAATCTAGATCTCTCTTCAGTATTCATTTCCTTTCTTCACTCTCCGTTTTCAAAACAGCTAATGTAATCTAATCAGCTGGTGACATTTACAGGGAATGAATGAAGACCTGTTTACTAAAACCTTACATTAGTTAGTTCATTTAAACTATCCTTCCAGGAAGATAGCAAGGATAGCAAGTAGCATCTTACACATATTCCTCCAAGGACTTTTGTTCTTTCCAATTTCTTAGAAGAAATCTGGTTAGGTTTTAACTCAATTTCTCATCAAGAATTGCCACCTGCTTTTAATTTTATGCACAACAGAAATCTGCAGACTTACAAATACTAAAATGCATCATAAACTTTTTGTGCATTAGATTTAAATCTATTCAACATAATGAAGGAAGGAAGATCAGTTTAACTGGAAAATAGGTTTGATGTGGAATTGGAGAGGTAGAGTTAAAATCTGTGGTCAGTCTCAATGTTTATGTGTCATCCTGGTCAACCACCATGTGGCCCCAAAATTACTTATGTGCCTACGGAGAAACTTACACAGAAAAACACAATCTGGCTGCTTCACTACATAACAAGCAAGGGAAAAACCAAACCTCTCTTCACTCTCTTTGCTGTCAAACCCTTCTGCATCCTCCAACTAATCATATCACATGCTGACGTTCAATACAAAGATTGTGTGTTAAGTTCTCCCCTCATGACATACATGTATGTTCTCATTTGAGATATTTCTAGGCCATAAAATTCTGCCTGCATTCATCTCAATGCCTTGCTCAGTATTTTGTCTGTGGTTATTCCCATTCTTTGCTGCTTATGTCTGCTTATTTAGTCTACACTGAATTCAAGTCCCTCCCTTGTGACTCCATGCCAGTCACCCAGGCAGAGAGAGCCACAAAGCTTAGGGAGCATTAGCACATGTAAATACTGTAAAGAATCTAGGCCTTAACCTTTCTCTAGCTGCCTTTTCTTTAAAGGAAGAGGCCATGAGAAACACAACAGAAATATTGGGATACTCAGGAATTTAATACTGCTGGCTAGAGAAAAGCATAAAACAAGTAAGGTGAACCTGTTCTGTCCAATGTGCTAGTAGCAGAAACGAATTTGATCACATTTATTTATTTTTAGGTGGCACTGTATTGTTCTGCAAAAGATTGTGAAATCAGTATCTGGGAGAAATATGATATTGAACAGGAAATAACACCTTCCTCAATGGATAGACAGTCATTTTTTGAGAGACTAATCACTAGCAAACATTCACTACCAGCAGAAATACTGAAATAAGCACTTCTTTTTGAGAAAAGGAAGCTGGAGAGATACAGAGACAGTATTAAGCCTAATACATATATCTCGACAGTATTACTATTACTAATGATTTCCAATGATGGCATAGTAATCTCTCTTTTTTTTTTTTTTCATGTTTTAAAGAGCAACCTATGACTACTACAAGACCACTTCTAATCTATTAGACTTATAACTCTATTCCTTTGGGCTCTCAGCAGTAGTAATATTATGCATGAGTTCAATATGCTAATTTAAAAATTATAATGATTTCTTAAAAGAAAAAAAAAATGTAAATCCAGCAGGAACTGTACAGTAAGGCAATTTCTCCTAAGAGTCAGGCTCCATTGACAAATAGCTATACTTGTTTGTAGCAGTGTTTTATGCAAGATAAACTACTTATTTAGGAGACTTTATTGCTTGCCTGTATGAACAAGAGATGGACCCAACACTTTAGTAAGACAGACATTTGTTCAAAATTATTATTACTGAAAGATATTGCCTGATTATGAAATGGTTATTCTATCGTTTAACTTCTTCATAACATATCCAGTAAAAATTCTAGTAATCCAACAGGACTGGCTGTCCTCCAGATGCATATACTTCTAACGAATAGGTTAAATTTACTCATAGCTTGATACCTGATTACAAATTCAGAGCTGTAGTCATAAAACTGGTCATGATTATAATTGTACTGTACAGAAAGAAAATGCCTACAAGTATTTTTTTCTAGTATCTGGAAAATATTTAGAACACATTACATTATTACTTATTACAAAATTATGTCATACATATCAAATATTAGCATGACTACTAATTATAGAATATAATCAAGTCTATTACAGTCAGTAGTAGACAGACAGTCTACTTGTTTGGATTATGATTATCCACTTTCTTTTACCGGGAAAAAGTAGTAAAAATATTGATATTCATATCTGAGAGATTCATAGTTATTTAACAAGTGCAAATGAGAGGATGATGCAATTTTAGTCTTATTTAAAGATTAGTAGTAATACGGACAGTTCCTGAAACTTTGCATTGGTTAAATTTTTCATAAACTTTAAAATTGAGACAACAATCTGTTTTCCTTTATTTTTGAGAATGAATGTGTAGAGACAGTTTCCTTAAGAATAGCAGCACTGTTCATCCAGGAGAAGATATCTTAATCACACAAAAATAAGCAATCTGCATAATATATTAGCTTTTTCAGTCACAAACTGATGAGGAGCAATAAGTGATGAGTAACTTGAGAGTCATCAAAGTGGTTTGACTTCAGAACTCAGCTGAGTAACCAGGGAACTAGTTTCAACAGTTTTATTGTGGGATCAGGTAAATATTTAGCATCTAATCTTGTGAGACTATAAATTTAATGTCCAAGACAGAGCTTTGTGGATGTTTGCTCAGCCCTCTTATCATCCCCACAGGAGAGTGAGAATAAAATAATAATTATGTATGAATGTAATACAAGCTGCACATTCAATCAAGTCCCCTGAGCAAACTAATGCAAGTAAGAAAAACCAAGAAATTAATTTCCACAAAAAGGTTTTGCTCAAGACTTTTATAAATTATAGATTACTCAATTTGATTAAGCTGTTCCTATATTAGTCATGTTGTAGCAGACAGCAAAAAAGCAAAGGTTTTGCCAAAACAACTTGCAACATTATTTAAATAATGTTTTAAAAGTTTACCACTATTATCAACTTTTCTTAAAATCCTTTCCCTGCTAATCTTACCAGATTTGTAAACATTAGCAGGTGTGTGCCTTGATGGTAGGAACCTCTGTAACTGTGGCCTCGCCTTTTAAAAAAGGATGCTAGAGTACTTGAATGCATCCCACGAAGGCCAACCAAGATGGTGAAGGGACTGGAAGACAGAGCTCCAGAAAGATCCAGGGCACGAGTGGTGCCTTGGAGCAACAATGCAGTAGGTGGGAACTGTTGTATTGCACTAAGTAGTTAATTCAATTATTATTTTGCACTGGATGGTTTGTTTGGTGTCACATGGTTTGTTCTGTACTCCCTCCCAAGTCTGTGGTGTTGGTATCCCCCGGATTGGTCCCTCCCTTCTCCCCTCCCTCCTTCTATCCCATTGACTGTAGTCCCTCCCCACTCTGGTTTAAAATCTCCCGCCACGAGGTGTTCCTTCTCTTTCCTCTCCCTGAGTTTGTTCTACACTAAAGTGTTGCACTCTAGTCCAGAGGAGAAGGAGAATCCCATGACTTTTACTTTTGTCCTTGTTGGCATCTCGGTGTCACTGAGGACAAGAAGCAACCTATTGGAGCCACCCCTGAGTCCACCCTGGAAGTCTAGAAAGCTTCCTCCCAGCAGATGGGAGGCATGAGGGCAGCAAGCACCTGGTCAAAATGGCCCAAAGGAGGCCAAGGGCTGTGTTCAGTGCTGCAGAGGAAGGCAAAAGGTGCTGCAGGGGACAAGAGGCTGCCCATCTTCATGGGGCATGAGCAGCAACCTGGCCAAGAGTGCCCAGAGAAAATCTTACATCACATGCTTGATGCTGCAGAGGAAGGCAAAAACCTGCCAAGGGCCAGTGCCAGTCTTCCCCAGCAGCAAATTCCTTCCTGACCCCAAAGGTGGTAATTCAGCTATTCCCTGAACAATGCAAGACCTGCCTCCTCATCCCACACAGTGGGCATACCTCCCAGGAGAAGCCTCACTTCTATTCTGCTCCACGAGGGTTCATGTTAGGGTCTTCCAAGAATGAGCAAATGCCCTTGGCCTGATCCACCTTAGAGCAAGAATCCTTCCTGCACCTGGCAGGGTGCCAATATGTGCACCAAGCACTGGGATCCCTTGCAACACCTCTGCACCTCTTTTCTTATGACTGCTGCCCCTGGCTCCACACAGAGTATCAGGACAGGGAATTCTAGAGTACTCTTTAAGGCACTCTCTTTGTGTTGCCATGGCTATTCAGCTGAGATAAGATTTCAGTCCCTCAGATGAGCTTCAAAACGACCCTGCTGGGAACTGGTTTTGCAGAGGAGCAACCCCAGAAGACCTGTCCTGCCTCCAGTTCTCCTCCCTCAGCTTGAAGTGATTCTACCAGCTCCTTAAGGACTTCTCTCTGATGTATTCTGGCTGGTTTCAGGCCAGCTAGTGGCTTCAGTCAGTGGGTGATGGGAGGATGCTCCCTTTTATCCTGTTGCAGGACACTGTGACTGTGGCACTGTGACTGTGGCACTGTGACGGCACAATGGTGGCACTGTGCCACAAGGGTGACAGGGTGCTCCATTCACAATTCCACTTGCAACAGCCTCATCCTCCACCCAGCGTCCTTCAGAGGAGTACCTTTGGGATGCTGGCCCCAAGGCAGTCCCTGTGCCAGGACGCCCAGCCTGCTGTCCCTGCCCTTGGTGACCATGCACTCGGCACAGGTGCTGGGAGACAAGGATGCATCCTCTGCCACTTGGCTCCCAAGAACGAACTGCGTGCTGTTACCTTTCTTCCAGGCTGAGGAGAAAAACAATCCTGCAGCTGAGAGGCTACCTCTATTATCTTATTTTGTCAAGCTATGCAGAGCTCTGCATTACATACTCCTCCTCCTCTGAAGAATACCTAGATGTTTACTGACTTAGCTCTCATTGTAGCATGAACAACAACAAACAAATGAACAAATTTTTCATGAACAAATAATCTACTTTCTCAGGAAAATTATTTCAGTAGTATACATTTTAAAATAATAATAATAATAATAATAATAATAATAATAATAATAATAATAATAATAATAATAATAATAAAAGATATTAGTATCCCTTAGAGTTAAAATGAAAGATTTTTTTTTCTCTCTGTGCAGAGCTCATATAAAACTAAATACAAGACAAATAACAAGTGAGGATTTTCTGAGATTTCAAAATGTTCAGACATCTAGCTACAAGATGATGTACAACTCACACAGTTACTTGAAAGAGTCTTATAAGAATGGCATTGACTATTGTAACCTGTGTAATACAGGATGAAGTGAAAAAAAACTGTGGCAAAGGCAATAAAACAGCACTCAAACCATCTGCATCTCAAACCATTCCAACTTATATAAAGAGTTACTGATTATTCTATTATGTTATTTAACAGTGCTCTTTTTTTTTTTTTTAACACTTCCATGATCTAATCAACATCTTATTCTGTCTTTCTGTTGTTGTCTTGGGGAGTCCCATTCTAACTAATGAGAGCTGGAAGGTCCAGCCAATTTCTCGATGACAGCAAAGTACTGCATAGTTAAATTTTGCAAGTTATTTCCAGATGCGTGCAAGGGACAAGGTTTGTTAACACAAGGAAAACCCCAGTTTATTCAATTTTTAATACTTCTCATGCTTTCTTTTCCCTGATTTTTACAATGTTCCCCCCATCCCCATTTTTGAGAATGGAGATTTTTTCATAGAAAAAATATTGCAGAAAACTAAGATGTACTTCAAAAAGAAAGCTAATTCAACTATTTCCCTTTTGTGGTTAGCTCTGTAGAATTTGTAACCTCCTAGCTGTCTGCTGATCTGTGTTAGTAATACAGTAGTTGTCACTGTGTACTCTGGTACATAATGGACCAGTGCCACAGTATTAAAAGTGTTGTCATCTGAGGTACAATCTCTGCCTACAAAGTCACCTTTCTGGACCGAGATGGATAAAGGCACTTGAATCCCTCTCATTGAAAGGCAGCTTTCACCTCTGTTCCCACATAAAAAATTTGTATGGTTATAAAGAGAAGATGGGGAGAAAAAGAGGAAAGGGAGAAGACACATATGGTAAGTGCCGTCCAGCCATAAGGTCAGGAGTATCTGCAGGCTGAAGTCATGGTATATTTTCAGCCCTTCCCCAGTCCTACATAACTTCCTTTTTGTGAATTTGAGTTGGAAAAAACTCAACTGCAAGGCAGGTTTTGCTTCCAGTCAGGACATTGTTATATCACCTGTTCCTCATGCAGAGCACTGCTGGATGATGTCTGTCTAACCACTGAACTGGCAGAGAGAGGGGAAGAGCAGCAAGGAATGGCAGAATCCTAAAGCCTGTGTAAAGATCCAGAAAGGAATAATTTTAATACTATTTGGCATGACGGTTTTTAACTCCAAAGAAATTTTGTCTTGCTGCCAGTTACATTGTGGCCATATTTATGTACCAATATGCTTGCTGTTTTCTGTTATTTAGATGAAGTATTTCAAACTTTGATTGGCAATCAAAAATCAGTTGACACAATATGGCTATACGGGATTAAAGTTGGATACTGGCACTCTGTCATACAGAGTGTAACCTCACAGCAGGTATGTAATAATCATCCAGAAATGTTCTGCTGCATGTATCTGATTACTTAAATTAATCTTTAATGTGAAATTATTCTAAAAACCTGGCATCTCATTTATCTCGCTGTGTTACAGAGAGAATCACACTGTTTACACATTCATAAAACACCAGAAACAGCCACATGAAAATTTTTCATTTCTCTCCCCCATTTTTTCACATGGAACACAGAAATTTTCCTTAAAATTTGCTTAGGTGCTGCATAATTTCCAATGGCAGATTTGACACTGTAGTTTGAAATCGTTTTAGTATTCCCTCATTGTGATTTTGTGATTAAAACCCATAATTCTAACCATGATAAAGTCAGGAAAGCTTGGAATTCTCCGAAACTGCCGGGATAAATTAGTAGTGAGTAATAATTCCTGTTAATGTCCTGTGCTTAGATCTGAAAGTACAGCAGTACCATCTTGACTGTAACAACAAGTTACATTGTTAATGTTAAGTAAAGGAGGTGAAAAGGGACCTGTGCTGTCACAAGCAATGCAGCATGTGCATCACTGGGACAACAATGCAACTTCTATTGCTAGTGCAATTATACGTAATTAAGAGACAGAAATAGGGATGCTTATTTTTTTTCTCAATAGCATTATATCTGCCTATAAATATATATACCTGCATGAAATTATATGCATTTATACTATTTAACTACTGGTATAAAGAGAATGTTCCTTAATTTTGGTGTTCCCCTGTAATTAGATCTCAGCTTGCAAATTTTGCAATTAAAAAAACGTTCATGTGAGAAGGGGAAGACAAAATAAAAATACACTGGTTCAACACTTGTATCTCCCAAGTACAAGTGTAATACTCTAACATCACTATTCTTCTCACATTTTTCAAAACTGCTGGAAATAAAATGCAGAAACCTTTTCCATGTCAGGCCAGAGTTTAGCTCGGCAGAACCTGGGACTTTGGAAGTAGTTACCCTCAGGCAGGTGCAACCTAAAAACTCAACAAACCCCTAGTAACTTTTGTTATGTTCTTACTGAGAAAACTCTCCCCTCCTTACTAAACACTGGCTAATGATGAAAAATGCCACCATTTACAACTTCACCTTTTGTCTCCTGAACCAAATGGCTGAAGCCTGCAGTAAGAATAATTCAATGTGACAGCTTATCTTCTTGCCCAGTGGGGGTCTTTACTGAAGTGTGGCTATAAAAGCAATTTCCATGTTGATGATGATGATGACTGAAGCCTTAATAATTCAGATCCAAACTAGTTTAAAAAAGCAGGAGGATCCCACTATGACAAACCAGAAGTATCTTCTTAGTAGTATCTTAACCCTTGCAAATGAAGTGAAATTGAATTGATATATAGCACACATGGTACTTGGATTCCTTAAAAGAAAGCCGCATAAAAATCTTATATATAATGGCATATTGTAGCAGAAGAGCTTGTAAACTCTTATTTGCAGATGTTAATAAGATAGCCATGAAAATCTAGTCAGATCTAAAGTTTGGCATTGTTACTTCTCAGCCAAAGGGTTTGTTCTAAAGTGCAAAGTAATGAGAAATAAACTTTCATCGGAAAACAACAAACTTGATTACATCTCAATCATTGAAAAAAACAAAGCCAAGAAAATTCTTTGGATACTATTCTAATTTCCTGGGACTATACAACTGCCACTCTGCTTACAACACAATCTTCCTGTGCTTAAAAAGCAAAAATGTAAGACATAGAGTTTTAACTTTTATGAGGATGATATCAGTGCCCAAGGTGGTAGAAGAGTGAAACAGACAGAATATATTCTCTTATATAAAGAAAATATAAATACATACATACGTAAGCATAGATAAAAGATGGTTATTTATGCCAAACTCTGTTATGAATACAGATTTTTATATATATATTTATAATAAACCTAACATATAATACACAAAAATATAGAAATAATAATAATATACTATAAATAAATAAAAATAATATTTTTATATAATAAAAGGCCACTATATATAACTTTTATGTGGCATATGACATTATATGAAAAATTTGGATGTATATTATGTGTCATAAAAAGAAATAGCTTCTAAATAGTAACTTCTATGAGAAGGTAACTTCCAAAATAAGCTGCTCAACATAGTCTTGTATTTCATAAAAGTATCATAAAGCTTTTATACTAATTAACTTACACTGTAAGTTACTTGTACTTACATTATAATATATTTCAAAACCTTAATTCTGATTAAATTCACTATAATAATGGATTTTTTTCTAATAGAAACTGGCATAAATGTGTTCAATCATTGAGATCAATACAAATTGTTGCATAAGCCTAAATTTATCCATTAGAGGAAAAGCAGAGACTTAATTAGCTATTTCTTCATGTCCTTTCTTTCAAGTCAGTTAACATTTCCAAAACCAAATATTCAAAATAAAACCAAGTCAAACTGACAAATACTGACCACAGAAATTAGTTTTAATTTCAGATATGTGTGAGGAGACAGAACAAACTTCATCCCTATGACACCAGCTTGTCACATACTCTTCTCATTATGACTTCAACCTTCAACAGGTCCATGAGGAGAATCAATATAAAGTGGCTTGACATGCCAGAGCAACTCACTGGTACACCACAAAGCGTGTCCTTTAACTCTGAGATTATTGCAGTGGTATATTCAGTCTGGCTGGGATGGAGTCACTAAATTAATCTTCTTTTCAGCAGTCCATGGGTGGTGTGTTTCCCAGCTGTGCTAAAACCATACTGGTACCAGACCGCTCTTTTGGCTGCTTCTGGACAGCGCTTGCGCAGAAGCATCAGGGGTTCTCTCCACACCTTTCCCCTTAAAGGCTGGGAGGAGGGGGTGGGTAAGAGGTTAGACGAGGACATAGCTGGGGTAGCTGAGCCAAACTGAGACTTTGGAAGCAGGGACTTTGGAAGCAGTTTCCCATGGGAAATTCCATACTGTACAACAGCATGCCCAGCAATAAAACCTCAGGGAATGGAAGAGGAAAGGAGTATGCTTAGTGTTATGGAGTTTCTCTTCCAAAACAACTGCTACATGTGCTGAGGTGAGGCTCTACTTTCTAGGGAGCAGCTGGACATTTGCTTGATGATGCAAAGCAGTGAATAAATTTCTGGTTTTGCTTTGCTTACATGTGCAGTTTTTTTTTTTTTCCTTATTAAATTGTCTTCTTAATCCACCAGTCTTTTTGCCTTTCTTCTGTTTTTCCCCCATCTCTCAGGACATGGAAGAGAGCTAAAGGTAGCAGGGGGTGTTTGGCTGCTGGCCATGGTCAACCTACCACAACTAATTTAGTGCAAATGGATATTTACATTTCAGGAAGAGAAGGCATTTTGCAAGACCAAAGCAGTATGTTATATTTTGGTTTTTTGCAGTACCATCTATCTCTGAGAGGTTCTTTAAAAAAATATAGGAAATTAAAAGAATGCATTTCTTTACCACAACTATGCAGATATTTGTTGATGATATCCAAAATCACTGAGCCAGTAGAATATCTATCCTTGCAGATTTATAAAGCTCAACTGGTCCTGATTAATCCGATGTAGCTTTGAATTTGGCCGTGCTTTTAGAGTGCGACATGAACTCCAGTAGTTGGTTATTACCTGAATTATTCCAGGGTTCTCTGATCTAGTACTCCTTGCTTCTTTCAGAGCACTATTTGAAAAAGCCATTTTCAGCTTTCCAGCAGGCTTGAAATGGCTTTAATGTAAGGTAATTTTCAGGATAAGCCAAGCTGCCTGCATTCAGGAGTTGGGCTACTTGTTCTTTCTGTCTTTCCTGGTATTTTCTTTTTTTCACCAACAAAGAAATCATTAATCAGAAGCAACAAAAATGAATGCAGGTAAGTAGTTGAAAAGGTAGTGCCAAAGCAAAAGGCTGCCCTAATTCTCAATTACTCTTCTCAGATTGGAAAAAAAAAACCAAACCCAGTAAGCATTACTTATAACTAAGTTTGAGCATTTACTACATTCTCTGATGTGCAAGCATGTGGACCTACTTTAGTTCTCTGAGGAACACAGGGAAGCCAGAAGGGGCGGAAGCCAGGAGTCACAACTTCTAGTTGCAAAAAGGGCTCCTAACAGTCATCTAAGAAGCAGACAAAATGTGTGAGGAGTTTCCTCTATTCAAGGCACCTGTATTACTGACATTTAGGCTGAGCCTGACTTACAAGAACTTTTCACCTCCTCCTCTGCTGGTGAGTGGAGAGATTTGAAAGTTGCTTTCCACTGCACCCTACACAGTCTACAATTTAAAGCCATCATCTCCATCACCTAAGTGTTGGCTCCCACTGCTAAAAAGGTAGGCCACCTGGACATGATCACTGGGAGTGTTGGGACCATCTTTTCTGGATCACTGTATATTTTCAGAATATGAAGGACGTGTCAATGTATCAAAGTATGGATGATCTCTCCACAACTTACCTGTCAATAATGGCACACATGTCAATGGTGACATTGGCAAAGCTTCCCAGCTCGCCTTGCTCCACTGCATGCAAATCCACCAGCTGATCATCCACATGAATGCTCTGCATGCATCCTTGAAAAGAATGCTCAAATAGTGAGTGATTCGAGTCATTCATCTGTACAGGAAACCCTGCAGAGAAGCAAAATAAAGAACATTATTAACCTAATCTACTATGACTTAAGACAGGACATTTTCAAAGGAAAAGGAACATAGGTTTCCTAGATAAAGGGAGAAAAAAAATGTTGTAAGGAAATATTATAAAGTTATTAATTTATATTGCAATGTTATTGATTTAAGTAATTTTCAACTACCTGAAAGAATTTATACAGTACAGCTGATGATTCATTAATTTTTGTGTAAAGGATGGAAGTTTTCTGCTACCTTTTCCTCCAGTCTTCTGCTGCTGCTTCTCATTCCTTCTTTCTCATACAAATATTCTTGGAGTAGGAAGAAGATTTATCTCCTTGCTATATATTCTAATTTCTCTGATATTTCTGACTAAAAATGCAGCCATGAAGTGAATTTCCAGTTCAGCCTTGTCTAGAACTAGGTTTCCAGTCTTTGTCACTTTGTCTTTTTATTCATGGGCAAAGAATTCTTGTGCTGAAACATTTATGTAAACTTGAAAATAGTCCCAAAATCTAATGTCCTTGATCACTTCTGAGGAATCTGAGGACATTCTGCAGTATTTTCAGTTTTGCTCTTAATTTTCTTGTGTGTTTGAGGTGGCTTACAAGAGATGAGAATGACTTAGTGTCTTGCTCAGGCTAAAAGACAGGGAGAGAGAGCATGTTTGTATGCAATTGTTTAACTGAATGCCCTTCAAAAGTGAATGCGTCAATTTACATGAGAAAAATGTCCTTGATAAGACAGTGGAGAGACTAATTCACTACTTATAAACCTTCAACAATGTACTCCCTGAAAAAGACAAAGTTCATATAAGATGGGAGCAGGAAGGAAGAAGGAGGAGGAATGACAGTTTATCGAAAAGAAAAGAAGGTAAAGAAGGTAAAAATCCTGAAAAATTCATAATGGTGTTGCAGATTTCAGCTAGGTAGATGGCCAGTCATGCAGTACTTGTCTGACAAGGGTAAAATATTGTACAAATTTGCTATGGTGGCTAAGAGTGATTTTACAGCTTCCATCCCTTCTCCCACTTTTCTATCCACCTTGCCAATCTCCAATGCCTTATGGCCTCTTTAATAGCATTTGTGGAGACAGGAGAATAAAAGATTATCAAACTGACATTATTTGAACAGTGATAGAAAAAAGTGATGAACCTAATTTCAAATTTTGTTCCTGAATACAGTTTTTCACATGCCGCATAAATAGCTGAATTGGCTGAAAAAGAGGGCAACAAATAGGAAAAAAAGCAACAGGTGCTTGAGGTCAGATGATGCCTAATACACCACCTATTACTAAAAAATCCCACAACTAGTTACACATAAGTCCTTGCCAAAATTTAATTACTATACGTTTTAACTAAAAGGCTTTGCCAGAGATTTCATATCATCATTAATACTTTAAAAAATGTTCTAAAGTGATCCCACCCATCAGTTAAATTTGTTTTTGGTAGCTTCTAAATTTCCTGCACTTACTTCAGAGTTCACTGGTAGTGGCACAGAATTAATCAGGGATGCTATAGTAATTAAACTGGGACAATGCTAAAAGTTAGTTCTGACAGGTATCTCAAGAAGCTGGGCTTGCCTTGAGGTTATATCACCTCTGCTCTGAACTCTGAATTATGAATTAGGACACTATTACAGGAAGCCATAAACTGCTATGAGACGCATATATAATGTCACACTAACACATATTCGATGGAGAAAGAAAAGCTTCGTGGGAATCCCCCAAATGCCTAACTAGTGCATAATAACCTCAGCAGATCAAATGCCACCCCCCAAAAAAACCCCAACCAACCAACCAACCAACCAACCAACCAACCAACCAACCAAAAAAAAGTGCTAATCATGTGTGGATACTGACAGTCTGGTCAGAAGAGAAAAATAGATAACTTTTCCCAGGCATTGTTCTGAGGAAGTGAGAGAAAGCTCAGAGAAAGAATTAAAACAACCCCTAATCTCTGCAGCTGGTGTTCTGAACGTGTTGAACATGCTGAACATGTTGTTTATTGTAAGATGTTTACAAGAAGGTGATGTACCTAATTAACCAATGATGTGAGGGGGGTTGATTAAGGATCAGTCAGGTCCGGGGTGAACGATCCTGTCTATAAAAGTGAATGATGTTTAACAAAACTTGCCCATTCGCCTTCTGAGACTTTGGAGTCAATGTTGCCTTGTTCAGCTGTTCCCTAATACAACAGTGACAATCATGGACTGTAGGAATTGTTATTCTGGACAGGCAGAAAAATCAAGTTGTAGGGACATGACCTGTATTGTCTTTCCAGCCCGGCATTGGCTAGTGACTTATTTGATGAAAAGAGGACTGGGCTTTCAGAAACCTGCTTCCTACTTTCTTTAAATTGTTCTTTCTAGTGACTTATTAAACTGATTTATGTGAGGCTTTACAGCCGACAGAAGAGAGAGACAAAAGTGCAAATTAGTTCTGTGTTGTTTGGTGGATGCAAGCACAATATTTGCATGTTCCTACCAGAAACTTTCCCCAGTTATATTTAAACAGTTTACTCTTTCAGTATGTCTCTTTTTGAACTGCCACTGAACCCTAGAACTCCTCCCAAGCAAGAATCCCCAAAATAACATAAAGCATATTTTCATTTAGATCTTTAGTGCAGTACAGAGCAGGGCAGGAAACCTGCATATCACCTTCAGGTTCAGAGAACTTCCACCATTCCTTTGGTTTAAATATTACATTCAAAGTTATGAGCACTAGGGTAAACAGTAATATTAATGTAAACCCTGCAAAGCCAAGGAAATTATATAGATATGTCTGAATATAATGAAAGATTATCCACCATCCTACAAACACTAACTGAAAAATAACATCAAAACTGAGAGCCACAACTTACTGTTCACATCAAAAAGAGTACAAACCAAATATCTAAGTTAAAAATGTATTATTAGATTCAACAATTTGAGACCATTCCAGAGCTAACCATGGAGGTATTTCAATACGTGATTCTCAGCTTCACTGCATCTGAAGTATGCATTATATTAATGCACAGCTATTATTGCTCTCTGACACATTCTGCAGTTTATTACTGGTTGAACCTGCACACAGAAAAGTGGCAGCTGGGTCCCTCAGCCTCGGTGGAAGCCCCACATCGTTGGGTTTACTGGCTGGAGCAGGAGGGAGTTGTGGGATGGAGTGGCTGGAAGTGGCAGCTGCTCCTAACCTAACTACATAAATCAAGCTTTTCTCTGTTATCCAAGAAAGTGGTGTACACTAGAGTGTTAATCAACTTAGTATTGTTTTTTTTTGGTCCCAACAAGTGTGGGAACACAACCCCCTGGGCCCTTTGGAGGGGGTTCCCACTACTGAGTTCTTTTCCAAGGATGAAGAACAAGCAGGACTCTCTTTTCTCTTGGTCTTCAGGGTTTTGTTTATTCTTATCTTATCTTAAATTCAGCATACTGTCTGCATGCACCAGACTTGGCATGCGAGAAGCAAGGCACAAAATGGACAAAATGGACCCCAAGCACCCAAAACCAAGGTCTTTTAAAGCTGTTTAACCCAATTACATTCTAATATGTACTTTGCTTCTACTTTTCTACCAATGACTTCTACTAATCTATGCACGTAACTTCCACATTACTACTTACTCTAACCATTGACTTTCTGCCACACGTACTACAGAAAATGGAGCTGAAGAGGGACAAGAAGGAAGAAGGGACAACACCCAAAATCCTCCATCTTGTGTCCTATTCACTCTTATATTAAAATCCTAAAACCCTAAATTCTTCACTCTGTGATATACTACTACTACTACTACATATTACTACCTGTGTGCTCTAACTCATCCCAAAGTTTTGGCAATTTTTTCTAGGGACAAAGGTTAAAAGCAGTGTTCTGCTGAGGGTCAGAGTCCCTTAAAACAGGCAGAGAGACATCCTCTGTGCCCTGGATTTCAACACTTAGGATTCTGAATTTTTCTGTATCTATCAATGGATAAAGACTATAATTTTCCCATGAAAATGTCCTTGTTTGACTGTCTTGCTGCTATTCCCTTTCTGTTTTTAGGCATGTAAGAAACTGGAAGAGTCAGGGGGTATATGCACTAGTACAGCACATTTCATAATAAGTCTGTGGGGCTGACTGGGTGTCAAAGCATTTCAGTTGTGCTATACTCTAACAGATAGTTATGCTAAGAGGTAATTTCAAAAAACAATTCCCATTCCACAGGGAATGGAAAAATGGTTTTTTTCAACCATATGCTTCTCATAAAAAGGAAGAAAAGCTACTAGATAAGCCTTACTCACATTGTTTTTGAACTACCAGGTATACAGTCTAATGTCCATTAATTTTGGTGAGACCTGGACATTTAAGAATATTCTGGTCAGAATCATTTGGGGCAAAGCTTCTGCCTCAAATGCAAACCTCAAAATGACCTAGTACCTTGTGGTTTTAATTCAATACACGAGACAATGCCTTCCCCTTCCAGATTCCCATTATTGAGACATGATTCACTTTCTCATCCTTCCCACAGTGAATGAAATTTTAAAAAAATTAAGTTCTCTAACTAAAGCTGACAGTAATGCTGACACTAGGAATACTAAGTAATGGATGAACAATTTGGACAGCACTTCATTGATCTTCTTGTTGACAAGAAACTATGTACATTTTCAAAATGCACATAAAATTCAGTTTTCAGTCCAGAACCATGTTCATGCTCATGCTTACCAACACATCTCTAGGTCAGGTAGACTCCATTATCCTGTAATTTCTGATGTAAAGAATCTGTACATTACCATTTTATTTTTCATATTTAAAGACCACAGAGAGAGAGATTATATTGCAAAGGTCAGACATTGATTAAATCTGAATTTTCCAGTGTTCAAGAAAAATTGTTTCTAGGATTTCATTCTGATGTACTAAACACAGAACAGCCAAATTCTAGATACAGCTCCCGATTTTAGTTCAAACTTTCAAGAAAGATCAGAAAAGCTAGAAGTTAAATTAATGCTATTTCTTTTGTTCAGTCACTTTAATGTAATAAAATAAATGAATAAATTTACTGTAATAAATACAGTCAAACACTGATGAAATTAAAAACATATTCCTTTTCCAATGTCAAAATCTATCATGTCTCTTTTTGAATCAGCTGAGTAAAGTTCTACCAAAGGCATTCTAAAAAAGGAAGTTGAAGGAAGAATACATTCAGGTTCATGTTATAATAACAGAAGAATGTATATATAGTCAGAACACCTGATGCACTACTCGTTTCTGAGATCTGATCTAAGAATTAAATATCATATGAGATTCAGGATGTACAATCAGAGATTATGTTGTACCCCTATATTAAACACTCATATTTTCTTTGAAATGTAATGCAAATTCTATTGTAATAAGAAGGCAGTTTTTCTTTATGCTATTATGGTTTGTTTCCTTTTATATTATTTGTAAGTTAATGATGGGCCAATGACTGTATACAAATGGTACTTGGTATTTTACTTCTTTAATACAATAAATACACTTAATTTTAAAAAACAGTAAGTAGTATCTTTGATATCTAACCAGTAATCCATATTGTCTTCAACTAGTTGCATGGGTAGCTGGAGGATAATCAATAAAAAATTGACTGCTTTCAAGTCTGACAGGGATTTTTATTGGTAGGGTTTTCAAGTATATGCCCAGGACTCCTGCTATGTAGAATGAGAGAAAGGAAAAAAAGCTCTTTATTTGTCAGGATAAATAGCAGAACAGTCTCATTGAAGGGTCAAGTAATCAAATTTTCTATATATATCAAACAGAGTTAAAAGATGTTATTCTGAACCCACAGAACAAAACCCAAATTCAGTGCCTAACAATTTACTCAGATTGAAGATATAGCTGGTGTTTCACATGTTAATAAATAGGAAAAGATACTGAAAGAAAAGCTTGATCCACCTACCAATCCAGATTCACTGTATTTTATCCTTGTTTCAGTCAGATCAGAATGGAGCCTTAGGTGTCAAGGGTAACACAGGCAGTAACTTTGGAAAACTATAAGATTCCTACTCCAAGAGCATGAAATAAACCAAATAAATTGCAGAGGGGATGAACAACATGAATTAAAATAGATTTTTTTTTAAAAATTTCTGTAAGTATTTTTTTTAAACTACAGCTGTCTTTCTGTATTAGGGAATATGACGAATAAGGATGGAGTTTTCAATGAATTGTTTTCCCATATCTAGCAACAGTAAGAACTGTTCTGATTATCATAGAATCATATACTCATGAAAATAAAGATGAAAATAAACATGACTTTAGCATCTTTCAGCTTGGTGGAATGTAGAAAGACAAACAAGTATAGGGACTACAACATGTCTGTGTGTGTTAGAAAGTCACCAACATCTTGAATAAGTAATTTTCTAATAAATTAATCTTTGCCCTCATTGTTTTGTTTATGGGAATACAGAGGTTGACAACAAGGCAGTGCATTCTATCCCAAAAAATCTAAATTACTAACCTAAGAAACCCAAATATGTCTATACACAGAGAAAAACAGAGTTTACTAAAGCTAGAATTTAGAATAAGAAGATTATGGACTTCTAGCACTCCTGGGGCACACATGAGCCCCTTGGTAAAACAAGCCAGCGTTAATGAAGAAGTCTTGGGTGGATTTCCCACAATCTTCTCTGTACATGTCATTTGTAGTATGATGAAAAATTTAACTTGATGTCACAAGAACTTAGCAGCACTTTCTACCAGTGGTGTGATTCCTGATTTTTTGTCTCCCTTGGAAATCTGCTCTTTAGCCATACCTTCTTATCTAAGAATATTTTATCACCAGTTTTCTGCTTATTAATTGGAGCCAGTTCTGGAGAAGTATTGACATTTTTCAGTTTCTCTCTACACTCTCATTCCTTAACTCCCAGCTATATTTCCTTGCAAGTTCTTGATAGACAGATTTTTTTAAAAAAGAAGTTTCTAAGACCTCTCTACCTGACGTATGAAGAATATGAACACAGCACTACAGAATTCCTTTATTCTGTGCCAGAGAAATTCTAGGGTTACGTGACCAAGCCATAGCTATAGGTCATGCAGAGGTTATCTGAACATGTAATTATACTGGTATTGTTTATAAGTCATCGAAGAAAGAAACGGGAAGATAAGAAAAAGTCCAAAAGATACTCAGATGATAACATCAGCTGGTAGCATCTAAAAATAGGGTGTATAAAGGTAAAAATTAGGTAAGATAGTGTCAAAAATATACATAGTGTTAAAATTAATACTTGTTCAAATCACAACAGAAATAAATCAGGTATTGTCTACTCAATACACAGATAATTTTCCAGCTTCTTTTTTTTTTACTTGCTGTTCTACTTCCCTTGTGTTGTGTTTTTTCCTTTTTCTCCAGAAACCATTCTAATTCCTGCCTACTTCAATGGAGTTTGAGACTAGTCGTCCACTAAAGACATAAATAAAGAGTTCTAAGGAAAAGTAGAATACAAAGACAAACAACCAATTTAAAAGAGAAAATTTGACATACATTTAAACCTTTACTTGGAAAATGGCAGTGAAGAAAATAAATGAGGACACTAAGATTGTAATAAAGTTAATATAAATAACACCATTAAATGGGAGACAAATGAAAAACAGCCCATATTGTTTGAAATAATTTACTTACTATGAGCATTTAAGCCCAGCTTTATGATCTTAGCACAAAGCAAATTCTATTTCCTGGCAGAGTAACATTTAAATAAATTAATAAAACATTTTTTATATCATCTGACAAATTAAAAACAATAAAAATGTATTCTGTTGTTTTAAGATGAAGGTTTTATAACCTTTATATGTCAGTTTCCATTAATGAAAATGTGCATGCATGGCTGAAAACCTAAAATATGAAAGCAGCAAGAGGTCTGGTTTGGAGTAAACTCAGAAGATGTCCTGATATTCCTTTTTAGATAATTCTTCAAATAACTTGCAAATAAGACTAATGGCAGCAGGTTTAAATTATCATTTAGTGACTTGAGGAGAAGTACTAAGAATGATCACTATTGCCAGTCTTGGCTAGTTTAAGTCAATCTAACACTTTACAGCAATTTCCATCTTATTTTATAAGATATTATAGAAAATACGGAAAGCCACATAATGATTAAATTGAAGAAAATTCGTGCATTACATTGTCGGATTAGAGTACGACAAAAATTACACAGACACAGTTTTTCTCTAGGCAGGGAAAAGACAAGTTTATTTTTATACTTAGTGTTTATATAGAGTTTTGGGAATGACTGTGGATTGGAGGATGAGGTTACCACCTCTCCAACCACACTGGTCAAGGAGAAGGTCCATCAAGCCTTCCCTGCCCAGGAGAAAGGAATGAAAACAAAAAGACAGTTAAGAAAACATGTGCTGTGTTTACATAAATCAGTGTGAGAAACTTCATTACAGAAATGAAAACATCAGAAGGTTGAAAAATCAGGGCAACATTACATTACTCATATAATATATCTATCACAGGCTTTCTATTGTATGAAAAAGAAAATAAATGTACAGTAGATTTTCAAAGTTACTGCTACTTCAATTATATCAAAAATACCCAATGAAATAAAAAAAATAAATCTAGCTATTGCCAGAGATAATTACAGTCAGGGAGACAGAAGCAGCATAAAATACTCTATCCCTATTTACTGCCTTTAAGAGCTGTAGAGTGCGGATATTGCACTGTTGGCATTAATTGTGTAATCTTATTTGTTGCTGCTACATGAACTTATTTGGTATTTGTATGTATTGCAAAGTAGTAGCTACAATATCACTAGTATGAGTTTACTTCAAATGAAAGAAGTGGTATAGAAGGCATTGAACCAATTCAGCTAAGAGATTAACGTGATTTACTTCCACCTAAGAGATTTATATTTTAATCGACAATTATTATTTCAATACAGTTAGCAAAGGTGTCAAAAAGGTTTCATCACTAAATGAAAGCATTTAGTGATGAGTAGCCAACCACCCAAGCCAAATCCTTTGAGTTACAGTTTGTATGACACAGCACGTCACTTTGAAGTAAACTGCACCAGTTTGGAATTGAGATTTGGTTTAGGTACCTTAGGCACTATTTTTAATTTCAGGCCATTCACTGAATGTTCTCCAGTATTCCTGATTTTCTCACTGAGGTCCTATTATCCTGTGTCAACTGTAACTACAGACAGTACCAACCCCTCCAGAGATTTACCAAGAGAATAGAATTATCTTTTGATTCCAAAGACTTGTTTGGAGCTTGGTTGTTAATAAATTCTGATACATATTTAACACTGGAAAAGTGATCAGATTTGAAGTGAATTCAGATATTCAGTCAGTGCATCTTAAATATCTACTCTGACACTTCTGTTAACAGTATCTTACAACACTTTAAATTTGATTTACAGACTTAAATTTAATTTTTCAGATTTCCAAAACTACATTAAGCATAGCAATCAATTTATATTCTATTTATGTACTTTCATAATAATCTATTTGGTATATCATCCTATAGATGGTCTCTATGGCTCTAAAACTAAGGATGCCCATTAAATATGCCAAGTGGCTTTGAAGAACAACACTGTTCATTCTTAAAGGAGAAAACTGAAAAAAAAAAAAGTCATCACAATAATCTTCACTTTTTTTTGGGCTAAGATTAGATTTTCCTTGATTAATCATATTTTTGTACACATATTCACATAAAATTATATTATCTGAGTAATTAAGTGTATTAAGTTATGTGATACTTAATGAAATTCCTATAAAATGTCACTAAATTGAATGTAAAAGCTGTCCTTATGCTTAATAGAATCTTGTACAATAGATATAGCAATTAAATTTAAAATCTTAGAATTACAAACTACAGAACTGATTAACAATTTTTTGCTCTTCTACATTTTCAGTTCATAATAACTTTAAAGACTTATAATAACTGTAAAGACATATGAATCAAAAGTGTGAAAATAGTTCTTTTCTTATCAGTTGCATTTTTTTAATATGTATTAGATGAAGACAAGAGGAAAGAAAGGCAAGGTAAAGAGAGAAATCTGCATGATCATTCTGACACTTAAAATGCAAACACAGGAATTAGTCGTGAATAGTAGTCCCTGCTCTTTTTAATAGACTAGCTATGCCATTTGCTTGTATTATGAGCTATTTATTAACTCTTTAAATTACAGACACACTTGGGCAGACTGGCTGGTTTAACTTAATAAAGTGTTTAACTAAGTGGTAGAACAGAACTTTATATCTGGGTTTTTTGTTTTGGGTTTTTTGCAGGGGGAGGGGTTGTGACTTTTTTGTGGTGGTTTTTTGTGTGGATTTTATTAATTTTGGTTTTTGGCTTTTCTTGTTTGTTTCTTTTTCAGGTGTTCATTATTAGCTAAAAAATATTTCACTTTCTTATTCCTGTTTAGAAACACAAATATAGAAATAGATTGGCAGTAAATTGTCTTTCCAAATTTAAAGAAAAATATCAGAACAACCCTACAATGTAAATGAACACATTGTTTCCTTTCTGAATTTGAACTAATTTATCTGTAGCACATAATGTGTAATTATTTCAAGTGAAAAGTTATCAACTCTTAAATGTATTGTAAGTGGAAACCACTCACATAGCAGTGCATATTCAACTTATATTAATATAAGAAAGAAATCAATAAAATTAATCAGGATGAACTCTGGGCAAAATAATAACAACAAAATTAATTCTCTGTTATCTTCATAATTCTTTAAAGCTCTTAGGAGTGGGAACATTTCACTAAGCAGAAAGAAATGAGAGTGTATTTCTCTCTTACCCCAAGAATGTTGGAATGTTGGAAAGGAGTAACATTCCATATTTTCTTTAAATATTTTTTTCTGAATTGATACTTCTCTCTCTCTCAAAAAAAAAAAAATTAGAAACTGATTTTTAATCTTGCACAGTTAGAAAATTAATGAAAAATTTCCAGCTGTTGAGTTATGGTGCATTTCTTCTTTCTCAGCTCATCCAACCTTTACTCTATTACAAGTCTGCTCACTCAAAACAAGGAATGTATACAGCACAGAATTTGTGGCAAGTACAATACAAAAATTAATTTAACTTCAATCTCCTGTATTTTAAAATAATGATTAAAAAAACCCATCAGGCAATTTGTTTTCAAAGAAATGGAATGAAACTTCAAGCTTAAACCACAAAATAATCCTTCTTTTTTTCTTCCCAGGAGAAATATCAAGTCCAATGACACAAAGGAGATTTCTTAAACACCATGGCTAACTGTTCAAAAGCACAGCAGGCATAGCAGCAAAGCCTCATAGAGTAGTGACTCAACATAAAGTCAATGAGAGTCTTTTTGAATATCAACCAACAGGACTTAACTGTGATAAATTGCTCTAGCCTTATTAAATCTTCTCTTGAAAGTGCTTTAGGATGCATGATATTGATTGACTGACATGCAAAGGAATTATGTTATTTTCTTGAAAGAAAGTTTTTTTTCCTTTTCTTTTCTTGGAAATATACACTGTAAAGTACTCAGGAAAAATGTTATTGATATACTGCACCCACAATGGATTTCTTCCTACTGTAATGCTGAAAAACTCCTACCAAAATGATTGAAGCAATTCAGTGTGCCAAGGAAAGCTATGCAAAGAATATTACAGCTACCCAAGTATAAAAGAAATCTTAACTTTTTAAGATTTTGTTGTGGGGTTTTGCGCTATTTTAATGTAATATTTATACTCTTAAATATTCAAAATAATCATAGAGGTTAGGATGTATGAAATTGAAAATATTTATTTTCACTGGGAATTCAACTAAAGTCTTTAGGAGGTATCAGACAGGTACCTTCAATTGTTATGAACACTGGAGTGAGACCTCAGAGAACATGAAAATAAAGACCAAAATTACAGTAATTTATGAAAAATGAAATTATAAAATCACAAATTACTCTCATTTTAGGTTATTCAAATTAGGGCGGGTTGCTCAGGGATGTGTCCAGTCGAGTTCACTGTCTGTGAGGATGGAAATTTCAGAACTTCTGTGGACAAACTATACATATATTAGATCACTCTCATAGCTGAGAAATGTGTCCTTATATTTAATCAGTGTCTGTTGCCTTTTATTTTCTTATCATATTCCTCCTAGAAAAGACTGGATCCTTCTTATATAAACCCTTGGAGCTTCAACTCTAGCTGACCTTTGGCTTTCCCAGTTTCAGCTCTGAACTATGGGCAATGACTATACCTATATTCCTCTTGGGTATAGAAACCAATCCCTGCTTCTGCCTGGTGTGTTGTTTCCTTCTTGTATTTGAACCCTTTTGGTTATTCTCTTTTTCCCTATATCTACTGAGAGGTTATTTTAAACAATACAAATTACTGAAACAGATCTGTTAAACTATGCAGGAAGTCCAGAGCTGTATGTATGGCAGTAAGTTCCAGATATTTATGTGCAAACACTTTTTGTTATTTCGTGAGAAAGAACAGGAAAATGGATTATAATGTAAATTGCCCTATTGTCCACTTCCTTCATATTATATCCTTTGCTAGCTTTTAGAGTGATACCTCACAGTATTGCTTTGGTAGATCTTTGTGGAAATCGAAGCAGGGGATGCAAAATGAGGGATTTGACTCTAGATTGAACTCTGCTAAAAGGTAGAGTGCAGGAGTTACAGGAGAGTTATGCTGTGTTAGACAAGGGTGATTTTGTTGTCATTTGGACCATAAAGAGCTTTTGCAGAGGAGATAAGGGGAACACAAAGACCACAGAGGTTGTTATGGGGATGCTGGAATTGCATAAGCCAGCAAATTAATGTCTAGGGAAGAGAAGGGAGACCAAAACATTTCAGAAAGTTCTTACATGAAACCAAAATACAACTGAGAGGGAACTAGAAGTTTACAAGGATATTAAGTATTGCTAACATGCTCACTGACTGTGCACACCCATCTATTTAATATATTTGTATTTACTGAAATAACACTTAAAGATTCACTTGGTTTAGAAAAAAGACAGATAACCACAAGGATTTTCTCTGATTATGGCTTGGATTGCCTGAATTTGCTGAAAGTGAAAAACCAGCCTTCTGAATTTTGTGTCTAAACTGACCAGAACAGCTAGTATGTGCAATCACATGAGCAAAAAGGGAAACAAAAATTTATCTTAGCTCCTCCAAGACACTCTAGCACAGTGAAGAAATGTTACCAGAGGCCTATCTTTAAGACAACAAGGGCAGAGAAAGGCAGTATTTGATAGCACTTACAAGAACAGAAAGTCAGAAATTTCTTGACCTGGACTCCAGTTTAGAATGATCAGATTATAATGTTTAAGTGACTTTGCCTTCTGTTATCCAGAGAACAGACATATGAACTCTTCTAAAAGAGTCAATTTACCTTATATTTAAAGAGAAGTTAATGTCTTTTGGAAAGTTAGGTTTACCTTAGAACTAATTTAAGTGCTTCCACTTAAAGCATGAAGACAATGAAGGCTTCTGTGATTCATAGGCACTCAGAGCTTTGTAAAAACTGACAGCTTGCCTACCAGACATACAGGTGCATATATACTTATATAGTAAAAGAAAACTGCACTCAAAAAGTTCATTTATTGTCAGAGATCTTTCAAATATCCATTTTAGAGTAGAAACTGGTGCTCATAACTGGAAAATGCTGAAAATATGTACAAAATTATGGCAGTGTCAGTCTTCAGAAAAGAGAAGAGAACTTTGTCAGGATGCATTTTTGTAAGTCATGTCAACTGGATTGCACTGAATTGATCTGATTGGTAATGATAAAAAGCAGCTACTTATATAGTTTTGATAGACATTGAAGTCTATCAAGTAAGGCATTACAGGCAAAATATTGGATAGCAATGACCCCAAATAAAAATCAAATTTAATTATGAGAAGAATAAACATGACGATATGGATGGAGAAGTATAGCCTGCTCATCTGTAAATCCACCAGAGCTATCAAAGCTACCACTGATGATTTATAAGTAGAACCTGTTTTTTCACTACATCACTACATCCTTAACTCATGTTATCATGAGGTAAGAAGTCACACCATTCAATTCTGTCACTTAACTCACAGATATTCTGAAACACATGAAATGAGGAGCACTTGGCTGGAGAGTTAGAGGTAGATTTTCCACAGACAGCAGAAAGTGCATTAAAAGAATAGTATAGCTACTATTCAAGATGGAAAACAATATAATTATTTGAAAACTACAAACTTACCTAAATCAACCACCCCAATTTAGTAATGTAATTTTAACCATGTGTTCTGACAGACTTAGGTAACTACAGCAAAACCTCAAAACTAACTATCAAATTTACTATAATATTGCCTTTTCATACAATAGTAAAATCAGAATTGTATTTATAGAATACAAGCATCAGCTTTTAGAGAAAAATGAGCAGAGATTCCCTACATTTTTTTCCTTCACAAATATTTGCAAGGCAGAAAAGCTAGAGGCAATGTTTACCTTGAAAGTATTCAATCAAATTATTGAATACAGATTTCTATGCCAATACTGTCACCTAAAATATTATTCATATTCCTCTTTTTGACAAAGGCTGCTTTTAAATTCAGTGCCACAGATGTACACCTAATATACATTTGCACATATTTATTGTGTCCCTTTTCCCTTCTGTCCTCTATTTTCAGTAAATTAGAAAGAGAGAATACTTCCTAATCATTCAAGGGGAGAAACTTTGGACTTGGCAAGTCAGAAAAGAGGGGAAAGGGATTTACAGTGTTTTAAAATGTTGTTTGATAAATGAATTGAAGAAATCATATGGCAGCTCAGTGTGATTTTCAAGTAACAAATCAAGATTGTGATACGAGATTTGGTGTGTAAATGTTTGATATTTCTAAGTAGAACTGAAAAAGGAGGATTACCGTGTGTTCATCATGTTTGTACCATACTTCTATTGTACTAATACTGTGATTTAGGGCTTCTATTGGTAACCTGCAAGGGCATATTTGGGCTTTTTTTTTTGTTTTTTTTTTTAAAATTCTTGATGTATCAATAGTCTTTTGATGCATTTTCACCCTTTTGTAAAGCACTGAATTGCTACAGCAGTACTGAATCCGACTCAAGGCAGGCCACTGCTCCCATAGGTTTTAAATTCTTGACTGACTCCCCCCGAACTGCTCATTTAGCATGCTCAGCTAACTGGAAGGGCAGATATATCTGGAGAGGCTCAAGGTATTCCTCTGTGAGTAGGATCCCTTTGCCTAGATGCATAGGAAATTTCAAATATAACAGTGGCTCCTACAGGATTAGGCTATTGGTGCTGCCACATGAACTTTTAAATTCTTTTCCTGTGGTTACAAATCTTCAGAGGCTTTTCTTTAATTTTCCCTGTGATCAAAAGCCAGGCTTAGGGTGCTGGTGATAGGAGGGTGTGTGTAGAAAAAATGGTCCAAAACCATTGGTTTAAATATATACTTCATGGATTGAGAGAAACAGAATACTCTAACTTTTCAAACTTATGTTTCTAAGCCATGTCTCACATATAGTATTTGGAAGTGCAGGGAATGTTTAACAAAAAAATATACCTTCTAATGGTTTAAATTTTTCTTTCCATTCAGAATCACAGTATGTAGATCAAAAAGGCTAAAATGTATGGTTCTGTGAACTTGAACATTTTTAGCAAAATTAACACAGGATGGGGGAGGTTTTCAGGGTGAATTTTAACATTGGAACTTTGGAGCCGTGTCTTGGCAACTTATAAAACTTAGGAAAACATGCCTAACATGTTTGCTGATTATGCTAGATTGCAAAAAATGACCAGCTATTTCCCTTTTCTTCTCTAGCATTCTACTAGCAGTTCTTTGATTAAGCAAAACATGGTAAAATATGCAAAAAGTCTAATTTTAAATAAATTTCCATAATTGTTTGATTACATCTATTTCCAAACAACTGCAGGTTTTTTTTCCTAATTAACTTTGGGAATATGACACTGGCACTGACTCTGCTGCTTTTTCCTGCAGGAAATTGTTTACTTTTGCCCTTTATCTTGAGTGTGTAAAGAATGTCAACATGCACAACCAATCTGTTAGCCACATTTCTAGGTTGCTCTTTTTATTGAGATCCTTTCCTCAGGAAGGAACTGCAACTATTATAAATTATATAAAATTATATTGAAAAGGTTGTAAAGCATGCAGACTTAGGACTTGACACTAGTATTGAATTTTAACACTGTATATTTAAAATACAATTTCAAATATTGTTTAAGGATTAGTTCCAGCAGAGGGAAAAAAAGACACAACATGAACAGCTAATTAAATAGTAAATTAAATAGTAAAATAATTACTCTGATAAAAATTATAATATTACACTCAAGACAAATAATATGCACTGCTTTATTTGGGTTGTTTCATTTCAATATATTTCACAGGATGGTGTTAGCAGACATCATTGTGGGATGTCGACTGACTGGACTCTGCAGTAACCACTGAATAACTATTGAATCTGTGCCTGTTTCCTTAGACAGACAAGTCTTGAAACTTCTGATATCTGTTAGCAAACATGTGCATTGCTAAGACTAAAGCAAAACTTTTAGTCTCCCAAAAGTTTTTCCCTCAACTTACCTCTTCCATAACTTGTCAACTTTTTGTTCTGGCATTTTCTGCATATGCACTGGCAAATTTTACTGGCAAGGTGTGTGCATAGTTGCGTTTAAGGGCATTTGCACATTGGGTTGGAAATGCATGTCTAGCATATTTGGTGTCTAATACTTGCACATTATTGCCCTAATTTATGGAATTCTGTGTTCTTGGAAACAATTTTCATATCTCTTGTCTGCTTTAGACATTCTGATGAAAGTTTGTCTTTCAAGCTCTTTAAAAAAATTGTAGTAATTTATCATATTTACATATTTGCATAGAGTATGACTACCAAGGCAAATGACTGATCTGTAAAAAAGAAAAGTATACTGACATTTCACCTTTGGTTACTATTAATTGGCCTAGTTCATTAACTTTAGTAGAGGAATATCAGTTTACCACATAAGAGCTTGCTTCTTTCTCCTCTAAGTTAGAAAGCTTATGTTGACTTCTGATAACAGTTGACACTAAATTGTGAAGAACTTTACATGGTGGTAAGGACTATTCGCTTATGCACTTTGGTAATGTGAATAGCAAGTGATGTAAGAACTAATAAGAATTTTAGAATAAAAGTCCTTCTCAAATTTAAAATTCTAGGTTTTATTGCAGATAATTTTGTAAGGATTTACCCTATGAAAAGACATAGATGGCATTTTTGTTTTTAGATGAGCTACTCTGTCCTGAGACTCATGTTAAATCTAGTAAGAGAAAGATTAAAAGTAAGCAGATTTGATCTGAATACATTTGACACTGTCTTATTAAATTTGGCAGAATCTGAACTTGAGAAGTGTCTCTAGTTGTCCAGAAACACAGCTGTTTGATCGACATCATACTACAAGTGGAGTCCCCTGCATATAAATGAACAGCCCTGACTGGAGATTAGGCCCCTGAGCTCATGAGAAAGCAATCACCAAAGTGTCATCTTATTAAGGCATGCATAATGTGCTATGTATCCAGGTCACTTGCAAAGACAGTGCATGTTATTAAAAAGAAAAAAAATAATGAAACTTTTTCCTCACTACTATGTATCTCCATTATTCACATGTATAGGGCTTTATCCATTATCATTCATTTAACATTCTTTGAAACCCCCACTTTCTTTTGCGTATGTTTAATCTTTCCCCTTTTTGCAAATTCTCCTCTCCCAGTTTTTCACTCCATTTCCTGCCACAATCTCGCTTTCTACCCATCTGTAGCTTTCTTCATTGTTTTATCAAGCATCTAATTCCCATGGTTCACTGATACCTTTCCCTTCTGTTTGTTACTTCCCCTTTTGTCTAATATCAACGTTTTTTTTTTCCTGACTTTCATATTCCTGTACAAATATAAAAATAAGTATATGGTCTCTAAGACCAGAGTAGATTCTCAGGAAAAAAATGTATGAACACAGCAAGGACAGGGTGATGCATCCAGTGATATGCTCCCCTGAATTCCTGTGCTGTGCAATGCAGTGACCATCCGGAACCAGTTTGCCTGCCCTATTTGTATTTTATAGTGTTGATGGACTTTTCTTCTGTGAAGTTTCATAACTGTTCTCTGAAGCCAGCTACACTGGTCTCATCTGCAGCAGAATTTTGCATTTGAATATACTCACATTCAATTTACATGTGCTAATAATGGTTGGCTTGTGAGAAACACTGAATATTCATTTCCTATGCACATTTTCCATGCCATTTATGACTACAAAATCAGATCATATCCTTCTCCTCCAAGAGCAAGATGAGGAGCCTTTTCTGTTCTTAATCTCTTCTCAAGTAGAAGTCTTGATGCGCTTTATCACACTTTTCATAAGCCTTTTCTACTTCCAATACATTTTTCTGAGAAGATTTGATCATATCAAAATGAGTGCAACATTCCCAAGGTGGGGGGACATAATTCATTTATGTAAAGGTACTAGCTCCCATTTTTATTCTTTGTCAGCTCAATTTCTTTAAGAACCTGTGATAAGGAACTTAGTCTAAGCTTTTTTTTGAAATTCAGATATATTAGCTGGCCTGCAGTTTATCCAAATGTTTACTGACTGTTTTGAACAGCCATGAGCCCTCTACAAGAACCACCTAGATGTTTTATTTTCTTGCATAAATTACTTGTATACTTGATCAGATTTTTATTAACTACCTTCAGAAATTGGATTTCTTCTCAGGTCCTTCCTGATATCCTTTAATAAGTGTTGTCACTTTTCCCAGTTTCTATACTTCTAGAATCTGTGTTGAAAAGAGAGCTAAGTAATGAGTTAATAGTAACTTATTTTTCATATTTGACTGCCTTTAGAACTCTCTGGTGAAGGCTTTCTGGTTCTTTTGAACATTTCTTCACTTAGGCACTCAAAATGTCCCTTCACTGCAGCAACTGGGTATTGCTGGACCTCTCAGTTCCTCTTTGATTCAACGCAACTCTTCTGGTTGACACATATCTACACTTCCATCTTTTTGCTTGATATCTGACAGATTCTAGTATAAAAACTGAGTTCTGCTAGCCCAGCTGCTGTCTAAGTCTCCTGAGTCCCAGGTATCCCCAGGCCAGAGATGCATCAGAATACATTAAAGTTTCTTACCTTACCAATATTAATTTATTCCCTTTGATGATAAAAGAGGATACTCTCTCATTCACTGAATGTAAAAATACCCCATAAGAAAATATTTATCCAGTTTTCAATGCACAGTCTAAAAGAAGTTCTGTAAAGGAATGTTGGTTTGAGTTTTACATTTAAAATATTGCTATAATTTTAAAATCAGACAACCTTACAGTAGACAAAAGAGACGATGGCCAAATTTGCAACGTTATATTTTAGCAGTATTTTTCACTTAAGGTCCATGTTAAGAATTGGAGGGGGAAAAAAAGAAAGCCACAGGTAAATAAAACTAAAATATGGATAAAATTACTTTTAGCTATATAAGGACTTTACTTTTTCTGTTATGCAAGGATTTAAGTTTCTTTAAAAGCACCCCAGAACAGCTATAATTTCTTTTTAATCTCATTCAAACTTGTATTTTTGAAAGTGTCTTGGTTGTCTAATATTAATCTCTGGGGTGAAGACAAAAATCAAGAGCTCATTTTAGGGTTCAGTCCTTTTTCTGCACTGGAAACAAGAGACTCAGGTCTTTAAAATACAGCAAGGAACCAGATTTCTGTAATTTCTCTCAGTGCTGGAGGTGCTCATGATACTGTAGTAGCAGAGGTAAACAAAGCTTTAGCCTCCACTAAAATGCAGATAGATAAATAGAATGCAATAATGTATGCCCTGTGCCATATGATGCATGTCCATCAGTGTGAACATTATAACTTCCATTTTGAACTGAAACTAGGAGAACGATCCAAGCAGTGGCTGAAGGTTTCAAGTCAACAAAACTGTCATGGTCAAGGATATCAATCTGGAAGCCTTGACAACTGGACTTAGTCTCAAAACACAGGGTCATTTCAAATAGAAATTTACTGTCATTAGAATTGTAACTTCATTACTGCTGTTTTCCCTTAAATCCCTTTTCTATAGTTGCCCTTAATGCATTAAAGGAAGAGCATTTAATGTAAGATCTTCTTGGAAATGGTTTTGAGTGTGTATACCGAATGATACAGAACCATTTAGATTTTACTCTAAATTCATAGCAAATTATTTCAGAGAACGAACATGTAGTTCACCTATCATAACATTTTGGGGAAAATTTATTATTTCACTTTCTAATTAACCTGTTAAATCTGCATATTTTATACAACGTATGCATATTTTATTTTATACAGTATGTGTTCAAGTTTGCTTCCAGTGAGCAAAGCAAAAAGGCTTTGATGTTTATACTACTTCAGGGACACCAAAAGTAGTCTGGCTTTTATTTCAGTCTTGGCATAGTTTGTAAATAAAATATTTGTGTTGATGTTGAATCATACATTAGAAGGTACTTGAATGTAGAGGCCTCTTTCTGGGTTGGACATCTCAAATGCTGCCTAGCTTGCATTTTGTTCTATTATAACAGATTATAAAAGCTTCTATCAAGTGAGAACAGGTAAAAGATAAACTGAGTCCGTCATCCTCAGTGACTAATTCATAACTGTAAGAAGCATGAAGGTTTAATAGTTAACTTAAATGTACTTCTTCACAAACCTTTGATTTTGGAAGGCAGTTTACTTATGCAGGTATCTGCCAGGTCAGTCTGAGAGCTAAAAACATTTTCATACTGCGTGAATAGGCTTAGTAGCACCGTGCCACTACTAAACATAAGACTCACTGTTCTTCTGTGACCTTGAAATGTAGGCAATTGTTTTAAAAGCATTTAGACAAAGTTGCAAAGGAGGAAAAGTTGCAGGAAACATTACTACTGGCAATTAAGACCTAGATAGCATGAGGAACCAGTGGAAGTGTTACAATGATCACATCGGGAATCACCATTTATTGGCGATCATCACGTCGGGGTGACCATTTGTTACGATGGCTTCTCGAGTGGGGTGATGAGCCAGGACTCTTTGACTCCATTATCAGAAGGCTTATATTATTTATTAAAATTACTCCATTGTTCAGAAGGCTTTAGGGCTAGAGGTGCCCATGTTTAGAGTTAACATGCTTTCTCTTTCATGGTCAGTGCAAGACTCCTGGAATGCTTAGAATTCCAAGATAAGAATTGTCCATCTCATTGGTTAAGAAATAGAGACAGTTCTCATCTCCTCTGTGGGAGATAGAACAGTGTCCTTGAACACACACAGACACAAAGAGATGTTTTTACAGAAATCTGCTCAGAAGTGAGCTTTTCCCGTGGAAGGGAAAATTCAGCAAGTTTCCATATAAGAAACTTATAAAATGTCCTAGCGACAGTGGAAGGGAAAGGAAACAAAAATTATCTAGTGGCATTGGGCTTAACAAGAGGTTGGACCCATTGCTTCCACTGACTGGCTGTGCAACAGTCTGAGCCACCGCCTTATCTTCTATAAACATATGCTTCCCTGTCATTATTCTTGAATACAACAGGGAGATTTTTCTGAATACTATTTAATTGAATCTATAATGTTTTCTTCACAAGTTCTATTACTTTGAAAATTGAAAATCTGCAGGGAAATGTTCCTTGTTTTAGAGACAGAGGAGGGAATTGCTGTTGCAATGACCAAACCAAGCCACTCACTTAATAGAATTATTTCATATTCAAGTAAACAAAATGTAAAATTTAGAGATGTTACTCTGAGTATGCAGTTTTCAGTGTAGTCTTTAAATTATCTCACCAACAACAATTTGCACAGAAGCCAAAACTTTAAGTCTTTTATTAGGCAAAGGTTTTACTGATTCCAAGGACCTAAGAAACAGTTTAATATCGACAGTGCCTTTCTGGAAATACAGTGCAGTTTGATTTTGGAATGCTCTTAGGAGAATGTCTTAGTCAGACATTCAGGGATCACTATTTGCATTTCACTGTCATTACAGTACTCATTCTGCAGCATCAGTGCAGAAAAAAAGCCACCAAAGATATGCAGTGAAAAATGCAGAAATAGCACTTTCTGTCTTTGAAACCAAGTCTTCCACTGACTTTAGACCTATCATATTGTAAAAATAAATTAGCAATCCCACAACTGATTTAACTCGAATTTAGCACTGATGTAAGCAGAGAGGATTGGACCACATGACCTCAAAAGGCCAATTCCAATGAAATTATTCTATGATTTTACACCCAAATTGAACTTTATAATGCAAGTGTTGAATTTGGAATGCCTGAGAAGATGCAGAGTCAGATGATATACGGTAGCATGGTCTAGTGATGAAATGGATCAATCAGCAATGACAAACAGCAAAATTTTACTTAATTTTCCTGAAATTACTGAATTACTGCAATTTATTAAAAAGTTCTAAAAATAAATATTAGTATGTTATTATTTCTGTCTTCTTTGAAGAATACTACTTACTGAAATGTTTCTCATTATAAAAGCTTACATAACCTTTGAGGCCTCTGAATATATTCCTTCCCTAAAATTCTTAAGTCCAAATTCCAGATTACTTTTGCGACAGCAATAATGACAGAAGGACAGGCAAATTTAACCCCTTCCCTTGTCTTTGCTGACAAAATACACCACTGGAAGCCAAACTTTACAAGTCGGCATCGAGAATAATTTTGAAAAACTGGAAAACATACTTCAACCCCTTATCACCTTCTTTTCATCTCTGCCTGACCATATTCATCTATTTATATATCATAGAAAATTTAAATGTATTCTATTTGTATAATTTTGATTTATGTTTATTGAATTCTTAATCACATTTATACACACTTAGACTAAATTTGTTGCTACTGGAACAAGCTTATATGTTAGATATGAAGCAAACTCCAGTTTTCTGTATTTGAAATCAAACTTTGGTTGAGAAATGCATAATTAACACTCATTGCTACCATTTACATTATTGTATTACAAAAAGTTTGACAAAAATATCCTATTACCATAGTAGCATGCTGAATTACTCCTAATTCCTTAGGGGGATACTTCTTTCCCTAGAGAGAGATCAAAATCCTACTTCAATATGGTTTTTCTGCCTCCTTTGTTTCCCCATGCGTGCTAAACGTGAAGTCACCATACCTTCGGTTTCAATCTGAAAGAATCAGACACGTTTAAATTATATTCTCACACAGAAATTCCTTCTGCCCTTTTGGAATAGTTATGTTTACAGGCCAAGGTTCCTAACTGAAATCATTACTCTCCAATTAGTTGGGCACACAATGCATTCTGTGCGTTTGCCATTGTTTCCAGCTGTTGCAAATAGGCAGGAGCTTTTAATATGGGACTAAAGACTCTGACTGACTCTTTTTGGAAATTGTTGTCATTTGACCAAACTAAAGCAAATCTAGAATTAGATACTAATAACCTGCAGGACAAAGTGACAAAATCTTCAAAATCCCACTATTATTTAATCCACTGTCATTATTTTATTAGGAAATATTTTCCTATTGTTAGTGCTTTAACCACCTAAATGATACCAACTATCAGCAAACAGTTTAAAACTATGCTACTTGGTCCTGGCACTACAATTTATCATGAGGCTAACAACAAAAAAAGAAAAAATGTGCTTTGTTTGCAGGGACTCCAGCTAGCACTCTGTTAATGTCTGCAGCAAAAATCAAAACCACAAGGCCTTCTTTGTGGTTTGGATTTCATTATGAACTCAGTCCATGCCCAGTGCAAGATCTGCTAGAAATCTAAAACTTTTGAAGTAAGATCAAGATCAATATTGTCTAACAGAAGTAAATTTAATGGTTTTGCTTCAAAATCATAGAAACTTTCTGGTATTGGTTAGAAGCAAACAGAATACCATTTTCAGAACTCTGAGAAATTGTGCATGAAACCCTTTTCTGGGTTAGATTTTCACCTGATTTAAATTAGTTTAATGAATCCAGATAAGGTTTAGGATTGCCAAGCATTTATTCAAACTTTCAGAATCTTACATCAATAATTTTAATGGTAATGATGATTTTAAAAAGCCATAATCAATGGCCTTTCAGTTTACAGACAAATGAATCATGAGATATTTAGGCTGTTTATCTCTCATAATGGTATTTATCTGAACTGAAAATATCTGAATGAACATTAAAATTTTACAAAAGAAAGCTGATTTAATAGCCTGCTATAGTGAGATGATTGTATTTAAGCCCTGCTTAAGAGGGACGTTTAAAATAAAGTCATCTTTTCTTCAATTTCCTTGCATATTAAAGCTAAATAACCTGAATTCGTGTTAAGAACAATATGATTGAAAAACCCCCACCTGATACAATTTGACACACAAATTTTAATTTCTAATTAATTAAAGATGATCTAAAGAACAGAGTTACACAAACAGAGGTTGGGAATAATTCTAGATCCAGTCTGACCACAGAACTTTCGTTACTTTAAGTGAGTATAAAGAAGACTTACTTTAGGCTTCAGAACTACTTTAAGGAAATCACCTAGGAAAGGAAGATTTTAGGTTACCTCCAGATACAGATTTTGCTCTACACTGTATTAGAAAAATGCTGAAATACTGCTCTACTGAAATATATACACATAACTTTATTATCCTAGTTGAGCTCTTGGTTTTAGAATACTTTCTTTTGTATTATTATTTTTACACATTAATTGAAGCCCAACTGACTGCTTAGGGATTGGAGACTATTATTCAATCAGTTATATGATCCTTTTATGGATTTTATCAATAAAAATTAAATAATATTATTTCATTTTTAGTTTTACACACAACAGGATTTCCAATTGCATTTCTGCACATTATTAGAATGCGAAAAACTGCTTTGAAGACAGTTTAGTTTATTTCTATTTCCTGTTATCTTGCTATTGGCATAAAAGGAAAAAAATAAAAATAATTAAGATACACTGACCATTGAATTCAAGAAAAAACAGAAGTAGAAAAAGTCTATAACTTTAAAGTGAAAAGCCTCTCTAGAATTCACACTGAGTGAGCCTTTCACCGAGTTACATCTTTTAAAATAAACTGAATTTGTGAGGTCTCATTCTATGAACTTGTGTATCAAGTTTCCTTATCCCTCAAATGTCAGTGTATACTTCTTCACTTAGGTTTACTGTTATTGTGTAAGTAGTCTCTTAATATTCCCATTTATTACTATAATTACCATATTCCTAATTTGGTTACTCAATGGATTAAAGAGAAATAGTTGCTGTGATGACATCTTTTCCAACAAAGGCCTCTGGAGAGATGCCAGTTTTAACAAATGTATTCCATAACACTTACAGGTTGACTTACATTTCAATACAAAATAACCTAGTTTGTCCTTGAATTCTAAATGTCATAACAGTCATAGGAATGTGCTACAAGGCTAATAAACAAGTGAAAGACCAGGCTACTGTGCATTCAAAACAAAATATTCAGTTCCAACAAACCTTACTGCTGCATGAGAAATTTGCATGGAGAACATGCAGGAAAGTTAACCTTCTCTAAAGCCAAAGTAAATACAAGTGATCCTGATGCATTTTATTTGAAGTGCTTTTTTTCTGTCAGACAGATATTTAAGTCTTGTTCTTTGCCTAGAATTCTAGAATTCACATAAAAGGACAGAATAAAGACCACTTCTGGTAAGCAAAGAGAGAGTTTTAAGGAAAAAGAAGAGAGAAGTGAAAGGAAAGGAAGTGGATGCCTTTGCCAAGAAAAGCAGAAAAGAAGTGTCCTCTTAGCTCTGGTTATCTTACAAGGTTCATAGATTTTTAAAATGCCTCTGACACAGCTTCCATCCAGAAATATCAAAAATTCTGCGACACAAATGACTAGGCTCCTTTTAGGCAATCATTTTCAAACAGGTTTCTGAATCAGAGATGAAAAAAAAATAATTAAAAAAATCATTGCCAAGAAACCCACATCCCACACAGAGAGATTTTACTAATGAGTCCTTCTATCCAGAGACATATAGTATCACATCTGGGGTAACAACACACAGCTGACTAAACTTTGCAGTGTAAAGTGATTTAAACAGGCAATGGAAAAAATATTTTGCACCGATCCTTAATGTTATGCACCTTCACACGACAGTGGCCAGTGTGATGGGATAGGCTAGCACATGAACGAGTCTTAACAGTCAGAAGACTGGCCAGAGCAACGCAGAGTAACCAGAAATTCACATGGAAACAAGAGACTGGGATATATAGGAACTCACGTACTTAGTTATATATTTACTTGCTTTTGTCACCCATGATGGAAGGGTTTATTTAATTTCTAGAACTATTCACTGAGTGGTTTGTTGCTAAAAAAAAAAGCTAGCTACTCCTAAGTACTTGTGAGGTAACATCTAAACACTTTATTACACAGAATTTAGCCATACTTTTATTTGTTATAAATTAATTGATTAATTGTTTGAAGTGCACGCTACTGTATTTCTTTCTTTCTGTCTGGGAAAAAAAATAGGAAAAAAAGGAAAGTATTAATTTCCTTCATCAAGCCTGCTATGTGGGGAGAAAAATCTATTTTACGGACTTTGGGAATGCATATCACATCTACAAAAGGCTTTAATGGAGACAATTTGCTCAGGTCATTATTTTGTATTCCTGTGGATAATGGTCTGCACAGGGTGATCTAAGGAACTACATTAGCTGTGACCCAATTACTTTGGAGGTAACTGCAAATACTTACACATTCAGAAGCAATTCAGTTTCTGTGAAGAAACTGCCTCGCATGTCTAAATTATATTTTTGTACCCCATTTTTATTTATAAAAATATAAAGGAGAAAAGTGTGATTTCTCCAAAATAAAATGTAAGGCATAATTCTGCAATATGAGGAAAACGATTACTGCATACACCATATAAAATTTGCTCATTCTTCATTACCAAGGTTTCTTCCATTAAGAATTACACATGTGCATATGTTTTCTACTCACTCAGGCTTATTTTAAAGCTGGGAATCCAACTGCCTTATTTTGCCTTTAAAATACACATTGAGAAACACTTTTAAGAGCAGAGAAGGGCACACATCAAAGTGTTTCTGTTCAGCCTGCCTGCACTGGCTTTCCTATCCAGCAAAAATAGGAAGCTGGAGAATATGTACGGGGCTTGCTTTTTTATGATTCTAGGAGCAGAGGGAGACATCAGTCAAAGCACAGCAATACTATGAGAGGGTTTTTTACAGATGAATATTTTGCATCTGGTAGCCAAAGCAAATAGCTGTCTCCAGTAGTGTCACAGATGCAGGACTTTAAAAACACAGATATCGTGAAGAATTAAATTGACATTTGCTGTGTGTTAGAGGGTTCCAAAAGAATGATTGTACCTCTCCTTCTGGTGCTAAGCTTGTCTGAGTCCAAGGCAGGTACATCAGGTAAACAGGTCTGACAGACATCTTTCCCGAAAAATTCTCCAAGGACATTTTAAAGTGCTTGTTTGTGTGAGAAACCATCAAAACTAGAGCAAGGAGGTTCAAGAGATGGCCTTCCTCTGGAGTTACCAAAGCACATCCAGAGGCACAAAGCTAATCCACACTGCAATTACTGCTATAAGTAAGTCAGCTCCTCTAACAGTAGCAGTCAAATTACAACACATAAAAGTCAGGTGCTTCTAGCAGTAAACCCCCTCATCTGCCTTTTTCCCTTTCATAAACAAGCAAATGCTTAGGCCATGCTAGGCCAGTTCCCCAGCCTGACTACTTGCTGGGTAGCTCATCTGCTGCTTTACTAAAACTTAAGAGGCAACCTCCCATAGCACAAAAGCTGGGCAAAATATGTGTATCAATCCAGACCCCATGAAGCGGATGGCTAATGCTTTGCCAGGTAGTTTGAAAACAGGTTTCCTGCTTTTTTTATGATTCCCCTGTAGTATTTTTTTCCTAAAGTAAGAGATGTGGAGCTGCATGTGAGATGGAAGGATAAAAAGAAAACAGCTTGTGTTTTTTCAGACAATGTGTATATATGCCCTGGAAATCATGGTACAAGACGCTGTGTGGGTAAAAAAAAAAAAAANTCAAATTTATACTTAACTCTCAAACTCTAGTCTGTAATCCTCAAATCCTGATGAAGAACACTCACTTAGATGAAATATGGAGGCAGATAGGCAACAAGATACTAGTAAAAACACTACAGAAATTCTGGAGCACCCATATTCAGTCCAATCTAATTATTTTATTCCTGGAGGCTATACTCTTTACAGATGAACAGAAAAGCTCACAAATCTGACAGACTCCAGAGCAGTACACAGGCACAGTGCCACACCACACTGAACATCCAAGGCTAGACAGGGAGACAGAACTGAGGTTCTGCAGGGCCACGTGTTGATGAAGTAGAAAACCAAAACTGCGATACATGGCTAATGGTTAAATATAGCTATCTTTATTTGCCTGGAAAATAAAGGCCTGGAAAAACAGCCCTGGAGGAACACCAGGACTACACTCCCTGTCTTTATGTATCATGACTTTCAAAACAGCTGTTCTCTTGCAATGGTGCATTCTCTCACCCCCTTCTGTATTTCCATAAGTATACAAAACTCATAGTGTTTGATATGCTGCTTATTTAGACAAAAAAAATGTTTTTAGCACTTGGAGTTGGACTAATTTCCTATTTTTTTTGTCCTTTCTCACTTGGGTAAATGCTATGTGCCAGATGGTGTGATAAGACGATGGTTTCTCTTTCATTCATATGTTTTAAGTAGAGTCTTTCACATGCAATTCAGGTTATGAAATACTTAGCATCCTTAAATCTGTTGACAGTAGTGGCAATATTAGCTGTTCCTACAAAGCATAAACCATGGGGATATGTTTATTTTTCTTTTGTCAGACCTTTTTCTCAGTCATATGAAACACTTGAATCCGTCATTTTCGATGTACCAGAAATGAACCATAACAGATTCTCTCCTTAGAAGAAGGAAATAATTGTCCACTGAAGTCTCAGAGAAGAGGACTGTAAGCACATTTAAAATCTTCTCAAACTCAAATAATTTTAAACCATTCTGAAATTATGCATTTTTGCTCTGCTAGTATTTTAGAGTGAAAAATGAAGACACTTAATGCATGCAGTGGTTTAGAGTAATAGATTGCTTCTGAGAAGGACATACTAGATCATTCCTGATTGTGAGCACACCACTTTCACTTCATTTGCAGTAAGCTCACAGAACAGAAGTATTTGGCTTTTGTCCACTGAATTTTTTACATAGGCAAGAAACTCCATACAGGTCTTCCCATCCCAAACCCCTTCCTTTGGCAGTGATTAGCTGTGCAATGACACCTCTCCATAAACCCCTCTTGACCTTCAGAAAGTTGCTGACTAGAGAATTCCTGAGTCAGAAGTGCTGTCTATTTTTTAATAGCTCTCAGTGGGAATAAAAGGGAAAAAAAATACAATTGCTTTTTTGGTCACCTTTTATCATCTGCAGCATTTCATGGCATTGAATGCAATAGCTTGACTACAGAACATATGAATGATCACCTCCTTTTTTGAGTTTTGAGGCAAAAACCTGCTAATCTCATGTAATGTCTCCTACTTTTTGTACTGCAAGAAAATGCAACCAATTAGTTTTCACCCTGACACTTCTGATTTTAAAGATATCTATCATATCAGTCACATTTGGCAGCTTTAGTTCATTTTTATTTCTCCTTGTGCAGAAAGTGTCTCATGACTCTGATCGTGTCACCTTCTGTTTTGAAGATATAGGTATTCTACAGATTTACGTAATGATGTTCTCTAATTTGTTGTGTGTGCTTTTCCAGAATAATCATGTCAAATTCTTTTTTACCCGCTACAGGATTCTGATTTGACATTTTCTACTGTAACATCAAGAACTAGATCCAAGTGGTAAATCAGCTTAGAGCCCATGAATTCATTTGTAAATCTAGTTTCAGATTGGTTTTTTGTGCATCATTCAACTTTCTTTCCTCTGCATCAAATTTTATCTGTGTTTCATCACATAATGATTTGGATTGGAAGGCACCTTAGAGACAATGTAGTTCCAACCCCCTGACATGGGCAGGGACACCTTCCACTAGACCAGGTTGCTCAAAATCCCATCCAGCCTGGTCTTGAACTCTTTCAAGGATGTTGTTCCCACAATGTCTCTGGGCAACCTTTTCCAGCATCTCAACACACTCCTCACAGTAAAGAATTTCTTCCTAATATCTAATCTAAACTTCTTCAACTTAAATCCATTTCCAATTGTCCTATCTCTATATAGGACCTTGTAAAAAGTTCCTCTCCAGCTTTCTTCTAGGCTCCCTTTAGGTACTGGAAGGTTGCTATAGGAGCAACCAGAGCCTTTTCTTCTCCAAGCTGAACTGCAACCTTTTATTATTTCATCAGTCCTTCTGAAACTATTCACTGTTAGTTTTTGAATGACTTCACTACCCAGAATACAAGAGTACTGAAAGCAAAGTTCATGGTCCTGTTATTCACTCAACTTGTCAATTTATTTTTTTAGCCAACATAAAAGTTCTCAGTACGGAGTTCTGTTAAAACTACACTAGCAATCTCCTCCCACCATAGCAATGACTATGTGTTCCTACTGTGTCTCTCCTGCTACCTGCACAAGGCAGATGTATTAGTACTTACTGCCTTGTAAGCAATGCAGACAGCATTTGAGGCACCCAGTCATGCCACGTAGTATACCAGCTGCTGTGTACATCAAAACACGGCAGAGGTGGAAACATCCTGTTAAGTACTATTCCTATTATAAATAACAAAAAAATAGCATTTGTTAGCAACAAACCTGTGGTTCGTCTCAGTTCTTTTGTAGAAAGAAGAGATAACTTTCCCAGGCTTGGCCTGGGAAACTTAGAGGAAAGAATTATAAACTATACCATTATCTCGCCTTGCACTTGTTATTTACAATACTTGTCCTTCGGAGCATTCACCAATCGTGTGCTGTAGCCATGCAAAAGATAGATAATACCATGTACCTTATTAGCATAAAGGAATTGATAAACAAAACACCTTGCAAAAGCAAACGGAACTCTGAGATTGAGTCAAGATTGCAAGAAGATCCTATCAGACAGCTCTCCGGGGAGAGGAAATTTCATTAAGCACTGTCAGCCAAAGAAATGTTGTGATATGCATAAGTTTGTGTATTTGATTGTTACCCAATCTTTGTAGTAAACATTGTAGTCTCCTGAAACAGTATATAAGCTCTTGTAAGTTCCCAATAAAAACGGATTCTGAACGGACTCCAGATTCTGAACGGACTCCGGATTCTGAGAGGACTCAGATTTTGGGGTCTGTTCGGTCTCCCCATCTCTCTACCCCCCACCATCGTCGATAGTGTTTAGGGTGCTTTTCTCTAGCTAATGAGTTGGGTGATAAAAAGCTTGCTAGTTTTCTTCTTAGGGGGCTCTTCATATAATAAAGCTTGTTCTCTTGCCTTCAGGATGATGGAGTCTCTCAGTTCCGTTCCTGGCATGACAGTGACTAAATGGCCTCCCCATTGTTATAGATGATGACGGTAAATTCGTGCTCATGTATAAATTAAAAACAATAATGTTATGATTATAAAGTGGGGTCTTAGAAATCTGGGAAACCAGCAGAGATTGCTTCATCAGTTGTGACAGCACACTGGCGGACAAGAAACTAGACCCAAATTAGCAAGTAAAAGGCCATGGCTCGGCCGGAGGATGGCCCATTTTCACGAGACAATCAAAAGACAACTGGGCAATAAACATCAACAGCCACGGTGCTTGGACCCATCAAGACAGTTACATCCTGTAGTGGTTTTGGTTCTCCAATTCTGAAATTCTCCCAATTTAAATTTTTCCTGGCCAATGCACCGCTAAATGTGGTGGGTTTCAGTGCTGTTCAATCACAAGAACACTTTCTTGCTGTGAGATAGGAGAAGGGCAAAGCAGGCTCAAAATTTCAAGACAGTTTATTAACAGTAACTAAAAAGAAAAAGGAAAAAAACCAAAACCCTTCAGATACCTCTC